>OX246738.1:81654729-81719729 GCA_945910005.1 Isoperla grammatica
TAAAATTGCAACATTATGAAGAAAACGCAAACTTGCAAGAGGCCTATGTTTATTATTTTTTGAAGTACCTTTACCATTATTTGTATTAAAATCAATTCAATAATGGATGACAATGTTTAAGTTATGGGCTTATTAAAAGTGAGTCGTTCATTGCTGTTTTATTTCTCTATGATAGAAATGTTGTGATGTGGTTTGGTTTGACACTTCGATAAAGAAACAATGTAAGCTGTTCGTTTGTTTGCATGCACCAATTAACCAAATTTTAGAAATTGAAAAAAGTTGGAGTTGAATCAACTTTTCGCGTCGTGAAACGTACGTTAATTTTCTTAATTTCAATGTGCATGGCTACATGTAAATTCAATATGGCCAACTCGCTAATTTCTGGAAGTTACGTACGCTAAGTGGATGTAGACGGGCCTTAACTTGTTTGTGCATTGATATCTTGAGAGCGCTTCAAGACATTGTTGCGTAATTAGGTAGGTTTGGTATCAGCTAAACAATGAAAGTAGTTGTCAAATATTTCAATTGCCACAATTGTGATTTCAATGATTAATTTTGAATTACTGAATTTATTACAGACATAAAAATCGTCGTTTACAATAGTTTAACATTTTAAAATTCGTTTTTTACCTGATCCAAACCCACGTTCCACACAGTAGGCTAATAGCTTTTTAAATTTCTTGAAGTGTTCTCAATTGATATCAATAACACATCGTTATCATTGCGGACCCATTACCGTTGGCGTTAAGGACCAAGCATTAACATTACATCATAAATGACCCGTGTGTTGTGGGTTGTAGATAATTTTTCTTTCAATCAATGTTGATTAAACATTGTGAGTGTTATACGAAAAACGATTTTTTGTAGGTTGGGCGTGAAAGTTGCCTGTACCAAAGCTATTTTAATTCAATTTTCGTAATGGATAAAACGCTGCACATTTTAAAGATTCACCTACAGGCAAGACACAAACTTCGCGCAAGTGCAATAAATTATATGAATCATTTGAATTAAATTGGTAACTGCAAAGTATAGGTAATAATACACAATAAATTAAAGAGAAATACAATTAATCCCTAGGAAAGTAATGCTGCATTACAACAAGGTCACAAGGTCTAAATCCAGTCAGTATATTTAATCCAAACTTTAAAAAAACTCATCCAAGTCGTGCAAATTATAAAGCAGTCCAATCTATACTCGGGGGTTTTACCACTTGGCGTCAATCAACCGCTTTAAATAAGTCTCTATATCAAAATCAGATCATTAATAATTATTGAATGATTGAATATTTATGAGGGAATTCAGATGAATTTCTCCATACCAAGACCCCGCACTATGTTCGAGAAATATCGATGAAGCTGTCTTCGATTACGATTTCTGTGTCAGATATTGAGTTGGCTGCCTTCCAAACCCGGGACCTATGTCCCGCTGTTCATTATCTCATCTAGCGCAAATATATGTGTGCGAAATTGGCGACGTTGCAGTGGAAGAGCTGAGAATATGACAAATATTTAACGATCAGAAAGCCCATTTACTGCCAATCAGATTATTTGCCCAAGGAGTGATTGGATTAGTAGAGTATAGCAGACCATTAATGAGGAATGGTAACCTTTTATCCGTATTATTCGGAAAGAAATTATGGTGGAAATCAGGTTTTCAAACGAAATTTGTCCAAATCTTGTTTAGTACTAGTTATTACGTTTTCATTATTTGTTTTCAGCATTGCTTGACTAATTATATAGCTAATACATGGTTTATATGAAAAAATTGTAGTTCACATAATATTAAAAAAATCAAATCAAATCTGGAGGCATTGGTACATAGTAAATGTTTTTTTTATTATTATTATTATTATTATTATTATTATTATTATTATTATTATTATTATTATTATTATTATTATTATTATTATTATTATTATTATTATTATTATTATTATTATTATTATTATTATTATTATTATTATTATTATTATTATTATTATTATTATTATTATTATTATTTTATTTCCTTTTCTTTTACATGTTTCATGTACAATTATATTTGTTTTCATACAATGGAAAATACCTGAACCAATAAACAAGTGTTCGTGGCGGTTCAGGTTTATACTACAAAACTAATAGGTAACATACCGTTAATATATTAATAGTTATACTAAAGCTAAATTAAATGCACACTACATAGAAATAACGGTACATGGTATACAAATAATATAAAATTGAATGAAGCTAAGATTTAAATTAAAAGTACGCTAAATTTTGTACAACAAATAATCTCGACAATTAATAATGAATAAATCTAAGTTACAGGTTAATGACGGTTACAGAGTTCGAAAAAGAACTGCAAGTAAATGAAGTACATAAGGAAAAGAAAACAACTACGAATCACCCACGGTGATTATATGAAAAACCTTTCAATTTTGTCTCGGCCTTGGGAACTTATCCATTCTTTGACCTTGTATTTAAGTGACAGTGTTGTGTTGTGGCACCGTAAGTTTAAAGGCAGGTATAGTTGAGTATTTTTGGACCAAAATAGGATGCATGGCGTTGGCTCGCAGATTTGTTTTTCTTTGAAGTTTGTAATAAGTGATTATTTTTCCCTCGTGTTCTGTATTTATGATTGATGTATTCTCCTAATCTGTTGTTTATAAAACGTAAGATGACAGCTTTACAATAAAGTTGACGTACATTTAAAACTCCAAATGTATTGTATACTAGATGTGATGAGTTAGCTGTTGGTTTGTTCAGGCAAATCTTTATAATTTTCTGTTGTATTTTATCCACTTTCGAGAAGCAAGCCCCCCATCCTATAATTAAATACTGTATAATTGACTGTATAAAAACATAAAAGATGTTTAGGAGAAAATGCCTGCTTACAATGTTTCGAAGAAGAATAAATTTATATATCATTTTGCGCATTTTTTTTACTATATATTGCGTATGTTTCTCCCATTTAAGATGCTCGTCTAGGATAATTCCAAGATATTTTATTTCAGTTGCATGCTGTATTGTATTAAGAAACACATGTGGGTCTTAAGGAACTGGGTTTCTTTTATATAATGAGAATGTAATGTACTTGGACTTGGAATGTACTGTAATGGACTAATTAACACTTAATCATCATGTCAATGTCCTAGACCTAAGGGGCTTATAATAATTTTGTATTTAATTCAACACTTTAGGGGTACGAAATGTATAGCGAGTTATTGCCATTGTTATAACGCATCATAAAGAACTCGTTTATACTTGTCCCAAAAGACGACCTTACCGTTGCGTTCGTCCTAGACGAGTGGTTCGGGCCTATAAGCGATCGGTATTCGACATTGGGACTCGTCGATTTGGTACTAATCACTTGTCTACGATGAAAGCACCTGTATGATTCTTTCGGTACAAGTATACAATGGAACCGCGTAAATCTATGCACTTGTTGGTGTAAGCCTACGTTTACAACATTCGGAGAACTTCCCCGTTGTTGTCTGAAGGCTCGCTTGTAGGATCTCTGCATGTAGTTAAATCAAGTTATCTTCGGGACAAGCATATTTTGTCGTAGCTTCTGATTGGTGGTTGCGCTGGAGAAAACAAGATTGTAAAGAGAATGCAAATATTATAAATAGTTATGCCAAGATTGAACAACGGCCTGTATATATATATATATTTATTTATAGTCAATTCTTTGTATGCCAACACGCACAGGGATTTGTTTTTAGTATAATAAATAGAATACATAAAACAATTGCTTAGCGAACTTGGATTTTAACTCAGATCTAATATAATTGTTACGCTGTAACAGTTAAGACATATATATATATATATATATATGTAGAAGTACGCATTCATTTTATAATTAATGCAGTAAAAACTGTGTCATTAAATAAAATATCCGAGATCCGTGACGTGGGTATGTTGTGTTGTCTGTTTATTTTGAGATCTCTAATGGATCCTTTCCACTGATGTTATTTCAGGTTCTGCTTTTCCTTTCGAGTATAATTGATATTCTCGACAAAGAGGTCCCTTCCAAAAATACAAAATGTACAGACCCAATTCCAAATAGAAACGTCGTAAAAAAAAAAACACTCGGAAATACGTTTGAAGCAATTTATTTAACCTATTTCCCTTCGCATTTGAAAGGCAAAAGCCATAGACTGGGAACTTGTGGGACTTCAAAGGAAACCCTAATCATTTCGCGAAAGAATTATTCGATTGATTTGTCACTATTGTAGAAGTTGTGTTCACGCCAATGTTGGTACAGTTCTTGCCCTGTGCATACAATCAAGATTAAGCGTCAAAAGCGAAAACATATCTATTTACATGTGAACAGATTTCAATTTAACATTCTCAGCGCCAATATTTTACATAACCATTTATATAACAACACCTTTGTATTTATTATATATTTTTATAATTGCAATAAGTATGCTATGAGGGAATCCTAGTGGTCACCCAATGTATATTGGACAGAATACATTATGTACATTACGTTATTATGTTTTGTTGTAACATTATGTTTTCTCTCCCACTAGCCCTTTCTAAATCAGTGTTATAACTACACTAAATAGGATGAAAAATAAATAATTCATCGCATTATTTGAAGTATATGCATATCAAATACGTCTATGGCGAATGATAACATGATGAATAAACACATCACTATTAAATCAAAATGACATATTTGGATATTCCCAACCGATATTCCAATCAATTAAACAATAGATTTAAAAGAACGCCAGGGAATTCTTCATTGATGTGGACAAATATGTTAAACGGATATGCATTGAGTTATGTGGTTGAGTTGCAAACTTTCCATGTGAACGGACATCAATTTCGTGTGAATTTTAATATTATTTTGATAGGATTATAAGCACATTAAAATTATTGAACATAGGACTGGTTTGCTAATTCTCAACGCTTAAAACGAGAGCTCAACGAAAGATGGAACCAAACATCAAACTATCATTGCTGCTTGTAATACAAATACCCCATTGTTTTGTTAAACCAACCTCTTAAAACGAGAGCTCCACGACAGCAGGAACCAAACATCAAACTGTCATTGCTGCTTGTAATACAATACCCCATTGTTTTGTTAAACCAACCTCTTAAAACGAGAGCTCCACGACAGCAGGGACCAAACATCAAACTATCATTGCTGCTTGTAATACAAATACCCCATTGTTTTGTTAAACTAACCTCTTAAAACGAGAGCTCCACGACAGCAGGGACCAAACATCAAACTATCATTGCTGCTTGTAATACAATACCCCATTGTTTTGTTAAACCAACCTCTTAAAACGAGAGCTCCACGACAGCAGGGACCAAACATCAAACTGTCATTGCTGCTTGTAATACAATACCGCATTGTTTTGTTAAACCAACCTCTTAAAACGAGAGCTCCACGACAGCAGGGACCAAACATCAAACTGTCATTGCTGCTTGTAATACAATAGCCCATTGTTTTGTTAAAACAACCTCTTAAAACGAGAGCTCCACGACAGCAGGGACCAAACATCAAACTGTCATTGCTGCTTGTAATACAATACACCATTGTTTTGTTAAACCAACCTCTTAAAACGAGAGCTCCACGACAGCAGGGACCAAACATCAAACTGTCATTGCTGCTTGTAATACAATACCCCATTGTTTTGTTAAACCAACCTCTTAAAACGAGAGCTCCACGACAGCAGGGACCAAACATCAAACTGTCATTGCTGCTTGTAATACAATACCCCATTGTTTTGTTAAACCAACCTCTTAAAACGAGAGCTCCACGACAGCAGGGACCAAACATCAAACTTTCATTGCTGCTTGTTATACAATACCCCATTGTTTTGTTAAACCAACCTCTTAAAACGAGAGCTCCACGACAGCAGGGACCAAACATCAAACTGTCATTGCTGCTTGTAATACAATACCCCATTGTTTTGTTAAACCAACCTCTTAAAACGAGAGCTCCACGACAGCAGGGACCAAACATCAAACTGTCATTGCTGCTTGTAATACAATACACCATTGTTTTGTTACACCAACCTCTTAAAACGAGAGCTCCACGACAGCAGGGACCAAACATCAAACTGTCATTGCTGCTTGTAATACAATACCCCATTGTTTTGTTAAACCAACCTCTTAAAACGAGAGCTCCACGACAGCAGGGACCAAACATCAAACTGTCATTGCTGCTTGTAATACAATACCCCATTGTTTTGTTAAACCAACCTCTTAAAACGAGAGCTCCACGACAGCAGGGACCAAACATCAAACTTTCATTGCTGCTTGTAATACAATACACCATTGTTTTGTTAAACCAACCTCTTAAAACGAGAGCTCCACGACAGCAGGGACCAAACATCAAACTGTCATTGCTGCTTGTAATACAATACACCATTGTTTTGTTAAACCAACCTCTTAAAACGAGAGCTCCACGACAGCAGGGACCAAACATCAAACTGTCATTGCTGCTTGTAATACAATACCCCATTGTTTTCTTAAACCAACCTCTTAAAACGAGAGCTCCACGACAGCAGGGACCAAACATCAAACTGTCATTGCTGCTTGTAATACAAAACACCATTGTTTTGTTAAACCAACCTCTTAAAACGAGAGCTCCACGACAGCAGGGACCAAACATCAAACTATCATTGCTGCTTGTAATACAATACCCCATTGTTTTGTTAAACCAACCTCTTAAAACGAGAGCTCCACGACAGCAGGGACCAAACATCAAACTGTCATTGCTGCTTGTAATACAATACCCCATTGTTTTGTTAAACCAACCTCTTAAAACGAGAGCTCCACGACAGCAGGGACCAAACATCAAACTGTCATTGCTGCTTGTAATACAATACCCCATTGTTTTGTTAAACCAACCTCTTAAAACGAGAGCTCCACGACAGCAGGGACCAAACATCAAACTTTCATGGCTGCTTGTTATACAATACCCCATTGTTTTGTTAAACCAACCTCTTAAAACGAGAGCTCCACGACAGCAGGGACCAAACATCAAACTGTCATTGCTGCTTGTAATACAAAACACCATTGTTTTGTTAAACCAACCTCTTAAAACGAGAGCTCCACGACAGCAGGGACCAAACATCAAACTGTCATTGCTGCTTGTAATACAAAACACCATTGTTTTGTTAAAACAACCTCTTAAAACGAGAGCTCCACGACAGCAGGGACCAAACATCAAACTATCATTGCTGCTTGCAATACAATACCCCCTTGTTTTGTTAAACCAACCTCTTAAAACGAGAGCTCCACGACAGCAGGGACCAAACATCAAACTGTCATTGCTGCTTGTAATACAAAACACCATTGTTTTGTTAAACCAACCTCTTAAAACGAGAGCTCCACGACAGCAGGGACCAAACATCAAACTATCATTGCTGCTTGCAATACAATACCCCCTTGTTTTGTTAAACCAACCTCTTAAAACGAGAGCTCCACGACAGCAGGGACCAAACATCAAACTGTCATTGCTGCTTGTAATACAATACCCCATTGTTTTGTTAAACCAACCTCTTAAAACGAGAGCTCCAAGACAGCAGGGACCAAACATCAAACTATCATTGCTGCTTGTAATACAATACCCCATTGTTTTGTTAAACCAACCTCTTAAAACGAGAGCTCCACGACAGCAGGGACCAAACATCAAACTTTCATGGCTGCTTGTAATACAATACCCCATTGTTTTGTTAAACTCCACGACAGCAGGGACCAAACATCAAACTATCATTGCTGCTTGCAATACAATACCCCCTTGTTTTGTTAAACCAACCTCTTAAAACGAGAGCTCCACGACAGCAGGGACCAAACATCAAACTGTCATTGCTGCTTGTAATACAATACCCCATTGTTTTGTTAAACCAACCTCTTAAAACGAGAGCTCCACGACAGCAGGGACCAAACATCAAACTGTCATTGCTGCTTGTAATACAATACACCATTGTTTTGTTAAACCAACCCCTTAAAACGAGAGCTCCACGACAGCAGGGACCAAACATCAAACTATCATTGCTGCTTGTAATACAATACACCATTGTTTTGTTAAACCAACCTCTTAAAACGAGAGCTCCACGACAGCAGGGACCAAACATCAAACTTTCATGGCTGCTTGTAATACAAATACCCCGGTTTTCACTAAGCTTTCAGTCTGCATATTTTATAATTTTCATGTTTAGTGATTTTCATCCATTTCTTCACTATCATTGAACTGTCCGGACCAAAACTGTAAGCCCTACCGTGTTTGCAAGTCAGGTATACGCTTCATGTATTTGGTGCCATCTACACTGGCAGATTTTCTTGGTTATATTGCATACATTCTCACAATATCAGCGCGTTTACATTGATATGGGTTCTAAGCTATTTAGATAAGTTATTCAATATAATTTGCGCAGTTCAAAATAAACATGACGTGAGCAATATTTTAGACAGTATGTCGTTGTACTGAACTAAATGTAGGAAAGCGAGATTACACTGTGCTTTAGTTGCATGCGTCCATGCTTTGAGAAATGACCACGATTTTTCTGGAATTGTTTGCTTCATGGTATGGTACTATTCATTACTGCTTATGTAGCCATTTATGTACATTACCTGACAATAGATTCTAGCAAATATCATCAAAGTACCTAGTGAAGAAGCGACTTAAACTTCACCTAGTTAACAATATTATAAATACAGACATTT
This sequence comes from Isoperla grammatica, assembly GCA_945910005.1. NCBI lineage: Eukaryota > Metazoa > Arthropoda > Insecta > Plecoptera > Perlodidae > Isoperla > Isoperla grammatica. The sequence goes on from OX246738.1 coordinate 81,663,402, forward strand.
GTTTGGTCCATTCGTATAAATATGCAATTAAAAAGCTTTTTTAATTGCTTTGCTTTTAAACCTTTGTATTATTAATACTGGTTTTATTATTTTATATCACATAAACACACAATTAGATCTGCTCAAAATAGTTCCAATATAAAACAATGTTTGCCAAATGAAATCTAAATGAACATCAATTTGCGAAAAAGTCTGGAAAAGATACGAGAATCAGTGGCGTATCCAAGGGGGGGGTTATGGGGTTCAAACCCCCCCCATGCCAAAAAAAAAAAAAAAAAATACAGGCGGATAGAGAAGGAAGGAAAGGAGGAGTGAAGAGGAAATTACTATTTTGATTATTGTTTAATAACATACTCAACCGTTTAATCATACGACTTTGGGGTCTTGGTCGTCAGGAAGAGCTGCCTACGACCTATTGTCTTCCGGGGACAATCGGGAAGGAAGTTTGAGGAACGGGACAAGTTGGAGGAATATATTTAAAAATGCTTATGGGTGCTAGGGGTCAGGGGGTTACTCTTCTCTCTCCTCTTACGATTGGCACTGCGTATAAGAAACTACATTGAATTGAACTATTGAACTACATTGAACTACAACCCTACCTGTTACGAGGAGACTTGCCAACAATTAAAATAAAAAATATAGAAAATATATTTATTTTTGAAGTAATTTTGTAGTTTTGTGACTGGGTTTTTAATTTTCTTTGTAGTCATTCTTAAATTCTCCTAAACCTATTCCATGAAATTTTCTTATTCTGAAACGTGTTCCCAGGCGTTTAAAACGTCATAAATGAAGAAAAAAAAATTCGCCTTCGGCGAATTGGCCTCCGGCGGCTGGGGCTTTCGCCCCAGACCCCTGTCTGCTTGGGATGTTCGACCCCCCCCATTGTCAATTCCTGAATACGCCACTGACGAGAATGTTCAATAAAAACGCTAAATGAAAACATAATTTTAACCAAACATTTAACCAAACGGAAAGATCATTTAGTAAGACATATTTTGTAATGAAAGAATGAATACTTATACATGTAATTGAGAGGCAAGTGAAAGACAAGAAAGTGGCGGGAGAGTATGGCGTATAGGGGTATAGTCTATAAAGAATGTGTACCGTATTGTAAAGATGTATGTAGAAATGTACAAATGAAACCTATGTACAAATGAAACCTGTGTCGAAATGCAAAAGATTGAGAGCTCAAGTATTCAAACCAATCCACATATTGATTACAGGAAACATTTTTTATTTACTACTCCAATAAATTTGCAGAAAGTAAAACTTACGCCTAATTAAAATATTAGTAAAGGTTTCTCTACTGTGTTTCTTCTTGCCAAACCCCATTTGCCTTAACATAAACGTCTTTAGAGTTGTGTAGCGTGTACCGTTGTGTCCAGAGATGAGTAGCGTGTACCGTTGTGTCCAGAGACGAGCAGCGTGTACCGTTGTGTCCAGAGATGACAGCGTGTACCGTTGTGTCCAGAGATGAGTAGCGTGTACCGTTGTGTCCAGAGATGACAGCGTGTACCGTTGTGTCCAGAGATGAGTAGCGTGTACCGTTGTGTCCAGAGATGACAGCGTGTACCGTTGTGTCCAGAGATGAGTAGCGTGTACCGTTGTGTCCAGAGATGACAGCGTGTACCGTTGTGTCTAGAGATGAGTAGCGTGTACCGTTGTGTCCAGAGATGAGTAGCGTGTACCGTTGTGTCCAGAGATGAGTAGCGTGTACCGTTGTGTCCAGAGATGAGTAGCGTGTACCGTTGTGTCCAGAGATGAGTAGCGTGTACCGTTGTGTTCAGAGATGAGTAGCGTGTACCGTTGTGTCCAGAGATGACAGCGTGTACCGTTGTGTCCAGAGATGAGTAGCGTGTACCGTTGTGTTCAGAGATGAGTAGCGTGTACCGTTGTGTCCAGAGATGACAGCGTGTACCGTTGTGTCCAGAGATGACAGCGTGTACCGTTGTGTCCAGAAATGAGTAGCGTGTACCGTTGTGTTCAGAGATGAGTAGCGTGTACCGTTGTGTCCAGAGATGAGTAGCGTGTACCGTTGTGTCCAGAGATGACAGCGTGTACCGTTGTGTCCAGAGATGAGTAGCGTGTACCGTTGTGTCCAGAGATGACAGCGTGTACCGTTGTGTCCAGAGATGAGTAGCGTGTACCGTTGTGTCTAGAGATGAGTAGCGTGTACCGTTGTGTCCAGAGATGAGTAGCGTGTACCGTTGTGTCCAGAGATGACAGCGTGTACCGTTGTGTCCAGAGATGAGTAGCGTGTACCGTTGTGTCCAGAGATGAGTAGCGTGTACCGTTGTGTCCAGAGATGAGTAGCGTGTACCGTTGTGTTCAGAGATGAGTAGCGTGTACCGTTGTGTCCAGAGATGAGTAGCGTGTACCGTTGTGTCCAGAGATGAGTAGCGTGTACCGTTGTGTCCAGAGTTGTGTAGCGTGTACCGTTGTGTTCAGAGATGAGTAGCGTGTACCGTTGTGTCCAGAGATGAGTAGCGTGTACCGTTGTGTCCAGAGATGAGTAGCGTGTACCGTTGTGTCCAGAGATGAGTAGCGTGTACCGGTGTGTCCAGAGATGACAGCGTGTACCGTTGTGTCCAGAGATGAGTAGCGTGTACCGGTGTGTCCAGAGATGAGTAGCGTGTACCGTTGTGTTCAGAGATGAGTAGCGTGTACCGTTGTGTTCAGAGATGAGTAGTGTGTACCGTTGTGTCCAGAGATGAGTAGCGTGTACCGTTGTGTCCAGAGATGAGTAGCGTGTACCGTTGTGTCCAGAAGTGAGTAGCGTGTACCGTTGTGTCCAGAGATGAGTAGCGTGTACCGTTGTGTTCAGAGTTGGTTGTGTAGCGTGTACCGTTGTGTCCAGAGATGAGTAGTGTGTACCGTTGTGTCCAGAGATGAGTAGTGTGTACCGTTGTGTCCAGAGATGAGTAGTGTGTACCGTTGTGTCCAGAGATGAGTAGTGTGTACCGTTGTGTCCAGAGATGAGTAGTGTGTACCGTTGTGTCCAGAGATGAGTAGTGTGTACCGTTGTGTCCAGAGATGAGTAGCGTGTACCGTTGTGTCCAGAAGTGAGTAGCGTGTACCGTTGTGTCCAGAGATGAGTAGCGTGTACCGTTGTGTCCAGAGATGAGTAGCGTGTACCGTTGTGTCCAGAGATGAGTAGCGTGTACCGTTGTGTTCAGAGATGAGTAGTGTGTACCGTTGTGTCCAGAGTTGTGTAGCGTGTACCGTTGTGTCCAGAGATGAGTAGCGTGTACCGGTGTGTCCAGAGATGACAGCGTGTACCGTTGTGTCCAGAGATGAGTAGCGTGTACCGTTGTGTTCAGAGATGAGTAGTGTGTACCGTTGTGTCCAGAAATGTGTAGTGTGTACCGTTGTGTCCAGAGTTGTGTAGCGTGTACCGTTGTGTCCAGAGATGAGTAGTGTGTACCGTTGTGTCCAGAGTTGTGTAGCGTGTACCGTTGTGTCCAGAGTTGTGTAGTGTGTACCGTTGTGTCCAGAAATGTGTAGTGTGTACCGTTGTGTCCAGAGATGAGTAGTGTGTACCGTTGTGTCCAGAGTTGTGTAGCGTGTACCGTTGTGTCCAGAGTTGTGTAGCGTGTACCGTTGTGTCCAGAGATGAGTAGCGTGTACCGTTGTGTCCAGAGATGACAGCGTGTACCGTTGTGTCCAGAGATGAGTAGCGTGTACCGGTGTGTCCAGAGATAGTAGCGTGTACCGTTGTGTCCAGAGATGAGTAGCGTGTACCGTTGTGTCCAGAAATGTGTAGTGTGTACCGTTGTGTCCAGAGATGAGTAGTGTGTACCGTTGTGTCCAGAGTTGTGTAGCGTGTACCGTTGTGTCCAGAGATGAGTAGCGTGTACCGTTGTGTTCAGAAATGTGTAGTGTGTACCGTTGTGTCCAGAGATGAGTAGTGTGTACCGTTGTGTCCAGAGATGAGTAGCGTGTACCGTTGTGTCCAGAGATGAGTAGTGTGTACCGTTGTGTCCAGAGATGAGTAGTGTGTACCGTTGTGTCCAGAGATGAGTAGTGTGTACCGTTGTGTCCAGAGATGAGTAGCGTGTACCGTTGTGTCCAGAGATGAGTAGTGTGTACCGTTGTGTCCAGAGATGAGTAGTGTGTACCGTTGTGTCCAGAGTTGTGTAGCGTGACCATTGTGTCCAGAGTTGTGTAGCGTGTACCACTGTGTCCAGAGATGGTTTGCGTGTACCGTTGTGTCCAGAGTTGTGTAGCGTGTACCGTTGTGTCCAGAGACGAGCAGCGTGTACCGTTGTGTCCAGAGTTGTGTAGCGTGTACCGTTGTGTCCAGAGATGAGTAGCGTGTACCGTTGTGTCCAGAGATGAGTAGCGTGTACCGTTGTGTCCAGAAGTGAGTAGCGTGTACCGTTGTGTCCAGAGATGAGTAGCGTGTACCGTTGTGTCCAGAGATGAGTAGCGTGTACCGTTGTGTCCAGAAGTGAGTAGCGTGTACCGTTGTGTCCAGAGATGAGTAGCGTGTACCGTTGTGTCCAGAAGTGAGTAGCGTGTACCGTTGTGTCCAGAGATGAGTAGCGTGTACCGTTGTGTCCAGAAGTGAGTAGCGTGTACCGTTGTGTCCAGAGATGAGTAGCGTGTACCGTTGTGTTCAGAGTTGGTTGTGTAGCGTGTACCGTTGTGTCCAGAAGTGAGTAGCGTGTACCGTTGTGTCCAGAGATGAGTAGCGTGTACCGTTGTGTCCAGAGATGAGTAGCGTGTACCGTTGTGTCCAGAGATGAGTAGCGTGTACCGTTGTGTCCAGAGATGAGTAGCGTGTACCGTTGTGTCTAGAGATGAGTAGCGTGTACCGTTGTGTCCAGAGATGAGTAGCGTGTACCGTTGTGTCCAGAGATGAGTAGCGTGTACCGTTGTGTCCAGAGATGAGTAGCGTGTACCGTTGTGTCCAGAGATGAGTAGCGTGTACCGTTGTGTCCAGAGATGAGTAGCGTGTACCGTTGTGTCCAGAGATGATTAGCGTGTACCGTTGTGTCCAGAGATGAGTAGCGTGTACCGTTGTGTCCAGAGATGAGTAGCGTGTACCGTTGTGTCCAGAGTTGTGTAGCGTGTACCACTGTGTCCAGAGATGGTTTGCGTGTACCGTTGTGTCCAGAGTTGTGTAGCGTGTACCGTTGTGTCCAGAGACGAGCAGCGTGTACCGTTGTGTCCAGAGTTGTGTAGCGTGTACCGTTGTGTCCAGAGATGAGTAGCGTGTACCGTTGTGTCCAGAGATGAGTAGCGTGTACCGTTGTGTCCAGAAGTGAGTAGCGTGTATCGTTGTGTCCAGAGATGAGTAGCGTGTACCGTTGTGTCCAGAGATGAGTAGCGTGTACCGTTGTGTCCAGAAGTGAGTAGCGTGTACCGTTGTGTCCAGAGATGAGTAGCGTGTACCGTTGTGTCCAGAAGTGAGTAGCGTGTACCGTTGTGTCCAGAGATGAGTAGCGTGTACCGTTGTGTCCAGAAGTGAGTAGCGTGTACCGTTGTGTCCAGAGATGAGTAGCGTGTACCGTTGTGTTCAGAGTTGGTTGTGTAGCGTGTACCGTTGTGTCCAGAGATGAGTAGCGTGTACCGTTGTGTCCAGAGATGAGTAGCGTGTACCGTTGTGTTCAGAGATGAGTAGCGTGTACCGTTGTGTCCAGAAGTGAGTAGCGTGTACCGTTGTGTCCAGAGATGAGTAGCGTGTACCGTTGTGTCCAGAGATGAGTAGCGTGTACCGTTGTGTCCAGAGATGAGTAGCGTGTACCGTTGTGTCCAGAGATGAGTAGCGTGTACCGTTGTGTCCAGAGATGAGTAGCGTGTACCGTTGTGTCCAGAGATGAGTAGCGTGTACCGTTGTGTCCAGAGATGAGTAGCGTGTACCGTTGTGTCTAGAGATGAGTAGCGTGTACCGTTGTGTCCAGAGATGAGTAGCGTGTACCGTTGTGTCCAGAGATGAGTAGCGTGTACCGTTGTGTCCAGAGATGAGTAGCGTGTACCGTTGTGTCCAGAGATGAGTAGCGTGTACCGTTGTGTTCAGAGTTGGTTGTGTAGCGTGTACCGTTGTGTCCAGAAGTGAGTAGCGTGTACCGTTGTGTCCAGAGATGAGTAGCGTGTACCGTTGTGTCCAGAGATGAGTAGCGTGTACCGTTGTGTCCAGAGATGAGTAGCGTGTACCGTTGTGTTCAGAGTTGGTTGTGTAGCGTGTACCGTTGTGTCCAGAAGTGAGTAGCGTGTACCGTTGTGTCCAGAGATGAGTAGCGTGTACCGTTGTGTCCAGAGATGAGTAGCGTGTACCGTTGTGTCTAGAGATGAGCAGCGTGTACCGTTGTGTCCAGAGATGAGTAGCGTGTACCGGTGTGTCCAGAGATGTGTAGCGTGTACCGTTGTGTCCAGAGATGAGTAGCGTGTACCGTTGTGTCCAGAAGTGAGTAGCGTGTACCGTTGTGTCCAGAGATGAGTAGCGTGTACCGTTGTGTCCAGAGATGAATAGCGTGTACCGTTGTGTCCAGAGATGAGTAGCGTGTACCGTTGTGTCCAGAGATGAGTAGTGTGTACCGTTATGTCCAGAGATGAGTAGCGTGTACCGTTGTGTCCAGAGATGAGTAGTGTGTACCGTTGTGTCCAGAGATGAGTAGTGTGTACCGTTATGTCCAGAGATGAGTAGCGTGTACCGTTGTGTCTAGAGATGAGTAGCGTGTACCGTTGTGTCTAGAGATGAGTAGCGTGTACCGTTGTGTCCAGAGATGAGTAGCGTGTACCGTTGTGTCTAGAGATGAGTAGCGTGTACCGTTGTGTCCAGAGATGAGTATCGTGTACCGTTGTGTCCAGAGATGAGTAGCGTGTACCGTTGTGTCCAGAGATGAGTTGTTTGTACCGTTGTGTCCAGAGATTAGTAGCGTGTACCGTTGTGTCCAGAGATGAGAAGCGTGTACCGTTGTGTCCAGAGATGAGTAGCGTGTACCGTTGTGTCCAGAAATGAGTAGCGTGTACCGTTGTGTCCAGAGATGAGTAGCGTGTACCGTTGTGTCCAGAAATGAGTAGCGTGTACCGTTGTGTCCAGATATGAGTAGCGTGTACCGTTGTGTCCAGAGTTGTGTAGCGTGTACCTTTGTGTTCAGAGTTGTGTATCGTGTACCTTTGTGTTCAGAATTGTGTAGCGAGTACCTTAGTGTTCAGAGATGTGTAGCAAGAAAAGTTATTGGTAAGCAGTTTGGCGGAAACGACGGGAGTGCTTCAATTGACGATGCAATGAACCTGTTGAGAAAGTTGGGAAGTTAGTAGGAACAAGTTGTCGTACCAGATTGCCAAAACTAATGGATTCACTCAAACTTTCCACAACGATTGTAAGATTCTGTTTTGAGAGACAACTTGTGAAGAGCTTTACGCTGCTGTGATTGGTTGTGATCAGCTCTGTCACTGTATCGGATAAGGGACTGAGATGTTGATAAAGAAAATATGTTCCGGAGATTGAGGCCTATCACGTCCAAAGAAATACAATGGCTTAGCTAGCTCGTCGAAGCCAATCGAAGAGGAAAACTTGAACAAAAACTGCCAACGAAAGAAATTTAACGACCGTGTGCATCGCACGCGTGAGTTTCTTCTGGTTGGGGATGAATTCATTTTGATGTTTTGATTGCGGCAAGAAGTAAAGGTGTTGGACTAATAAATTTTGTACTGATTGCACTGTTTTTTATCACGTATGGTCGTTTTTCTTAAATATTGCAACTTTGTTGTGGTTATTTGATAGTTTCTTGGAAAATGTTTACTTTTTATTTAAATATTTCGTTTTTCATTAAAAATTAGTTGTAAATTTAATTTAAATCTGACTGTAACACACTTAAACAAATAGGCTTATGATAAGATATATGTGTCATATTCCCGTAAGTGATATTGTGTAAACTAGGAAAACGCTCTGTTTGACGCGTTGAAAAGCGAGTGCGTCCATATCTACGAACTTTCTGTCGAATAGTTTTCAAACCTAATAAAAACAACAATTTACAATACGGGTATATCTACGAACTGTCTGTCGAATAGTTTTCAAACCTAATAGAAACAACAATTAACAATACGGGTATATCTACGAACTTTCTGTCCAATAGTTTTCAAACCTAATAAAAACAACAATTAACAATACTGAGTGGGTAGACTTTAAATGTGAATTTATGTTTTATTTATTTTTAAGAATGTGCATTGCAAACATTTTTCTAATTTCCATAGCTATTATACTTCCCGTCTTTGTTAGACGTCGTGCAGTGTGCGTTGTAAAGATTTTTCGTTGTCATTTTGTCTAGTGTTTTCGCCGCGGTCCGCCACCGTTACTAACACATATTGAACGCAATAGAAATGTAATTTCTGCCTCTAATACGTATCAGATCGCGCTTCGTTAGTACATTCGTGACCGGACAAAAATGTACTATTAGTAAGCGAGCGAAGCGAGAGTCTCTATTAGACTTTTATGGCACTTGGTTCTGTTTTTTTGTCTGTCGATAGCGGTCGAACGGAAAGTCTGCTCAACTTGAAATTAGGACCATCCACAAGCCTAGATGGGGATTTAAGGTGTATAGTTTTGTGACAAAAACGTTTGAAAAGTTACAAAGTTACACAATAGTTAATGCAAAACATTTTCTGAAACAAAATGGCGGCAAAATATGAAATAACCATATTTTTGCCAAGATTTGTCCGGTCACGAATGTAATCATTTAATGGCGATCTGATAAGTATTGGCAAACTTACACAAAAGTTACTCGAAAATATTTTTCTGAAACACAGTAACAGCAAAATGTGAGATATGGCTATATTATAGTAAAGTTTCGTCCGGTCACGAATATACTTATTTGAACACAATCTGATACGTATTAGAGGCAGACATTCCATTTCTATTGCTGTCAATAAGTGTTAGTAACGGTGGCGGACCGTGTTGAAAACATGACAACAAAAGTCTTAGCAAAGCACATTGCACTGGATTCAACAATGTCGGAACGTATAATAGCTATGGAAATTAGAACAATTTTTGCAAAGCGCTTTCTTAAATTGTTGATAATTGTTGTTTGTATTAGCTTTGAAAACTTTCCGCCAGAAAGTTCGTAAATTTGTAGGCGCTCGCTTATCAACGCGTCACACAAGAGAGTTTTCCTAGTAAGCGTTGAGAACTTTTCACCTCAAAGTTCGTAGATATGAACGTGCTCACTTATCAACGCGTCATACAGAAAGTTTTCCTAGGTAAGCGAGCGAAGCGCGCGTCTTCATTAGACCTTTATGGCACATCCTGATGTTTTTTTTTTTTTTTTTATGTCTGTCAATAGCGGTCGAAAGGTAAGGCCGATCGACTTGAAATTTGGACCATCCACAAGCTTCGATGTGGATTGATGGTGTATAGTTTTGTGGCAAAAACGTTCGACAAGTTAAAAGTTACACAATAGTTACTCTGAAATAATATTTTTCTGAAACAAAATGGCGGCAGATATGAGACGGCTATATTTTTATAAACATTTTGCAGGTCAAATATGTTCATTTTATGGCGATCTGATTAGTATTGGTAAAGTCACACAAAAGTTACTCGAAAATAATTATCTGAAACCCATGTAACGGCAAAATGTGAGGGGTCAATATGATAGTAAATGTTTGTCCGGTCACGAATATACTAATATAAACGCGATCTGATACGTATTAGAGACAGAAATTACATTTCTATTGATGTCAAGAAGTGTTAGTAACGGTGGCGGACCGCGGTGAAAACACTAAAAAAAGTTACAGCGAAAAATCTTAGCAACGCACACTGCACGACGTCCAACAATGTCGAGAAGTATAATAGCTATGGAAATTAGAAAAATGTTTCTAAATGCGCATTCTTGTATTGTTGTTAATTGTTGTTTTTATTATCTTTGAAAACTTTTCGACAGAAATTTTGTAGATATGGACGCGCTCGCTTATCAACGCGTCAAACAGAGCGTTTTTCTAGTATAGCCACATCACATTTGGTCGTTGCTGTGTTTCAGAAAAACATTTTCGAGTAACTTTTGTATAACTTTGCCAATACTTATCAGTTCGCAATAGAATGAACATATTTGTGACCGTAAAAATCTTTGTAAAAAATATGGTCACCTCACATATTGCCACCATTTTGTTTCAGAAAAATATTTTCTAGTAACTATGGTGTAACTTTGGAACTTTTCGAACGATTTTGCCACAAAGCTTTACACCTTCAATCCACATCGAGGCTTGTGGATGGTCCGAATTTCAACTTGTCGGACTTCCCGTTCGACCGCTATTGACAGACATGAGAACGAAATAAACAAAACAAATAGAAAACAGAACGAAGTGCCATTAAGATCTAATGAAGACGCTCGCTACGCTCGCTTAAATAATTTTAATTAAGAATTTTGTAATAACATGCCATGAGTTCAAACGATTCTCTTAACATGGGAAAATCATAATTTACATAATTCGTGAGTGGGACACTGGTTAAAAATTAAGAAAGTATTAAACCCCAGAGAAGGTGTCATACTCATGTTGGGGTTTGAATAGCGGGATTGTCTGATTTGCTGATTGTTGGCTTCATGGGAGAATCATGTATTAACAGTGAATTACGAAAACACATGTTGGTTAAAATTGATAAATAACCAACTATTTATGAGCTTCGATCTAAAAAATGTGTAAGATGATAAGAAATCACAAACTTTGATTTGTACATATCAATAATACCAGAACCACTGCTCGGAAGTTGCGCGTTGTCGGCCAAGCATTTGTGATACCTGTGTTCAACGAGAACACCAACGATGAAAATAGTCGTCGCTCCCATATCGCAATCCACATGTTTTGAATTCATCGTATACAAATACGCTTTGCACGACCGGGGTTTAGATGATAGATAGGAAATAAAACGCAGGGTTTCACGACTAAATACATTGGATTTAACATAAAATGCGTTATTTTGCCAATTGCGTATTCCGCATGTGAAACAATCAATATTCTTTCAGTGACACCATATGAAATACTCAACACGGTTATATTTATTCTAGTATTGTGATTTGTTGCCTCGTTATCCTAGGTAATAAAACCACCTGTTGTAACATTAATACCAATTGGATTATCGGTTATCTAGCTGGGATCCTGAATAAACTCCGAATTTTATATTGCAAAATATCCCGTTATTTTCAATGTTATTATTTTTAATAATTGGTCCATCCTACTCTAGCAAAAACCTTATAATATTTTGAACTTGACTTTCTCTTCTTGTCGTACCACTAATGATGTCAACAATAACAATATAGTAAATATCAACTATTTTACTACTAACTACTGACCTCCTACTACTTACTAACACTTATTGTTCGAATTTGTCAGTTTGTTCGAATTAACTTTTGAAGATATAGGAATATACCAAAAAAAATGCAAAAAAAAATAAATAATAAAAAAAAAAACAGCCAAGCCCAAAACGTAGAAGATACACTGAAAGAAACCAAAAAAGGATACACGTACAAAAAACGACCATTTAAAAAAAGACAACTTTTAAAGTGGCAATATATAAATTTGTGCCATGCTCATTATTTTGTATAAAATATATATATATATATTAATATAGTAATTAATGAAATAAACAAGTACCGGTATACAAAATATTTATGTAACTTAAAACTTAATAATTGATAAATACATATCCTAATAACAACCGCAAAATTAAATTAATTATTTTAACATTTTCAGGTTGGAAAAACCAATTGAACACACATCATTAATAATTAAAAGCTTGGCTGATGAATTTGCATTGTTCAGTTTGATTCTCCAAGTCCTGGAATGTTGCTGTAACTACATCAATTGATTATAGTTCATTTACGTAATGGGTAATTACAAATATTGTTTTATAGAACACTAGCAAACACGGCATGCGTTGCAATGCCACTGAGAGAAATGCGGTTGTACTCATTCAGAAACCTTCGCGGGCGTGCACTCACCAAAGTTTTATTGCAATCGGATGAATAATAATAGAACGCATTATTGCATGTTGGTACCTCAGTCATGGAGGGGGGGGGGGGGGGGGTTGTTGTCATTCACAAACCTTTGCGGGCGTGCATACACTAACTTACCAAACTTTTATCACAGTCGGATCATGAAGTTATATTTGGGGGAGGAGATCTAGCTCTAATGGGAGGGGCTGTCTACGATTTACGGTGGCAATGGCCGCCATATTTGTTGTTTACGATCTGTGAAGAAACGTCAGGATATAGTAGACTGTGCGCTTCATACCACATTTGTGAAGTATTTTACACCAAGACACAAATAAGAAGCTCGTTAGATAAGTAGCTTGAATGGCTATTTAACTACTAGGTCTAATTACCTAGTACTTAATTTAGGTGGTCTTGAAGAAAAGCCGTCGTAGTGGGCTATGGAGAAGGGCCTATAGTCATGGGCTACACCCCTACAGCCTAGGCTACCAGACATTGTCAATCAGCCCAGGTAATTTACCGGTACGGCGTAGGTACCAGTGAAAGATAAAGTTGAATCACAACATTGTAATTAAACCCTGGCTAGTCCTGAGAATTGTTAAGGTCACAGCTATGTAGAAAATATTGGCAATTTGTCACGCACCATAAACTAGGGCCGAGGGCCCTAGCACTCACCTGTCCTGGTCTAGGCCTTGATCTAAGTCAATATCTTGAAACTATTGATGTGGTAAATGAACTCAAGCCAACAACATCAATCAAACATCCAATGTGGGCTAGGAGTTGATAAGGCTAAGATTGACAACAGCACTAGGCCTAGGCATAGCCTATCACTATCCATGCATCCAACCTGGCTATGGGGATCCGCCATCTTAGGCTTTTTTCTGAAACTCTCGTTATAGATTACTTATAATAACTTCACAGTCGCATATTACTTATAATAAGAACATTTTCCTGTGAAATATCCACGAGAGAAACATGTGAAATGCAATACTTTGCAGCGGTCACAACGACTGTTAGAGCAAAGCAAACAACAAATATGACCGACTAGCTTCGCGGGACGTGGTACACCAGCTCGTACACTGCCCGCTACACACCTGCTTATCGAGTACGAGAGTACTTTTATAAATTCATGGTCGGATGAATGGTTTAGGAAAGTGTTATTGCAGATTGGTGTCTCAGTGGGGGTGGGGGGTGAGGGGGCTGGGAGGGGGTTGTAATCATTCAGAAACCACAGCGGGCGTGCATACACTAACTCACCAAAACTTTATCGCAGTCGGATGAATGGTTAGGAAAGCATTATTGCATGTTGGTGTCTCAGTGGGGGTGGGGGGGAGGGTTGAGCGGGAGGGGGGGGGGGGGTTATCATTCAGAAATCTTAGCGGGCGTGCATACACTAACTCACCAAAACTTTATCGCAGTCGGATGAATGGTTAGGAAAGCATTATTGCATGTTGGTGTCTCAGTGGTGGTGGGGGGGAGGGTTAAGCGGGAGGGGGGGGGGGGGTTATCATTCAGAAATCTTAGCGGGCGTGCATACACTAACTCACCAAAACTATATCGCAGTCGGATGAATGGTTAGGAAAGCATTATTGCATTTTGGTGTCTCAGTGGTGGTGGGGGGGTGGGTTGAGCGGGAAGGGGGGGGGGGTTATCATTCAGAAACCATTGCGGGCGTGCGCACAGCAACTCACCAAAGTTTCATCGCAATCGGACGAATGGTGTAGTAATGTATAAAGGACATACACACATACATACATACATACATACATACATACATACATACATTAGTTTTTATATACATACTAGCTTACCCGTCGAGCGTTGCTGCGATCTATGAAGAAAGGAAATTCAAGGAAACTGGTTATGATAACATTCAATTAACATTATGTAATTTTTATTGAAACTTATTTATTTTAATATGGGACCCTTTTCAAAGTGTTGTTTTAATTAACTGGCAGAGTTTGTCGAAAATCACCAGACAATAAAATGAGTGCTCCACCGAAGGGCAGTCCATTTCCCCTCAAAGCTTGCAGTGTATGATCAAGAGATTCCAATGCTTTTTTGTGAGCCATTGTGCATTCGTCCCATATGATAAGTTTACATGTTTGGAGGACTCTACCCATTCCTGAATTTTTGGTGATATTGCATGTTGGCGTCTCAGTGGTTTTCAAATGTCCATGATCCTATCAAATACCTTACTAAAATAATACAGGATACTGGACCCATTTAACATTGAGCGCATGGCGACACAGCTCTGCAGCGAACCTGGCGGCTTGACTTCACAAAATGCGCGCGATTCAAATCAAAGTGGAGTGGAAATAAATAGAATAATATCGCCTATCGCCGCATTGTAGTTAATCTCTTATAATACCAACATGTAAATGAAGGTTTTTCTGGTAATCGGGTATGGTTTAGCGAACATAATAAAATGTGCACTGTTTATTCTTTACGTAAAGAATAAACAGTACACATTTTAATAAATGATTATTGATAAAACGTACGTTTTATCAATAATCATTGACAGTTTTGCCAGTAAAGTATATTCCATTCTGAATGGCCATGTTGTGATCGTCTTTTGTCTTTGTTTATAACCTCAAAAAGCCATCGACCGAAAACGTTGGTCAGTGTTGTTTTAAAACATACAGGGCCTAGTATTCTGCTGGCACTATGTGTACATATGAGTAGGGCTAACGCTGTGAAGGTCTAGACATACGACCTTTAGGGGGAGGGGATATTTAGGCCAGGCCTAGACCTGCATTGAATAATAATTTAAAGCTAAAAATACGCTAAAATACATAGAAAACAGCGCACGTACTGTACACTGTATTACCTTACACTACTATCAGTGTTCAAAGCAGTACATTGTATTGACACAACACATAGAAAACAGCGCACGTACTGTACACTGTATTACCTTACAATACTATCAGTGTTCAATGCAGTACATTGTATTGACACAACACATAGAAAACAGCGCACGTACTGTACACTGTATTACCTTACACTACTATCAGTGTTCAAAGCAGCACATTGTGTTGACACAACACATAGAAAACAGCGCACGTACTGTACAATGTATTACCTTACAATACTATCAGTGATCAATGCAGTACATTGTATTGACACAACACATAGAAAACAGCGCACGTACTGTACACTGTATTACCTTACACTACTATCAGTGTTCAATGCAGCACATTGTATTGACACAACACATAGAAAACAGCGCACGTACTGTACACTGTATTATCTTACTCTACTATCAGTGTTCAATGCAGCACATTGTATTGACACAACACATAGAAAACAGCGCACGTACTGTACACTGTATTACCTTACACTACTATCAGTGTTCAATGCAGTACATTGTATTGACACAACACATAGAAAACAGCGCACGTACTGTACACTGTATTACCTTACACTACTATCAGTGTTCAATGCAGTACATTGTATTGACACAACACATAGAAAACAGCGCACGTACTGTACACTGTATTACCTTACACTACTATCAGTGTTCAATGCAGTACATTGTATTGACACAACACATAGAAAACAGCGCACGTACTGTACACTGTATTACCTTACACTACTATCAGTGTTAAATGCAGTACATTGTATTGACACAACACATAGAAAACAGCGCACGTACTGTACACTGTATTATCTTACACTACTATCAGTGTTCAATGCAGCACATTGTATTGACACAACACATAGAAAACAGCGCACGTACTGTACACTGTATTACCTTACCCTACTATCAGTGTTCAATGCAGCACATTGTATTGACACAACACATAGAAAACAGCGCACGTACTGTACACTGTATTACCTTACCCTACTATCAGTGTTCAATGCAGCACATTGTATTGACACAACACATAGAAAACAGCGCACGTACTGTACACTGTATTACCTTACACTACTATCAGTGTTCAATGCAGCACATTGTATTGACACAACACATAGAAAACAGCGCACGTACTGTACACTGTATTACCTTACACTACTATCAGTGTTCAATGCAGTACATTGTATTGACACAACACATAGAAAACAGCGCATGTACTGTACACTGTATTACCTTACACTACTATCAGTGTTCAATGCAGTACATTGTATTGACACAACACATAGAAAACAGCGCACGTACTGTACACTGTATTACCTTACAATACTATCAGTGTTCAATGCAGCACATTGTATTGACACAACACATAGAAAACAGCGCACGTACTGTACACTGTATTACCTTACCAGTGGCGGCTCGTGGGGTTTGAAATAGGTAGGGCACAAATCAGCTAACAATTAAAAAGGGTAGCTAGTCGCATTTTAGAGTTACATTTAGACACTGACACAGATACAGAAGATAGGCCTAAATAACAGCACATGCAAACTTACCTAATATTTTAACGTCTGTGTCATTGTGTTTACGAACAGAAATTGTATAGCCGACATCTATAGTTGTTGTCTGATATTATTCCTACCTATCAACGGTAGACTCGTTTCATTGTCCAAATGACTTTGGATAGTCCATGTTTTTTGGTTTTCTCACTCAAGTGTTTCAAATCTTTGACACCAATCCTGTTATGTCTTATCTAAAATAAGTACACAATACTTCAGGATGAATATAGATTAATTGAACACTTCGAATAACACGTAAAGAAACCTACCATGTTTGCCCCGACTCCCGCGTCGAGTATGGCTAGATTTAAACAGTATGACCAACTTAAGAACTAAACTACCTACTTATGACAACTGGGCTAGTTGATAAATACAACAACCACAACAGCAACAGCTGTGTTAATGTGAGGTTTTGTAGGCTATATGTGACAAATCCCTACGCATGTATAATCACCACCAAACAAAAGGCATGTAAAACAGAATAATGCATTATGCACCTGTAGCTAACAGAACAGCTTGACTAATGCACAAGTCTGGTCTTGGTGGACCTAAAATGTCTTCGCTAACAGTCGATCTTCGTAACTCAAGTATTTCTTTTTAAGTATCTTACCTCATTTATTTTGTTTTGGTGTAACACGGAATATTATCACTGTCCATAATTATTTGACGAGGCTACACTACTGTCACTCACACCTCGTTCATTTAACACACTTTAACACATCAATCACTCACTTATTTTCTCTGTTTTGGGCTATAGGCCTACACACACACACACACTTGATGAACACAAGGAACGGACAACATCACGCGAACCACCACATCCAAGGTCGATGCACTACCAGACAAAGCTAGATATTCACTGACCAGACCACTATGTACTCACTGTTCACACAGAACCTGTGACGATCTTTGGCTAGAAACTTGACCTAATTCCATGCAGCTGCTGGAGAAACGCGTTGTGCGCATGCGTCGGAGAACCATCTGAGAAAGAGCCAAGAACACCAGCGCAAGATCTGTGGTACACAGCACAGTGCACACGCTCAAGAATCCTAAGTGCGACCGCGGCAAGGCAATGGTATCTTTTACCGCGCGTTTTAAACGTCAATTCAAATGTGCATATTGCAATTTGTGCTTGGGTGATTGAGAGGGGGGTCACGTGACCATGTGACCTTATGCGCGAGCCGCCACTGTCTTACACTACTATCAGTGTTCAATGCAGTACATTGTATTGACACAACACAAAAAAAAGCGCACGTACTGTACACTGTATTACCTTACACTACTATCAGTGTTCAATGCAGCACATTGTATTGACACAACACATAGAAAACAGCGCAGGTACTGTACACTGTATTACCTTACACTACTATCAGTGTTCAATGCAGTACATGTGGCTGGGAAGGGAGCTTTTTAAAATATAAGGGGTTGTGTGAGGGGTGGATATGGGAATCATTACACAATTGTTTTGTGACAGTGGTGACAGGATTAGATTAAAACAAAAACCAATACCACTTACCAACTTGTATGAAATTCTATGCCTAACCTAATCGACCTATATTAGTAACAATCTTCCCCCCCCCCCCCCCTAGATATACCTGAATTCAGCTATTTTCTCTACATGCCGTTGATTTGTCCATGTACATTTCAACGACAGTCAAAATATACTAGAAAAACGCTCTGTTTGACGCGTTGAGAAGCGAGCGCGTCAATATCTACGAACTTTCTGGCGAAGAGTTTTCAATGCTAATACGAACAACAATTAACAACAATTCAAGAATGCGCATTGCAAAAATTGTTCTTATTTCCATGGCTATTATACTTTCCGACATTGTTGTATGCAGTGCAATGTGCGTTGCTAAGAATTTTCGTGGTCATGTTTTCAACACGGTCCGCCACCGTTACTAACACTTAATGACAGCAATAGAAATGTAATTTCTGCCTCTAATACGTATCGGATCGCGTTTACATTAGTATATTCGTGATCGGACAAAACTTTACTATAAGATAGCTACCTCACATTTTGCCGTTACTGCGGTTTAGAAAAATATTTTGGAGTAACTTTCGTGTAACTTTGCCAATACTTATCAAATCGCCATTACATTAACATATTCGTGACCGGAAAAATCTGTAGAAAAACCTGTCTATCTCACATTTTGCCGCCATTTGGTTCAGAAAAATATTTTGCAGTAACTATGGTGTAACTTTGTAACTTTTCGAACGATTTTACCTCAAAACTATACACCTTCAACCCACATCAAGGCTTGTAGATGGTCCAAATTTCATGTTGATCGGACTTTCCGTTCGACCGCTATCGATGGACATAAAAAATAAAAAATAAAAATAAAAAACAGAACGAAGTGCCATAAGAGTCAAGTGGAAACGCTCGCTTCGCTCGCTTAATAAAAACGCGATTAAGAATATAAAACTGAATTATCTCAAATGGTTTGCCACGGCTGGTACAGACGAAATCGATGCTCTAAATGAAAAGAGCTGTTGTCACTACTCGTTTCGTTTTTATCACAGCAACTATCACTTTCACGCATACATAACAATGTTTGACATTGATAGATTGATGCCTAGCAGGTTTTATTTCAATTTTTAATAGATGAACATGGATGAACATCACGATTTTTAAGATATAAACACATAAGAAACCTATCTATCTTTTTAACGTGATCAAAGTGTTCTTTCTTACTAGGAAAACGCTCTGTTTGACGCGTTGATAAGCGAGCGCGTCAATATCTACGAACTTTCTGGCGAAAGATTTCAATGCTTAAACAAACAACAATTAACAACAATTCAAGAATGCGCATTGTAAAAATGTTTCTAATTTCCATAGCTATTATACTTCCCGACATTGTTGGATGCAGTGCAATGTGCGTTGCTAAGAATTTTCGCTGTCATGTTTTCGCCGCGGTCCGCCACCGTTACTAACAGTTATTGACAGCAATAGAAATGTAATTTCTGCCTCTAATATGTATCAAATCGCGTTTACATAAGTATATTCGTGACCGGACAAAAATTTACTATAAGATAGCCACCTCACATTTTGCTGTTACTGTGTTTCAGAAATTATTTTCGAGTAACTATTGTGTAACTTTGCCAATATTTATCAGATCGTCATAACATGAACATATTCGTGATCGGCAAAAGCTTTAAAAAAAATATGGCTATCTCACATTTTGCCGCCATTTTGTTTCAGAAAAATATTTGGCAGTAACTATGGTGTAACTTTGTAACCTTTCGAACGATTTTACCTCAAAACTATACACCTTCAATCCACATCGAGGCTTGTGGATGGTTTAAATTTCAAGTTGATCGGACCTTCCGTTCGACCGCTATCGACGGACATAAAAACAAAAAAAACAAAAAAACAAACAAACAAAAACAAAATAAAAAAAAACAGAACGAAGTGCCATAAGAGTCTCGTGGAGACGCTCGCTTCGCTCGCTTAATCATACATGAACGGAAGTTTGCAAAGTTTTAAAAACGTCTATTATTGAGAGTAGATACGCAAGACGTTACGAGTATTGGACGGCTGGCTGGCTGGTAACCCACCATCGGAACTTCCTTCACTACTAATTGGACTATTAGTAGGACGAGAGCATCGAACCCAGGATGTTCCTCCTGAGTGTTCTGATCTCGGCAGCCCCGCAGGCAGTCTAGAGTTGTCTGTTCTTACCTGCAGACAGAGGACAAAAACGGGTGATCAGTCACATATTATGTAGTGTGGCCGAGACGGACCTTGACTGCGGTAATATACAGTCAATCGACTACAGAAGCATTCAGTTTGTGGATTAGTAGATCAGAATATTAATTGTGTTGAAATAAAAATATATAATATATTTGTGAAATCCAGAAAATAAAAAACCAACACCGACTGGGGTCTAGGGGTCAAGGCGCCCACCCGGCAAGTGGGAGACCTGGGTTCGTTTCCCAGTCGGGGTTGGTTTTTTTATTTCTGTATTTCACATAACATCCACGACAGGAGTGTTTCTTGAATAAATATTTAAATACATATATAATATATAAATAAATATATCACAAGACAACCATTCTCATGGTACGAAATACCAGAGTACAATTGTTACAGTATCCATTATTACTATTATTATTATTCACACTCCCGCCCTGGCTGCCAGGGTGGACGGACGTGTTTCGTGAGCTCTCGTTCAACCACGGCGTTAAACCCTGTATTGTGACTAGGTGAATTGTGTGTGAGTGTTCTAGCTTGCTTTATACCAGGACTAATTAATACTTAGCCATGCAGTCGGTACGTAAAAATACAATTGGATTAAACTTCCGGAACGTCCACCCCCTGCCACCAGCCCGCGAGATTCATCTATGGATAAAAGATACTATGAAATTCACTCAAGATCAAGTGGAAGGTCTACAATTGGACTGGAGTAAAGGTATGATTTACAATTTACATCAAACTTATTAGCAATCTATTAGTAGAAAAAACAATAAAACGATTCTACGACAATTTGACCTACATAACAGAAGACGGAACAAGTCACGAAATACCTCTAACTAACGAGGACGGAATACTTACAGAACGAATACATTATCCACTTGAATTACCAAACAATGAAATCAACAACACATTACGTCAATATGGACACATCCTAGGTATTAGGGATGAAGTCTGGGGAAAGAACATGTTTTATGGGGCTAAAAACGGTGACCGGTCTGTCAGGATGCATGTCAAAACAAATATACCGTCATAAATAAACATCAATGGTCACAAGGTCGTCGTTACCTACTCGGGACAAATACAAACTTGTCGCATATGTAACGAGACGACTCATCTGAAGGCTGACTGCCCTACCTAGAGTACAACATGACTCAGTATGTCAAGGCAACCCCCCAGCAATGATACAACCCATCAACGCGGTACACGTTCAACCAAATATATCCACCGATAAGGAAAAAGACAATGAATCACGTGGACAGAAACACAAACTTAGTTGGTCGCACCATGATGATGACCCTACTCGCACTTTCCCGCCACCAATCAAAACAAGGACGAACAACACTGATATCAGTTTGAATGACTCTATGGACACCGACCAAGATTACGTATATGAACCCAGTGACTGACGCGGAATCAAGTAAGTCACTCACCAAATGACGTCAAACCGCGCGAAAAAATTAATCTACGACCGCTTCCGATAAGAAAAGCAAATGACTCCCTTCTCAAACAACAGAACAATAAGGAAAATTCAACTGATCAAGCCCAAATGGTAAACATTAAAAAGTACCTAAAATCGCACCCAATTGCAGCCGACGATCATTCACATAGCAATTGAACTAACAATTAGCGATCTACGTGTACTGCAAGATGCATATCTTCAATTCCCATACAAACAACATGGAGAATTTTAATATAGGCTTTGTAACTGCCATGGATGTATGTTATTCGCAAAATCTACATCAGCAAATAAAAGATCTCGGTGTAATATTCACTTCAGATATGTCCTTTAAAGCACATGTTAGTCAAATGACTATGAAGGCGTTTAAAGTGTTGGGCTTTCTAAAGAGGAACTGTCTGAAGGATTTTTCGGTGCACACAAACAAGATGTTGTATTTATCTATTGTACGTCCATACCTTGACTATGCCTCTACTGTGTGGAATCCATATCAGAAAACTCTCATTACTGGAGCTGAACGAATCCAACAACGGTTCATTAAATGGATGTTTTAAGACTGGAAAGGAATACCACAGGCGAGATTACGACCAATCGTGTGCTGATTTAAAAATTCCGTCACTCTCTCGAAGGAGGTTCCGACGTCAGTTTCCTGTACAATATCGTGAATAATATTATAGATTGTCCAATTTTACTCTCTCGCATTAACTTCTTCGTGCCGCCTCGATTAATTAGACGTGCTATTCCTTTCCAAACTTATAGAAGCCGCATTAATGTTTTTAAATATTCTTGCTTAAATAGGATCATGTCAACCTACAATAGTTTTTTAATAAATGCGCAAGAGGGTGTTGATATTTTTAATGACTCTATACGTACTTTTAAAAAGGCCATTTTAATGCAGTGACATATGGGGCATGTATGCGACCATCATTGTTTTTATGTACTACATGATGTGATATTTGTTGGATGTTTTGTTGTTTTCGTTTTTGTTTGTTTTATCAAAACACACTTTGTGGAATTGTGTAATTCTGTTGTGTTTATAAAATAAATAATAATCTACTAGGAGTAACTGAAACCTGGACTTATAGTCGCTGCAATCTTTCTCTTCCTGGATTTACAAATTTACGTCGAGACCGCCCTTGTCCTCCGAAACAGTCTCCTCGAGGAGGAGTGGCTCTTTTCTTCCACCCAAACATCCCCGCCACTACGATTACCCCGCCCATTCAATTCCGTCATCTAGAAGTTATTCTCTGCAGTATCCAGTGTCCGTTGGGAGCTGTGCTTATAGCTGTCATATATCTGCCTCCTTCTCATCGTCTCTCCGACCTATTAGTGTTTTTCGAATTCTTAACTTCCTTCCCGAACTTCCTTCTTATGGGAGATATGAATGCCAGACATATTTCTTTTGGAGACACTTGCTCCAACCCCAATGGTACATTACTCGCTGACTCGCTGACTCTCGGGAAAAATAGGTGATATTCGTATTGGACCGTCCATCGCTAGCGACCACTTACCCCTTATCATAGCTGGTCACATCCTGCCATCCACCACGATGTCCACGATGGAAAATTATAAGACTTCAACCACGCTAACTGGGACCTCTACAGGGAGAAAATCATTCAACTTCTTCCAGAAACGGTCGACCCGTCCAATTGTCTTGCCTTGTGAAACACTGCCGACGATCTTGTTTCAGTTCTGAAACAACCTGCCGCTCTAGCAGTATCTGTGAAAACTGTTGATACCTTCCGTTCTTCTCTCCCCCCTAATATACGGGCCCTCATTCGCCAAAAACGGAAGATCTACAACCTTTATAAAACTACTCGAGCCCTCTCTTTGAAAACTGAATGAAACAGACTTAACGCCCTAGTATGGAGAAGAATAATTATGTTCCGCGAGCTCCAGTGGACCGCAGTGTGCGAGTCTTTAAATTACTCCGACGGCAAATCCTTCTGGCAGAAATTTCAATGTCTCACTGGGCAAAAGTCCTGGAAAATTTCTCACCTCCTCATCAACGGAGTGGTGCACTTTACGCCCGCAGATAAAGCGAACGAATTCGCCACTGCTCTCGAATCAATTCACAACTTCCCTGAAGACCCTCTTTTCGATAATACTTTCCGTGCAAAAGTCGACAGATACATTTCCAGATGTGAACCTCTTCTCTCCTCCTTCAATCCGATCCCTAATCAGGGCATTGTGTTCCCCGAGCTGGTGGAGACAATCACCCCGACAGAAGTATCAGCGGCTATCCACAAAGGACGAAACTCTTCTCCTGGGGAATACGGAATTACCAAAATAATGCTACAACATGCTCCTCCCCTGTTCATATGGCACTTGTCCTCCCATTTTACCGGCTGCCTAAATCTAGGATACATTCCGCCTTCCATGAAATCTGCTATTGTGGTTATGATTGAGAAAAAAAATGTCCCACCTGAATTGGTGAATAGTCACCGCCCAATAAGTCTATTGAACCTGCTTGGAAAACTTCTAGAAAAAATCATCCAATCCCGTCTGGCCAAATTTGCTGAAGCCCACAACATTATACCGGAAGCGCAGTCAGGTTTCCGACCAGGACGTTCCACTATCGACCTGCTAATTTGTCTGACTACCGAAGTTTCCTGCGCTCTCAACGAAGGCAAGTGCGTACTGGCAGCTTTCCTCGACATCTCCCGCGTATTTGGCAAAGTTTGGCACAATGGTCTTTGTAACAAACTTCTGAAGTTTAACATTCCTTTTGCGAAGGTTCGATTCATAAAATCCTTCCTCTCAGAACGCAGTGCTCGAGTAAAAGTGCAAGATCTCCTATCTCCGTCTATCACCCCCTCCGCTGGAGTTCCTCAAGGATCATGCTTATCGCCGCTTCTCTACCTATTCTACTGTCATTACATACCAAAACCACTAGACACGCGCTTATTCCTGGCATTATTTGCTGACGATACAGCCTACTGGTGCGTCGGTCGGACTGCCAGGGAAGTGTTCCAAAAACTGCAACGACAGATCTCAGCACTGGAATCATGGATGCGCAGATGGCACATACTACCTAACGCGCAGAAGACACAACTTATACTTTTTCGTCATCGCAACAAAACCCAAAAGTTATCTCAAGATCCCCGATTGCATACTATCACCCTTTGGAACGAAATAGTACATACGCAACGCACTGCCAAGTACCTTAGGGTCACGTTCTCGGACATATTAAACTGGCGAGCTCACACCTGTGACGTCATATGCCGGGCTCGTAAGAGGATGACCTGCTTGTCCGTCTCCGAGGTCGCCTCAAAGGCTGTAGCTTTCGTACTCTCCGGCACACATATTCAGCTTTTATAAGACCACTATCGAGTACGCGGCACCAGCCCTCTACCCAGTCCTGGGGCCAGCTTCATTGGGGTACCTCTCACTTGAAAGACGAATACTCCGACGCATCGCTCGACTTCACCCATGGACGGAGAACGAGCTAGTCTACGAGGCAACCGATATCGTTCCTCTTGACCAGCGCCTGCAACGTTGCTGCGAAAAATACGGAACTCGAGTAGTCGACAACGGCCGAACCCGCACTGATATTATACATTTGCTGTCCACACCCCGAACCCCTCCGACAAAACCGAAGTACAAATACCCTGTCCCGCGTCTACCACTTCCTACCTTATTAAAGTTCTCACCTTGACTCCATTTCTGTACCATTTTTGTTCTTTATATTTTCATTTGTTACTAAGCTCGTATGTCTATCGACACTTTTCAATTCTTGTAATATAATAAGTAATTTTGTATCTATGTGTCTTTTAATTTGTATGTAAAAATTTCTGTACCAGGCTAAAGAGGGCAATGTGCCCTGCAATGGCCTTAATTTCAATAAATAAATAAATATTATTCTTATTCAACCTAATGTTCTGCTTATCTATTTCCTACATCTTATTAAAACTGGTCCATTAATGATATTTTCTTCCGGGATCTGGAATCCTGGAAACCCCAAACACAGTGGGAGTGACATGAGATAAGTGCCCTCTTCTATCAGGATGCACGAAAGAACGACATGAATTTTGATTTTCGTTGACACAGTGCACATGAAACGGACAGTTACATATAAGGATGTGATATCAAGACAATAGTGTTTTGAATGGGATATATACGGTGAAGGATCTTGTGTGTCTGAAAGGCTTTATGATTCACTATTTGCTTATATCAGGATGCAGGGGAGAAAGCTAGTCACGTACTCACCTGCTAAGACATACTCGTATTATGCTTATATAAGGATGTAGGGGAGAAAGCTAGTCACGTACTAACCAGCTAAGACATACTCGTATTATGCTTATATAAGGATGTAGGGGAGAAAGCTAGTAGTCACGTACTCACCAGCTAAGACATACTCGGGTTATGCTTATATAAGGATGTGGGGGAGAAAGCTAGTCACGTACTCACCAGCTAAGACATACTCGTGTTATGCCCCTATAAGGATGTAGGGGAGAAAGCTAGTCACGTACTCACCACCTAAGACATACTCGTGTTATGCTTATATAAGGAAGCAGGGGAGAAAGCTAGTCACGTACTCACCACCTAAGACATACTCGTATAATGTTTATATAAGGATGTAGGGGAGAAAGCTAGTCACGTACTTAGCACCTAAGACATACTCGTATTATGCTTATATAAGGATGTAGGGGAGAAAGCTAGTCACGTACTCACCAGCTAAGACATACTCGTATTATGCTTATATAAGGATGTAGGGGAGAAAGCTGGTCACGTACTCACCAGCTAAGACATACTTGTATAATGCTTATATAAGGAAGCAGGGGCGAAAGCTAGTCACGTACTCACCACCTAAGACATACTCGTATTATGCTTATATAAGGATGTAGGGGAGAAAGCTAGTCACGTACTCACCACCTAAGACATACTCGTATAATGCTAAAATAAGGATGTAGGGGAGAAAGCTAGTCACGTACTCACCAGCTAAGACATACTCGTATTATGCTTATATAAGGATGTAGGGGAGAAAGCTAGTCACGTACTCACCACCTAAGACATACTCGTATTATGCTTATATAAGGATGCAGGGGAGAAAGCTAGTCACGTACTCACCAGCTAAGACATACTCGTATTATGCTTATATAAGGATGCAGGGGAGAAAGCTAGTCACGTACTCACCAGCTAAGACATACTCGTATTATGCTTATATAAGGATGCAGGGGAGAAAGCTAGTCACGTACTCACCACCTAAGACATACTCGTATTATGCTTATATAAGGATGCAGGGGAGAAAGCTAGTCACGTACTCACCAGCTAAGACATACTCGTATTATGCTTATATAAGGATGCAGGGGAGGAAGCTAGTCACGTACTCACCACCTAAGACATACTCGTATTATGCTTATATAAGGATGCAGGGGAGAAAGCTAGTCACGTACTCACCAGCTAAGACATACTCGTATTATGCTTATATAAGGATGTAGGGGAGAAAGCTAGTCACGTACTCACCAGCTAAGACATACTCGTATTATGCTTATATAAGGATGCAGGGGAGGAAGCTAGTCACGTACTCACTAGCTAAGACATACTCGTATTATGCTTATATAAGGATGTAGGGGAGAAAGCTAGTCACGTACTCACCAGCTAAGACATACTCGTATTATGCTTATATAAGGATGCAGGAGAGAAAGCTAGTCACGTACTCACCAGCTAAGACATACTCGTATTATGCTTGTATAAGGATGCAGGGGAGGAAGCTAGTCACGTACTCACCAGCTAAGACATACTCGTATTATGCTTATATAAGGATGTAGGGGAGAAAGCTAGTCACGTACTCACCAGCTAAGACATACTCGTATTATGCTTATATAAGGATGTAGGGGAGAAAGCTAGTCACGTACTCACCAGCTAAGACATACTCGTATTATGCTTATATAAGGATGCAGGGGAGAAAGCTTGTCACGTACTCACCAGCTAAGACATACTCGTATTATGCTTATATAAGGATGTAGGGAAGAAAGCTAGTCACGTACTCACCAGCTAAGACATACTCGTATTATGCTTATATAAGGATGCAGGGGAGAAAGCTAGTCACGTACTCACCAGCTAAGACATACTCGTATTATGCTTATATAAGGATGCAGGGGAGAAAGCTAGTCACGTACTCACCAGCTAAGACATACTCGTATTATGCTTATATAAGGATGCAGGCGAGAAAGCTAGTCACGTACTCACCAGCTAAGACATACTCGTATTATGCTTATATAAGGATGTAGGAGAGAAAGCTAGTCACGTACTCACCAGCTAAGACATACTCGTATTATGCTTATATAAGGATGCAGGCGAGAAAGCTAGTCACGTACTCACCAGCTAAGACATACTCGTATTATGCTTATATAAGGATGCAGGCGAGAAAGCTAGTCACGTACTCACCAGCTAAGACATACTCGTATTATGCTTATATAAGGATGCAGGCGAGAAAGCTAGTCACGTACTCACCAGCTAAGACATACTCGTATTATGCTTGTATAAGGATGTAGGGGAGAAAGCTAGTCACGTACTCACCAGCTAAGACATACTCGTATTATGCTTATATAAGGATGCAGGCGAGAAAGCTAGTCACGTACTCACCAGCTAAGACATAATCGTATTATGCTTATGTAAGGATGAAGGGGAGAAAGCTAGTCACGTACTCACCAGCTAAGACATACTCGTATTATGCTTATATAAGGATGTAGGGGAGAAAGCTAGTCACGTACTCACCACCTAAGACATACTCGTATTATGCTTATGTAAGGATGAAGGGGAGAAAGCTAGTCACGTACTCACCAGCTAAGACATACTCGTATTATGCTTATATAAGGATGTAGGG
The DNA here is from genome assembly GCA_945910005.1 of Isoperla grammatica. NCBI lineage: Eukaryota > Metazoa > Arthropoda > Insecta > Plecoptera > Perlodidae > Isoperla > Isoperla grammatica. Next base: position 81,691,721 of record OX246738.1, read on the forward strand.
GAGAAAGCTAGTCACGTACTCACCTGCTAAGACATACTCGTATTATGCTTATATAAGGATGCAGGGGAGAAAGCTAGTCACGTACTCACCAGCTAAGACATACTCGTATTATGCTTATATAAGGATGCAGGGGAGAAAGCTAGTCACGTACTCACCACCTAAGACATACTCGTATTATGCTTATATACGGATGTAGGGGAGAAAGCTAGTCACGTACTCACCAGCTAAGACATACTCGTATTATGCTTAAATAAGGATGCAGGGGAGAAAGCTAGTCACGTACTCACCAGCTAAGACATACTCGTATTATGCTTAAATAAGGATGCAGGGGAGAAAGCTAGTCACGTACTCACCAGCTAAGACATACTCGTATTATGCTTATATAAGGATGTAGGGGAGAAAGCTAGTCACGTACTCACCAGCTAAGACATACTCGTATTATGCTTATATAAGGATGTAGGGGAGAAAGCTAGTCACGTACTCACCACCTAAGACATACTCGTATTATGCTTATATAAGGATGTAGGGGAGAAAGCTAGTCACGTACTCACCAGCTAAGACATACTCGTTTTATGCTTATATAAGGATGTAGGGGAGAAAGCTAGTCACGTACTCACCAGCTAAGACATACTCGTATTATGCTTATATAAGGATGTAGGGGAGAAAGCTAGTCACGTACTCACCAGCTAAGACATACTCGTATTATGCTTATATAAGGATGCAGGGGAGAAAGGTAGTCACGTACTCACCAGCTTAGACATACTCGTATTATGCTTATATAAGGATGCAGGGGAGAAAGCTAGTCACGTACTCACCAGCTAAGACATACTCGTATAATGTTTATATAAGGATGTAGGGGAGAAAGCTAGTCACGTACTTAGCACCTAAGACATACTCGTATTATGCTTATATAAGGATGAAGGGGAGAAAGCTAGTCACGTTCTCACCAGCTAAGACATACTCGTATTATGCTTATACAAGGATGCAGGGGAGAAAGCTAGTCACGTACTCACCAGCTAAGACATACTCGTATAATGTTTATATAAGGATGTAGGGGAGAAAGCTAGTCACGTACTTAGCACCTAAGACATACTCGTATTATGCTTATATAAGGATGTAGGGGAGAAAGCTAGTCACGTACTCACCAGCTAAGACATACTCGTATTATGCTTATATAAGGATGTAGGGGAGAAAGCTAGTCACGTACTCACCAGCTAAGACATACTCGTATTATGCTTATATAAGGATGTAGGGGAGAAAGCTAGTCACGTACTCACCAGCTAAGACATACTCGTATTATGCTTATATAAGGATGTAGGGGAGAAAGCTAGTCACGTACTCACCAGCTAAGACATACTCGTATTATGCTTATATAAGGATGTAGGGGAGAAAGCTAGTCACGTACTCACCACCTAAGACATACTCGTATTATGCTTATATAAGGATGTAGGGGAGAAAGCTAGTCACGTACTCACCAGCTAAGACATACTCGTATTATGCTTATATAAGGATGCAGGGGAGAAAGCTAGTCACGTACTCAACACCTAAGACATACTCGTATTATGCTTATATAAGGATGTAGGGGAGAAAGCTAGTCACGTACTCACCAGCTAAGACATACTCGTATTATGCTTATATAAGGATGTAGGGGAGAAAGCTAGTCACGTACTCGACACCTAAGACATACTCGTATTATGCTTATATAAGGATGTAGGGGAGAAAGCTAGTCACGTACTCACCAGCTAAGACATACTCGTATTATGCTTATATAAGGATGCAGGGGAGAAAGCTTGTCACGTACTCACCAGCTAAGACATACTCGTATTATGCTTATATAAGGATGTAGGGGAGAAAGCTAGTCACGTACTCACCAGCTAAGACATACTCGCATTATGCTTATATAAGGATGCAGGGGAGAAAGCTAGTCACGTACTCACCAGCTAAGACATACTCGTATTATGCTTATATAAGGATGTAGGGGAGAAAGCTAGTCACGTACTCACCAGCTAAGACATACTCGTATTATGCTGATATAAGGATGCAGGGGAGAAAGCTAGTCACGTACTCAACACCTAAGACATACTCGTATTATGCTTATATAAGGATGCAGGGGAGAAAGCTTGTCACGTACTCACCACCTAAGACATACTCGTATTATGCTTATATAAGGATGTAGGGGAGAAAGCTAGTCACGTACTCAACACCTAAGACATACTCGTATTATGCTTATATAAGGATGTAGGGGAGAAAGCTAGTCACGTACTCACCACCTAAGACATACTCGTATTATGCTTAAATAAGGATGTAGAAGAGAAAGCTAGTCACGTACTCACCACCTAAGACATACTCGTATTATGCTTAAATAAGGATGTAGGGGAGATAGCTAGTCACGTACTCACCAGCTAAGACATACTCGTATTATGCTTTTATAAGGATGTAGGGGAGAAAGCTTGTCACGTACTCACCACCTAAGACATACTCGTATTATGCTTAAATAAGGATGTAGGGGAGAAAGCTAGTCACGTACTCACCACCTAAGACATACTCGTATTATGCTTAAATAAGGATGTAGGGGAGAAAGCTTGTCACGTACTCACCACCTAAGACATACTCGTATTATGCTTAAATAAGGATGTAGGGGAGAAAGCTTGTCACGTACTCACCAGCTAAGACATACTCGTATTATGCTTATATAAGGATGTAGGGGAGAAAGCTAGTCACGTACTCACCACCTAAGACATACTCGTATTATGCTTAAATAAGGATGTAGGGGAGAAAGCTAGTCACGTACTCACCAGCTAAGACATACTCGTATTATGCTTAAATAAGGATGTAGGGGAGATAGCTAGTCACGTACTCACCAGCTAAGACATACTCGTATTATGCTAATATAAGGATGCAGGGGAGAAAGCTAGTCACGTACTCACCACCTAAGACATACTCGTATTATGCTAATATAAGGATGCAGGGGAGAAAGCTAGTCACGAACTCACCACCTAAGACATACTCGTATTATGCTTATATAAGGATGTAGGGGAGAAAGCTAGTCACGTACTCACCAGCTAAGACATACTCGTATTATGCTTATATAAGGATGTAGGGGAGAAAGCTAGTCACGTACTCACCAGCTAAGACATACTCGTATTATGCTTATATAAGGATGTAGGGGAGAAAGCTAGTCACGTACTCACCACCTAAGACATACTCGTATTATGCTTAAATAAGGATGTAGGGGAGAAAGCTAGTCACGTACTCACCAGCTAAGACATACTCGTATTATGCTTTAATAAGGATGTAGGGGAGATAGCTAGTCACGTACTCACCAACTAAGACATACTCGTATTATGCTAATATAAGGATGTAGGGGAGAAAGCTTGTCACGTACTCACCACCTAAGACATACTCGTATAATGCTTATATAAGGATGTAGGGGAGAAAGCTAGTCACGTACTCACCAGCTAAGACATACTCGTATTATGCTTATATAAGGATGTAGGGGAGATAGCTAGTCACGTACTCACCAGCTAAGACATACTCGTATTATGCTTATATAAGGATGTAGGGGAGATAGCTAGTCACGTACTCACCAGCTAAGACATACTCGTATTATGCTTATATAAGGATGTAGGGGAGATAGCTTGTCACGTACTCACCAGCTAAGACATACTCGTATTATGCTTATATAAGGATGCAGGGAAGAAAGCTAGTCACGTACTCACCAGCTAAGACATACTCGTATTATGCTTAAATAAGGATGTAGGGGAGAAAGCTAGTCACGTACTCACCAGCTAAGACATACTCGTATTATGCTTATATAAGGATGTAGGGGAGATAGCTAGTCACGTACTCACCAGCTAAGACATACTCGTATTATGCTTATATAAGGATGTAGGGGAGATAGCTAGTCACGTACTCACCAGCTAAGACATACTTGTATTATGCTTATATAAGGATGAAGGGGAGAAAGCTAGTCACGTACTCACCAGCTAAGACATACTCGTATTATGCTTATATAAGGATGTAGGGGAGAAAGCTAGTCACGTACTCACCAGCTAAGACATACTCGTATTATGCTTAAATAAGGATGAAGGGGAGAAAGCTAGTCACGTACTCACCAGCTAAGACATACTCGTATTATGCTTATATAAGGATGTATGGGAGAAAGCTAGTCACGTACTCACCAGCTTAGACATACTCGTATTATGCTTATATAAGGATGAAGGGGAGGAAGCTAGTCACGTACTCACCAGCTAAGACATACTCGTATTATGCTTATATAAGGATGTAAGGGAGAAAGCTAGTCACGTACTCACCAGCTAAGACATACTCGTATTATGCTTATATAAGGATGTAGGGGAGAAAGCTAGTCACGTACTCACCAGCTAAGACATACTCGTATTATGCTTATATAAGGATGCAGGCGAGAAAGCTAGTCACGTACTCACCAGCTAAGACATACTCGTATTATGCTTATATAAGGATGTAGGGGAGAAAGCTAGTCACGTACTCACCAGCTAAGACATACTCGTATTATGCTTATATAAGGATGCAGGCGAGAAAGCTAGTCACGTACTCACCACCTAAGACATACTCGTATTATGCTTATATAAGGATGCAGGGGAGAAAGCTAGTCACGTACTCACCAGCTAAGACATACTCGTATTATGCTTATATACGGATGCAGGGGAGAATGCTAGTCACGTACTTACCAGCTCAGACATACTCGTATTATGCTTTTATAAGGATGTAGGGGAGAAAGCTAGTCACGTTTTCAGCAGCTAAGACATACTCGTATTAAGCTTTTATATGGATGCAGGGGAGAAATCTAGTCACGTACTCACCACCTTAGACATACTCGTATTATGCTTATATAAGGATGCAGGGGAGAAAGCTAGTAGCCTACTTAATGTGTTACCACGTACTCACCAGCTAAGACATACTCGTATTATGCTTATATAAGGATGTAGGAGAGAAAGCTAGTCACGTACTCACCACCTAAGACATACTCGTATTATGCTTATATAAGGATGTAGGGGAGAGAGCTTGTCACGTATTCACCAGCTAAGACATATAGTGAGGGCATTTAGCTCGAAATACTGGCAGAATAGTGCAAAATGTGATAAGAATTTTTCCTTCTGTGGAAAAATCGTAAATTGTCTGCTCTTTTATTTAAAGACCATCCTCAAAAAATCTACCGGTAACTTTGGGCCCCAGGGCTGTCCAAAGTGGGCAAAAAATCACAATTATGCGAATTGAGAATCTTTATTCAAATTTGGTCATAAAATGAATTCAGAGGAATGTTAGGCGTACAATGTAAAAAAATAAAAAACTAGGGTTGTCCAAAGCCAAGTTTTGTGGCAAAATGTAAATGCTACATTCTTAATTTTACCTATATAATCATTCTCTATGGACAGTTTTCATTTCTTGCGATTATATTATTATCAAATAATGACCGTATATGAATGCTTACTAGAATTTTACTGTTCAGGGGTGACCAAAGAGTATAAAGTGTCATCATTACAGATAATTTCCATGTAAACCAAATATACATAACGACAACGATATGAATGTTATATGTGGATTCATTTGTTACCTTTCAGATTATTCGTAATAATTAGAAGAACACAATGCCTCGTAATATTTCGTATCAATGATTTCAGGGTTGACCAATTCAAAAAAATAGTAATTGTCTTCGTCGTGCATTAAATTTGTGTTTCGCGCGAATACGCACAGCATAGTACGAACATTTAACTACAGGTTATGTAATCATAATGGCTATTAATAAGATCAATCCTGGTCAAACACCAATTGTAACTGGCGACCAACTGGTTTATGCCATTGCAAAGCAAGTACAATGGCTCTTTCTAGATAAGTACGGAGAAGACAATTTAGTTGTCATGATGGGTAGCCTCCATATAGAAATGGCAGTACTGAGTATGTTGGGGAACTGGTTAGAAGGAAGTGGTTGGGTGGAAGTCCTAGTTGGTGCCGAAGTGACGACACAAGGTCGTGGAGAATCAGCACTGAAGTGCAGTCATGTCAAACGATCGCGGTACCTTCATCAAGTCTCCATTGCTGCATTAAATGTACTCATTCATCGCGCTTGGCATTCGCACGAAGATGGGGAAGATGATTCCACTGACATTTCCTTTGATGATTGGATCAAGTTGAGAAAAGAAGAGTCAGTTCAGTTCCTCTACTGGTACAATGTATTGTATCTCGAAGCACTCTAGTACGGTCTCAAAGAGAAGCAAACTTCGTCCTATATGTGGACACATTAAACCAAATCGCGCCATGGATGTTTGCACTAGATCACGTTAATATGCTCGCTGGCTGCCAACCTTTGTAAAGACGATGAAGGAACTTTGTACGAGACATCCAAACATCCACGAAGAGTTTCTCAAAGCAAAGTTCGTTTCTCAGAAGACCAACAGACCATTCTCATCTATGGGTGACGACCAAGTTCACGAACAGAACAATAAGTTTGTAAAAGATGATGGTGGAGCAGTAAGTCTTTTTGATTCTACAGGAGCATTGTTGAAATGGACAGTAGCAGGACCTCAAACCGCACGACTGCTACGTGAATTTGAAGAACCTCTGTGCGGTTTGAAGAATGCAGAATCATTCAAAAATCATCACGAGGAATCGCCATCATTTGAAGCAAGGTTTTCTGATCATGTCAAAGAAACGGTGCGAGTGCTGGAGGAATGTGGAAATCCTTTTGCAGATATTGACAATCAACCAACTTCAATAGTATCTCAACAGATTATGTCAGCAGAAGCAGAAGCGTCTGTCAGATGTGCTGTTGAGCTTGGGAAAAAACAGTACGAAATGTTCGTCAAGGAAAGACTAATTGAAGGGTCTTGGTCTATACACAACGTCGTTCACAGAAACAAGCTTATCCTGTTCCGAAAAAGAACGAACTTAAAATCAAGATTGAAAACTAAACTACAGGGCGTTCAGCAAGACTGCAGTCTATTTTCTATAGACTGTACATTTCATGCCAATCTCGAGAAGGAGATTTAGACGACTTTTTTGCACATGAGAACCATTCATATCCTCCCGCATTGTCAGAAAACGGTCAATTGCGCTCATGCACTAAGTCCGACGCGTTAATTTGCATCGAAACACTCGGTACTACAGTTTATGATAAGCCTGAATGTACGGCTGTCGTAATTGATGGCACAGCTGCTGTTCACATGTTGAAGCCAGGGGCGTCTAAAACTCTTGGCGAATTCAGGGATAGCATTTTTATTCCTTATATCATGTCTGTCCTTAAGATAAATGCAGTAAGAGTTGATGTCGTTTTTGACAGATATTTCCAGGGCAGTCTGAAGAGCCACGCCCGCCTTAAGCGTGGCAGTGGAGTGAAACTAAAAGTTGGATACAACACCAATATCCCTAAACAGTGGAATTCATTTCTGCATGATGATGACAACAAAGATGCCCTCTTCAAGCTTTTGGCAGAAGGATTGTCGGAAGTAGAGGATGTAAGACACACTATTGTCGCAACACATGGTGTTTCAGTTTTGGTATCAAGAAATTCAAATGGTTCACTGATATCCAATCTACAGCCATGCAACCATGAAGAAGCGGATTCAAGAGTGTTTTTACACGTTATGAATGCTTCATTGCATGGCCATAAGCGAATACTAATCAACACAGTTGATACGGATGTGTTGGTCATTGCAATTCACGTGTTCAAGTACCTTGGCATTGAAGAGCTGTGGATATGCTTCGGAGTTGGTAAACAAAAGCGATTTCTTCCGATACACGAGTACGTCGCGGCACTTGGAGTTGAGAAGTGTGAAGCAATTATCTACTGGTATACGTTTACCGGATGCGACACTGTCTCTTCATTTGCAGGGCGAGGTAAGAAAACAGCTTGGGATGTTTGGTCTGTCTACCCTGAAGCACATGATGCATTCAATCAACTTTCCCAATTCCCAGAAAACATAGAACGTTTCATGAACGTAATTGAGCGTTATACTGCCCTTTTGTATGACAGAGGAAGCCCTTGCGAGGCAGTCAATGACTGCAGGAAGATGCTTTTCACAAAGAAGAACCGACCTTTAGAAAGCATACCACCGACCCGAGCTGCCTTGCTTGAGCATACCAAGAGAGCTTCGTTTCAGGCGGGTGTTTGGAGGAGATGCCTCATGCGGGACCAGCAACTTCCACTGCCTACTGATTGGGGATGGGAACGCAGCCAGGAGAGCAGATTTCAACCATTCTGGACGTCTCTGGGAGAGGCTTCCCAGCATTGCTCAGAACTTATTCGGTGTGGCTGCAATACAAGATGCAGTAAAAACTGCAAATGTGCAAAGGCAGCACTAGCATGCACACAATAAGGAATATGCGTCATCTTTTTTTAGCATTTTACTAGATTAGGATTAACTTCCTGAATACAAAAATATTTTATTTTGATGACATAGGATAAAGTTTCATTTATAAAAACGAGCTGAAAGTTTCACACATATTTATGGCGGGAAAAACGGGGCATACGTCACTTTCCCTGTATCAGCAATCAACCAATCATAAACTGATAAATAAAATAACGCTTATTTGGAAATTATCATATCTAAAATCATATAAAATCGAATTAATGCCTAGTACGCCTAATAATTAATTTTGAAGCCCAATTTCTATAAAAACAATAATACCAAACCTATTTTCATAGAATATCAGTAAATAATGGGTGTTGTTATTCATTTAAAGCAGACTTGACAACGGCTTGAGTACAAATTTTGACAAGGTTAGCTTGATGACCTTGAAAATTTGATTGTTTCGTCTAGGAGGCGGTGGCAAAATCCAAGGAGGTTATCTGCAAAGTCATTCATATAAGCAGTGATTTACAAGGATTGTGACGTCACATACCGTTTAAAAATAATAGTGCGGGAAACAGATAATCAAAATCTTTGAACATTTATAGAAGTATAATGAGTGGATTTTAAAACTTTTAAATTAGGTTTCTGATATCTTCAGATGAATAACAATATATTCCACGTACTTTCAGAGCTGTAGAAAATTCATGCACATTCCCTATTGTGCAAGTGTGATGGACAGTGTTAATTTCAAAGTAAACATAATTAAATCTGTATGCCGTGTAAAAATATATTCAGTATACCCAATATTTCCTATTTTCATCTCAATAATTCATCAAAACACATTAAGAAGTTACCACCGTGTCGTAAGACATTGTATCTGTTTATACCATTATTATGATTTTGGTCACCCCTGAATTGATCATTACCAAATATTACTACGCATATCCTACACGGAACTGCATATTATTATGTGTTTTCATTTATTATCTGTCTCATTAGAACTAGGCCTATGTATATTTGGCCTACATTGGCATTAACTGTAAATGTGAGCTTGATATTTGGTTACCCCTGATCCAAAAATACTAGTGAAAATTGATATTTTAGTTTAGTCATTTGGTGATAATAGGTTAGTAAGTGAAGTAAACAATACAAACTGTTCATTGAGAATGATTGAATAGATAAAATTCAGAATTGCACATTTCCACTTTGCCATAAATCTCAGCTTTGGACAACCCTTGATTTTTTATTTTTTCGCACAGTGTGCGTGACATTCCAATACATGTATTGTGTGACTTGTGTTGACGATAAATGTTCAATCCGCAACATTTTGATTTTTTTACTACTTTGGACAGCCCTGGGGCCCAAAGTTGCCGGCAGATTTTTTGAGGATGGTCTTTAAATGAAAGAGCAGACAATTTCCGATTTGCCACCAAAGGAAAAATTCTTATCACATTTTGCACTATTCTTCTGCTAAATGCCCTCACTAATACTCGTATTATGCATATAAAAGGAAGTAGGGGAGAAAGCTAGTCATGTACTCACCAGCTAAGACATACTCGTATTATGCTTATATAAGGATGTAGGGGAGAAAGCTAGTCACGTACTCACCACCTAAGACATACTCGTATTATGCTTATATAAGGATGCAGGGAAGAAAGCTAGTCACGTACTCACTACCTAAGACATACTCGTATTATGCTTATATAAGGATGCAGGGGAGAAAGCTAGTCACGTACTCACCAGCTAAGACATACTCGTATTATGCTTATATAAGGAAGCAGGGGAGAAAGCTAGTCACGTACTCACTACCTAAGACATACTCGTATTATGCTTATATAAGGATGCAGGGGAGAAAGCTAGTCACGTACTCACCAGCTAAGACATACTCGTATTATGCTTATATAAGGATGCAGGGAAGAAAGCTAGTCACGTACTCACTACCTAAGACATACTCGTATTATGCTTATATAAGGAAGCAGGGGAGAAAGCTAGTCACGTTTTCAGCAGCTAAGACATACTCGTATTATGCTTATATAAGGAAGCAGGGGAGAAAGCTAGTCACGTACTCACCACCTAAGACATACTCGTATTATGCTTATATAAGGATGTAGGGGAGAAAGCTAGTCACTTACTCACCAGCTAAGACTTACTGGTATTATGCTTATATAAGGATGTAAGGGAGGAAGCTAGTCACGTACTCACCAGCTAAGACATACTCGTATTATGCTTATATATGGATGAAGGGGAGAAAGCTAGTCACGTACTCACCAGCTAAGACATACTCGTATTATGCTTATAGAAGGATGTAGGGGAGAAAGCTAGTCACGTACTCACCAGCTAAGACATACTCGTATTATGCTTATATAAGGATGCAGGCGAGAAAGCTAGTCACGTACTCACCAGCTAAGACATACTCGTATTATGCTAATATAAGGATGTAGGGGAGAAAGCTAGTCACGTACTCACCAGCTAAGACATACTCGTATTATGCTTATATAAGGATGTAGGGGAGAAAGCTAGTCACGTACTCACCAGCTAAGACATACTCGTATTATGCTTATATAAGGATGTAGGGGAGAAAGCTAGTCACGTACTCACCAGCTAAGACATACTCGTATTATGCTTATAGAAGGATGTAGGGGAGAAAGCTAGTCACGTACTCACCAGCTAAGACATACTCGTATTATGCTTATATAAGGATGTAAGGGAGGAAGCTAGTCACGTACTCACCAGCTAAGACAAATTTGTATTATGCTTATATAAGGATGTAGGGGAGAAAGCTAGTAGCCTACTTAATGTGTTACCACGTACTCACCAGCTAAGACATACTCGTATTATGCTTATATAAGGTTGTGGGGGAGAAAGCTAGTCACGTCCTCACCAGCTAAGACATACTCGTATTATGCTTATATAAGGATGTAGGGGAGAAAGCTAGTCACGTACTCACCAGCTAAGACATACTCGTATTATGCTTATATAAGGATGCAGGGAAGAAAGCTAGTCACGTAGTCACCATCTAAGACATACTCGTATTATGCTTATATAAGGATGCAGGGGAGAAAGCTAGTCACGTACTCACCAGCTAAGACATACTCGTATTATGCTAATATAAGGATGTAGGGGAGAAAGCTAGTCACGTACTCACCAGCTAAGACATACTCGTATTATGCTAATATAAGGATGTAGGGGAGAAAGCTAGTCACGTACTCACCACCTAAGACATACTCGTATTATGCTTATATAAGGATGTAGGGGAGAAAGCTAGTCACGTACTCACCACCTAAGACATACTCGTATTATGCTTATATAAGGATGCAGGGAAGAAAGCTAGTCACGTACTCACCAGCTAAGACATACTCGTATTATGCTAATATAAGGATGTAGGGGAGAAAGCTAGTTGCCTACTTAATGTTTTACCACGTACTCACCAGCTAAGACATACTCGTATTATGCTTTTATAAGGATGCAGGGAAGAAAGCTAGTCACGTACTCACCAGCTAAGACATACTCGTATTATGCTAATATAAGGATGTTGGGGAGAAAGCTAGTAGCCTTCTTAATGTGTTACCACGTACTCACCAGCTAAGACATACTCGTATTATGCTTATATAAGGATGTAGGGGAGAAAGCTAGTCACGTACTCACCACCTAAGACATACTCGTATTATGCTTATATAAGGATGCAGGGAAGAAAGCTAGTCACGTACTCAACACCTAAGACATACTCGTATTATGCTTATATAAGGATGCAGGGGAGAAAGATAGTCACGTACTCACCAGCTAAGACATACTCGTATTATGCTAATATAAGGATGTAGGGGAGAAAGCTAGTCACGTACTCACCAGCTAAGACATACTCGTATTATGCTAATATAAGGATGTAGGGGAGAAAGCTAGTCACGTACTCACCACCTAAGACATACTCGTATTATGCTTATATAAGGATGCAGGGAAGAAAGCTAGTCACGTACTCACCAGCTAAGACTTACTTGTATTATGCTTATATAAGGATGTAGGGGAGAAAGCTAGTAGCCTACTTAATGTTTTACCACGTACTCACGAGCTAAGACATACTCGTATTATGCCGTCGACCGAATCAGACAAATTGCACGACGCCAAAGTCGTCAAAAGGGAATGCAAAATAAGAGGGGCGAGGTGGTTGGTGCGTGTTTGGATCTCAATGATGCCCGGCAAGTATGAGGAAGTAAGAAGAGAAATTCGATATGAATAAAGGAATTTCAGTAAAGAGAATACGAAAATGCTTCTTTGCGGGCACCGGTCACCACGAGAAGATATAAATAATAATATTTTGTAGGAAACCTATCCAGGGAGAATCTATGTCCCTCTTCTGGTCACTATCCGGGTGTTGCGGTATTTGGAATAGTTGGCAAGGAATGGTGGAGTTCTATTAGTATGACTCGATGAATCCGAGCATTAGCCTTGTGACTGAGGATAAAACTTGTGACTGAGGATAAACCTTGTGACTGTGGATAAACCTCGAAAAACCTACAGGCAGGACTGCCGAACTGGTGACACTCGGAATGAGCGTGTTACCACGTTACCGCTGACTCGCTGAGCCACCTCTATTTGTGCCACAAAGAGAGACCCCCCTCGCACCTAGACTTAAATTTTTGAATTTGTGGGAATAAATCCAATTGAATTTGCCTGTGATTGAGGTAACAACTCAACATAAGCTAGCTGGTAGTGTGAATCTAGCTCTCCCAATTAGAGCCTACTCTATAGTATCAAGCACGTTATTACTCAGAGCGAGTTTTCATGAGCATGGCTGTACGGTGATTGCTCCACGCGTGGAGGTGGATCCCCTCTTGAGATTTCTCCTTTCGCTCTAATGAAAGCTTTTTACGCGGAGGCTGTTCCGAGTGTAGATGAAAGGTGTGATTGCCACAAGAATTGCCTTTAAACAACGCAACATATTTTATTATGTTTCATTAAGAATCTGCTGTAACTTAGTTTAATCCCAAGTTTGGCGTAAGTCTGAAGATCGGCTCTTAAAAAACTTGGTTCGTGGTGGAAACTTACTCTGTTTCTTGTGTATTAATATGAATACGCATTTAGGAGGTGGTTAAACTGGGTCAACCGTTGATAAAACGTACAGTACGAAAAGAAAGAGACATTGTTTATAAATGGTTGGCGTTTCATGTCAATAACAATTTTTAGAAGGAATCCCTGCTTTTGGTGTACACCAAATTTACTGAGTGTGACCCTTGTCTAGTCAGACAAGAGTCTTCTAGCTAGAGATTTCTAGTGAGGGTATTTGTATAATTGGCAGAGCGGAAGAAGATTGTCAACAATTTGTATTTTATGTACAAGATACTTTTGTAGACATATATTTTTGATACAAAATACCTTTTGAATCATCAATAATCTAAACAAATCCTGTAATAAGAAAACGGTTTTTAAGATATAAATAAAATTCAGAGCTTTGGTTTTGCTACAGAGCAAATGTTTGCAAATGGGCCTAGAACATGTACAATCTTGCTCAAGCTCGACAGCTTGAAGAGTTCTTTAAACATAACTTATGAATATAAGAAGCAACGACAACAACAACAACAACAACAAATCCTATGCCGGTGATACTTGACGTCTACGAACGTACATAATATCGCCCAAGGTCCATAAATCCCCTGGCGGGGACTCGTCGAACTCCCAAACCTCCGCCAGGGGATTGATGGACCTTGATAGCATTTCAACAGTTGAAGAGCATTTCAACAGTTGAAAAGGAATGTCCAAACCCACACAGCACACCTTTGTCCCATGGACGTCCCTGCGCCGTCGCGCCGGGACATCGGGACGTCCTACGGACGTTCCGATTTTTCCATCTCAAGTTCCTGCCCGATCCTTAGTTCACCAAATAGTGGATCCGACGGACGTCCCGTGCAGGTCCCGTAGGACGTACTCTAGTAGTCCAAAGGACGTCCTCTTTACGTCCCGCCGGAGCATTATTAAATCCTATGCATGTCCTGGTTTGTCCATTTCATGACCCTACCAGGTCCATAATAGTAGATCCGACGGACAACCCGTGCAAGTCCCGTAGGACGTACTTTAGTAATCCAAAGGACATCCGGTTTACGTCCCACCGGGGCATTGTCCTATCGACGTCCTGCTTTGTCCATTTCAAGTTCCTGCCCGGTCCTCAGTTCACCAAATAGTGGATCCGACGAACGTCCCGTGCAAGTCCCGTAGAATGTACTCTAGTAGTCCAAAGGACGTCCGTTTCACGTCCTGTCGGGGCATTGTCCTATCGACGTCCTGATTTTTCCATTTCAAATTCCTGCCTGGTCCTTAGTTCACCAAATAGTGGATCCCACGGACGTCCCGTTCAGGTCCCGTAGGACGTACTCTAGTAATCCAAAGGACGTCCGGTTTACGTCCCGCCGGGGCATTGTCCTATCGACGTCCTGATATGTCAATTTTATGTCCCTACTACGTCATTAGTTCAGTGAATATGGATCTGATGGACGTCCCGTGCAGGTCCCGTATAAGACGTACTCTAGTAGTCTAAAGGACGTCCACCTTACTTTAAATAGTTTTTCTTTTGGGAAGATATAAATAAATTAAATGTATTATAACGAAAGACCGTTAATATGATAAAAAATATCCAATTATAAATTGCATTGGTTTCTTACTCTAAACAGAGCATACACGTTTGATAGCAGCTTTCTACGAAATCGTACACTTTTCTGTCCATATAAAAAATATTCGGGTAGATCTGGTTTTTGAGCATATACTTACTCACGATGAGCTGGGTAATTCAACGGTGGTGACTGATTTTCGTATTATTTCATGGAATACGTCCCATTCTCAATGACGTATGGACGTCCCCGTCACATCCCTTATTTTGTCAGAGAACGTCCCATTCGCATTTACCTACGGACGTCCCCAGGATATCTTGCATTTTTTAATGGAGCACGTCCCATTCGCAATGACGTACGGACGTCCCTGTCAGATCCCGTATTTCTTTCTGGAGGACGTCCCATTTTCAATGACGTACGGACGTCCCTGTCAGTTCCCGTATTTTTTAATGGACCACGAATCATTCGCAATGACGTACGGACGTCCTTGTCAGATCCCGAATGTCTTCCTGGAGGACGTCCCATTCGCAAGACGTACGGACGTCCCTGTCAGATCCCGTACTTCTTCCTGGAGGACGTCCCATTCGCAATGACGTACGGACGTCCCTGTCAGATCCCGTATTTGTTCCTGGAGGACGTCCCATTCGCAATGACGTATGGACGTCCCTGTCAGTTCCCGTATATTTGAATGGCGGATGTCCCATTCGCAAAGACGTACGGATGTCTCTGTTTGAACCCGTATTTCTGCATGGATGATGTCCCATTCGCAATGATTTACGGACGTCCCTGTCACATCCAGTATTTCTTTAAAAAGGACGTCCCATTCGGAATGACATACGGACGTCCCTGTCAGATCCCGTATTTCTTAAAAAAGGACGTCCCATTCGGAATGACGTACGGACGTCCCTGTCAGATCCCGTATTTCTTAATGGACCACGAATCATTCGCAATGACGTACGGGCGTCCCTGCCAGATCCCGCATTTCTTCCTGGAGGACGTTCCATTCGCAAGACGTACGGACGTCCCTGTCAGATCCCGTATTTCTTCCAGGAGGACGTCCCATTCGCAATGACGTATGGACGTCCCTGTCAGATCCCGTATTTCTTCCTGGAGGACGTCCCATTCGCAATGACATATGGACGTCCCTGTCAGTTCCCGTATATTTGAATGGTGGACGTCCCATTCGCTATGACGTACGGACGTCCCTGTTTGATCCCGTATTTCTCAATAGATGTTGTCCCATTCGCAATGACGTACGAACGTCCCTGTCACATCCCGTATTTCTTAATAAAGGACGTCCCATTCGCAATGACGTACGGACGTCCCTGTCTGATCCCGTATATTTCAATGGTGGACGTCCTATTCTCAATGTCCCACGAACGTCCATGTCACAGCCGATATATTTCGTTTAGAACGTACTTCTTACATTGTCCTACGGACGTCCATTGGAGTTTCTGAAAATGTTGCAACATCCAGTGGAGTGAAATAGGACATCCCGTACAGGACGTCCATTACGGGACTACCTGTGGACATTCATTCCTTATGGTGTGCTGTGTGTGAATGCTATCTTTTGGGAATTTACGACAGAGTAAAGCCGAGAAGGTAACCTTGTTCGGATTTTCCGGTGGTCGGAATCAAACCGGCGACGTCATGGTCTAGAGACTTGCGTTGTACCGCTGAGCAACCTCTATAGTTGAGGCCCTAAACTAAATAGCAACATTATAGATCATTCAATAGAAAACTTTTTAACAAATAGCCGGCGCGACCGTGGTCGGCGGCTTCGCTGCGGGTGGGGTTTCCTCGCCGGTCTTTCCGGCGCATGTTACGAACTGATCAAATACTCACACTGACACTTATTATGATTTAAAAAACGACGTGAAGTAAATAATTAGTTGAAAGAAACACATTTCGCCCTCAGAGATACCGGGGTAAAACTAGGAAATCGCTCCGCGTTGCCAGATGAGCGATTTTTTAAAATAAATCAAACAAATCATTTGCTATCACATTGCTCTTACAAAAAAAAAAAAACTTTTTATAATTAACATATAATTTTTCTACAAGATGGCGGTTTAAGTACAAACCTTCGAATTTGTGTATATTATTTCTAGATATGTTGCTAATAATTGCACGAAATATTATCTAAATCCGTCAATAAGTTTTCTTTTAATAAATTTAAACCTTTAAGTTGATTTTTCAATGGATTTCCGCATAATTTCATTCAACCATGCTCTTCTCAATAGGCTCTAATTTATAAACTTTTTAAACTTACCTGTGTATAAAAAATTGCATAATGTAGACACAAGCTTGATCCAAAACGTGATATTGTTGAATCATACAATAACCACATTTAAACGATAATAAACGCTTTTTAATTTGTCGACCAAGTTCGTTGCTAACTTTTGCATGTTTGCCGTGAAAGTCATAAAACATAACACGTCATTGTAGCCATTCTATGACAGCTATCAAAGTTCCAAATACACAGTGAGCAAGGTCTGAGTACGCACGCCATTTTTGATGCATACTATGTGCATCTAACTTCAATGGTCCGCAAATGCGAATCATATCGGTGGAACACTGTAAAAATTAAGAAATTAATTGCCGTAAATAAACAACATTTTTTTACAACATGGCGGTTAAAGTTAATGGTGTAACTTTAATCTTAAACGTAGCTTTGCGAATACAAATGTCAGAAAACCAGTCTATAGTCAAAGGATTACTACAGCGGTGGATAGAGTTTCATTATGATAACGCTAAATTGATAGCAGACATTATTTTGTAAAAAACCGTTGCTGTGCGCAAAGTAACAAATATTTTTGTCTTACAAAACTTACACTTAGTTGTACTTACGCCCCATTCAAAATATTGAGATTTACGACAACATACGTCATTTTAATGAGATAATTATTGCCAAGTTTGATCCATATCCGTTAATATCTTCTACCTCAAATAAATACTTCAGTCTTGTCGCTTGTGAAATGCGAACACGTACATACAAACATACATACATAAATGCATACTTACATACATACATACATACATACATACATGCATACATACATACATACATACATACATACAACAATACATACATACATACATACATACATACATACATACATACATACATACATACATACATACATACATACATACATACATGCATACATACATACATACATACATACATACATACAACAATACATACATACATACATACATACATACATACATACATATATACATACAAACATACATACATACATACATACATACATACGTACATACATACATACATACATACATACATACATACATACATACATACATACATACATACATACATACATACATACATACATACATACATACATACATACATACATACATACATACATACATACATACATACATACATACATACATACATACATACATACATACATACATACATACATACATACATACATACATACATACATACATACATACATACATACATACATACATACATACATACATACATACATACATACATACATACATACATACATGCATGCATCCATACATCCATCTATACATCCATACATCCATCCATCCATCCATCCATACATACATACATACATACATACATACATACATACATACATACATACATACATACATACATACGTACATACATACATAGATACATACATACATACATACATACATACATACATACATACATACATACATACATACATACATACATACATACATACATACATACATACATACATACATACATACATACATACATACATACATACATACATACATACATACATACATACATACATACATACATGCATACATACATACATACATACATACATACATACATACATACATACATACATACATACATGCATACATACATACATACATAAACTTGGTGCAAAATATAAGGGCAGTTTTCGCGCCCTAAAAACTAATCTACACTACATTCTTAATGGGAAAAATAAACTAAACTACAATCAAACTCCCAAGAAGTAGAGCGCAGTCAACATCTCTATAATGTAACAACCCGCTTGCATTTCGTTTGGAAAGAGGTTAATCTTAATAGTATGGACAAACCTAGCTTTGCTAGTAACACAAGCAGTGAATTACGTGCATTGAAATTGAAATCCAATCTATTTCTGTTTCCTCTCATTTTGCCTCTAAAAGTCTGAAGCCTGCGTTATTACCTGTAGACTAAAGAGCACCAATATGCAGTACTCATTATTATATTAGAATTCTTTCACTCTGCGAAGCGGTGTAAGAAACAACACTGCCGCGTTCCCTTTCATTGTTCTAAAATCCTATTTAAATTTCCCTTCGTGTTAATTCGCGTTGTTTGCTTCATTAAACTTTCCAAGAATTTTCAAACTGAAACTCAGAATAATTCCCGTGGCTGTTCGTAATAAAGTTTATTTTTATTATCCTCTCCCTTTAGATGATTGGATCTTTTAAAAGATTTTCACCAAGCAAAATCGCTGGCCACGTATTGCAGAGAAGAGTTTTCTGTTGAATCCCCATAATGCGTTGGGCTTTGGAGTTCCAGCAACAAAGATACCATACTGTAGTAGCGTATAATAACTCCATCAAGCAAGATGGCGTGAGAGGAGATGTCTGCATTCACCGACATAATACAAGTCTGAGATTGTACAGAAATCTTCTTTATCAACTGGGTCGGTATCAACGTTGGTTGTGCAAACCTGTTACAACAACGATTATGATGATTGCTTTTTTGGCTATCGTTGTATTGCCTAAAATTTAAACTTTTATAAATGGTTAAAAATGTAACTCCAATGTCCTGTAAACGAAATCGTCAACTAACGCAATTCTGTTATTCACTAAAAAACGTTTCTGCCTGGAAATATATTTCATTTTGTCGTTACATTATGTAGCCAAAACAATTCATCTCACGTTGTTTTTTGTAATAATCGTCTGATCATCTTTTTGTATGAAAACTTACGAGTCCGTCTAAGTTAGTATATCCCCATTGTTTCCTTGGTCGACGGCAGAATTTAATCCTTTTCAAATAAGTAAGAGACTTTTTGATGTAATCCCTAAAGAAGTTACAATGCCTCATTTTCCCAAAGGGGTTGGTTGCTTTAAACCGCGTTAACGTTCTCAAATGGAATTAATTATTTTCCATTGTTAAAAGTTAGTAAAATAAGCTTGACCACGAAACAGTGGTTTCATAACATTTAGTTACACAAATGTACCAACGTAGGATACATAACATTTCAATTACAATGGCTCGCGGTTATACGATGACGTAACAAAAGATTAGTTTATCCTTGGGATAAGCAGCCTTCCAAAGTTTCTGAATAGTTTTGCCCTGGTGAAAACAAGTTATGCGAAGGATAAGTAGTTACACTACACTATGATCGTACATTCGTGGGAAACCCCTTTATTGGGAATAATTATATTATATATTGACGATATGCACATTCCACTTTCATTTAGTACCACCAAATAAAAGTTACAAAATTAAATATTATGATATCATAACATATGTGAAATAATGGGTAACGAATACAATAAAAAATCTAAGAGTAACATAAAAACAAATTGACAATCTGAAATTAGGCAATGCCGTGTAAGGGAAAATCGTTGTGGTTCGATTAATATTAGTTATTGTTAATATCATTATTTAGTATTTAACGACGTATTCGACAACTAGATAATGACATCGGGGGTAATTGGAGGAAAGGAACAAGTAGGACGTAAAGTGGAGCGAAAGGTTAAGGTGACGTCGGGAACTGCCTTTCTTCTGACTTCTCCACCTCAACCTGTCCGGTCCGCCTAGGGTGTCCATACCAGAAGCATACGCTTCCGCCGGCATAGCTCTCAAAATCACCAAAGCACATCAACCAGCACACCACGGTAAGGTAGCAGTCATTGGGCTGGACAACAACATTAGGACATTTATAATACTAGGAAATGACACATTTTATGTGGTATGGGGCTTACCCTACTCCTTACTACCATCATCTTGTTCTGACTTGTACTGTATGTTATGTTATGTATTATGTCATTACATTTTGAAATAAATAATAATAATAAAACAAATAAAAATTATTATTATTATTATTTTATTGTTGCAATACATACAAACTCGGTCAAAACCGGCATAAACATGTTGTACGGACACAAATGTCAAGTATTTCCATGTGTTTACCTTATTAAAATTGCAATGGGTCACCCCCACCCCCCATGGGGTAGAGCTCCCCTCCCCAGCGAGGCAGGTTGGTGGTGGGTTCAGGGTAGTAGATGTAAGGCCGTCGAGCCGAGAGGTTGTTCTTGTGTGTGTGTGGAAAATAAACAGGTTCAGGGACGTGGGTGTTTTGGATTGTGCGGTAACCCAATTCCTGTCCCATTACAACTGGCGCCCAACCTAAATACGGACGGAGTTTATCGTAGTGTACGTGTGTTCCGCGTTTTTAGTTTTGCTGGTACCGCGCTCGCGTGTGAGTTTCGCGCGGTGGAATTTTGTTTTTAGCGCGCTACTTAGTGTTCTACCGCGTGCGCGCGTGTATGGTGAAGACGCGCTCGGGACGTCGAACGACCGGCGCTGACATGTCCAACACAGAACTAATTGAACTGATTCAGGGATTACGTGACGATCTGAAAGGGACGTGCGACGGCATTACGGCGTCGGTAACGACCTTACAGGCGTCTGTGGGCTCTCTGTCAGAGCGGGTGGCGAGCCTGGAACTCTCAACAGCAAGCGGCAGGTCGGACACAAGCCGCGACTCACGGCCCCCGGCGGACGCTACAGTGACGCCATGTGCTTCGGTCTGGGGAGCAGACTACAAGCCACAGCTCCAGTTGCCCATATTCGATGGGTATGGCGGACGGACCCATCCCGTCGTATTCACCTCGGAGATCGAAGAGTACTTCGACGTAGCGCGAGTACCCCCGCGCTACCAGATAGCCGTCACCATGGGCCAATTGCGGGGATCAGCGCGACGCTGGGGCGAGGTATTCGCAGATCGCTTCGTGGCGTTCAGCCAATTTAAACAAGCCTTCGTAAACGAATTTTGGGGCCCAACTCAGCAGCGCCAAGTCAGGTATGACTTGTACCACGGCAAATGCCCTAGACAGTATGACTATGAACATCAGATGGCGGACTATTTTTTATTAATTTTGTCTAAATATCGCCATCTCCCACCGGCGCCTAGCGACGGTGATTTCATCGACGCTATCGTCGATCACTTCAAACCGGAAGTGACGGCTACCTTGCTGGCCGCCGACAAAACTACCGTAGACGATACGCTTAGGCTGCTACGTCGTTTGGACGAAGCCAATAAACGGCGTCCGAACGCGATCCACGCGCCCAGGTCACAAGCAGACGTCAACGCCGGCGGCGACACCGCCAACTGGCGTCAGCAGGCGATAGCGCCAAAACGTGACAACGGGGCCGAGCAGCGCTCCGCATCGCACCCCAGTGCGGGGCGAGCAACCAACAACAACGGCCAGTGGCGGACACCCAGTACGCAACAACGTGACCGATCGACTGAGACGACGACGCGACCACCCGAGCGCAGTCGTCAAATCCATGCGGTGGGAGTAGACGAGGGCGACGTCGACCTGGGTGACGACTGCGAGCTGAACGACATTACCTCCATGACCACGGACTTGCTCTCAGATGACGACGTCGACACAACACCACGCGTCGCCCCTGAGGTATTGGGGACAATTCAGGGGGCCGTGCAGTCGCTCATTCTTATTGATTCAGGGAGTGAAATCTCCTGCGTCTCCCAGACGTTCCTCGACAGCCTCGTCGAGAAGGTCGGGGACCTGCCGCTGTTGCCAACGCCCAAAATAAAAATATTCGGTGCCATAGGCAACAGCGCACAAGCTGCATCGACCCAAGTACTACTCACGGTCAACATTGCAGGGTGGACCAGAGACGTCCCGTGCATCGTGGTGCCCACTTTATCAAAACACATCTTATTTGGTACTGATTGGCTCCACGACACGAGAGCGGTGATAAACTTCGAGTCGGCACTAATAGTAGTACACGGCGACGGTACTTCAGTCGTGCTTCCGTTCCACAACACAGTCCCGGAGGCTACACACATCACCGTTAACCGACTGTACGCCACTGCAGAAGAGAATCTTACCTGCCTCAGGGTAGGGGTAGACGACCCAAAGCTACGGGTTTACGATCCCCCGCCCGCTGCCGCCATAGAAGAACAACCGTGTCATAAAATTCACCCGATACGAGCAGAGATTCGAGCCCGCGTGGATGGACTAGTTGGTTTGAATAGTCAACAAAAGACGGACCTGCAATCACGACTACTCAAATACAGAAATACATTTTCGACGAAACCCGGCCTCACCAATGTTTATGAACACTCGATTACGCTAACGGATGAGGCTCCCTTTAAACAAAAGTCTTACCCTGTCCCTCATGCCTTGCGGACAGCGGTGAGGGAGAAAAACGCGCAAATGTTGGAGGATAACGTAATCGAACGAGCATCTACACAGTACGTCAATCCACTCGTTACTGTTATTAAAAAAGATGGAACGGTTAGACTCTGTATCGATGCCCGATACCTCAACTCGCGTATGATTAAAGACCACGACACTGCTAGGGAACCGGAAGAGATGCTGCACCACTTCGACTCGATTGCCTATCTGTCAACGATCGACTTGACCAGATCCTACCACCAAGTGCCCCTACGCGAACAGGACCGGAACTACACGGGTTTTCTTCATGAAGGGAAGTCGTACCGATTCCGAGTCCTTCCTTTTGGCACAGCAACCGCCGTTGCCGGTTTCACGCGCTGGTTCGATATGGTGCTTGGACCGGAAGTTTCCGACTACACGTCTGTCTACATAGACGATCTCCTCCTGGCATCTGACACGTGGGAAGCCCACATGCGCCACATGGAGTCGGTTCTCGAACGTCTACGACAGGCAAATTTGACGGCCAACTTTGCAAAATCCCCATTTTGTCAACCTGAGGTCTCCTTCTTGGGCCACCTACTAACCACCAAGGGCGTCAAAACAGACCCCCATAAAACCCAGGCCATCCAAAACTTTCCCGAGCCACGCAACGTGAAACATCTCCGCGCATTCCTCGGTCTTTGTAACTATTACCGACGGTTTTGCAGCCGATACTCCGACGTCGTGGCACCATTACAAATTCTTTTGAAATCGTCGAGTAAATGGAAGTGGGGGGACGAGCAGAGGTCTGCTTTCCGCCTAACAAAATACTTGTTTTTGGACACCATAATGCTGAACCATCCACTGCCGAACACCAGAGATTTCCTTCAGGCTGACAGCTCAGCGGTTGCAGTTGGTGCTCACCTTTATCAACTCGACGAACGAGGTGACAAGAGAGTGATCGCTTTCCATAGTAAATCTCTTACCAATGCGCAACGTCGCTACACGACCACGGAGCGAGAGGCGTATGCGATTGTAGTGGCATTCCAGAAATGGCGCGCCTACTTGTTGCGCTCACCGGTCACCGTGTTGACAGACCATAAATCACTGTAATTTATCCTTTAATGTCGCTTGAGAAGCAGTCGCATTACCAGATGGGTCCTCCTTCTCCAGGAATACGACTTGGTAATTGAGTATTGCCGCGTGGTCGACAACATAGTGGCGGACGCCCTGTCGCGATACCCAGCAGATTGCGCGCACGACAACGTGGGCGAAACCTGTGACGTCACCGCCAAACGTACGTTCATGGTTGCCAGCCTTCAATTGGCGCTACCGGCTACCCTCCATAGTGAGTTTACCGATTTTACGGTCATGCAGGCTGAGGATGCACATTTTCGACCCATAATACAACGGCTAACAACAGGAGCTGTTACGTCAGACGCCTGCCTGGAACGCTTGGCCAGGGTCCATATCATCTATAAGGGCGTCCTCTACAGGAATCACGCCGAGACCACAGAGACTTGGAGAGTCTGCCTGCCAGCAACAATGGTGACCAGACTCGTCGAGCACTATCACGCGAACCTGGCGCACAGCGGGCCTCACAAGTGTTACGCAGCCCTGTGCGAATCCTTCACCTGGCCCAACATGGCGTGCAGCATACGACGTATCCTGGCGCCATGTCAGTTATGCCAGAAGAGCAAAGTATCAAACAAACGCTACCAGGGGAACTTCACGCCTATCATCCCTGATAGTAAGAGCGACCTAGTGGCCGTAGACTTCTTCGGGCCACTCCCCCGAGGACAACTTGGCATGCGGTTCATCTTCGTCGTGGTTGACGTGTTCACAAAACTCGTGCGGCTTTTTCCAATCAAAAAAGCTAACACGGCGACTGTATTACGCATACTAACAGATAAATATTTTCCAGGCGCCGGCAAACCCCGCCGGGTACTAGCGGACTGTGGAACACAATTCACATCGAACTCGTGGTCCACAACGCTTCAAAACTTGGGCATCGAGGTTTCCTGTTGTTCCGTCCGACATCCACAGGGCAACCCGAGCGAACGTATCATGAGGGAACTCGGGCGCATGTTTCGCTGCCTTTGCCATGACAACCACACTTCGTGGGTGAGGAACGTGCAGGCGATAGAAGACTGTCTCAACTCAGTCGTCCACGACAGCACGGGATTTACGCCCATAGAACTTCACTTTGGCGCGAAACCAACGCGAGACATCGATGTATATTTTTCTTGGCCACCCTGTGCCGAGCCGTCACAACAACGAAACCTGTCCTTGGCGCGCGAGCGGCTGACGACTAGGGCGCAGCGCCGTCTACAACAACATCAGCTGGCCGTTACCACCCCCATCGTGTTCCAGGTCGGTGACCTTGTGCTTCTCAAGACAAATCCCATTTCATCCGCGTTCAATAAAACCATTGCTAAATTCTTCCTGCTATACAATGGGCCGTTCAAAATATCACGCGTGGTGGCACCGAACGCTTACGAACTGGAACGGTTGTCAGGAACAAAGTTGAACGGTTCCCACAACGTGATTAACTTGAAACGTTTCGTGTGTTCCTGAGACGGTCACCAGCCGCGGCCGATTAAAATGTTAGTGTTTTGTGTATCAACTGTTAGTGTTTTGTGTAGCAACTGTTAGTGTTTTGTGTACCAACTGTTAGTGTTTTGTGTAGCAACTGTTAGTGTTTTGTGTAGCAACTGTTAGTGTTTTGTGTACCAACTGTTAGTGTTTTGTGTACCAACTGTTAGTGTTTTGTGTAGCAACTGTTAGTGTTTTGTGTAGCAACTGTTAGTGTTTTGTGTACCAACTGTTAGTGTTTTGTGTACCAACTGTTAGTGTTTTGTGTAGCAACTGTTAGTGTTTTGTGTAGCAACTGTTAGTGTTTTTTGTACCAACTGTTAGTGTTTTGTGTAGCAACTGTTAGTGTTTTGTGTATCAACTGTTAGAGTTTTGTGTAGCAACTGTTAGTGTTTTGTGTAGCAACTGTTAGTATTTTGTGTATCATGGATGGACTCATTTTATTACAAACAGACTTACCATGCTTCAACCTTATGTTGACAATATGTGCGTATGATGGTTACCATGTATGTTAGTTGCTGTCGCTTTAGTGCCGAAATGTAATGCATTAGTTGTTACAATATTATTTCTCATCTTTTCTTACACAGTTATAGTGCGGACCCGTAATGTGTTGTGTGGACGCAAATTTTGGTTTTATGTATTCTTTTTACCATTTCAATTGCATTGTTAGTTTATAGAAGGTTTTAGTACTGCCTCGATTTAACAAATCAGTTTTTTCTTTTTTTTCTTCTTACTTTTTTCTTTTTTCTGTTTTTCTTTTTTCTTTTTTCTTTTTTTCGTTTTTCCTTTTTTTTCTTTTTTCTTTTCTTTCTTCTTTTTTTTTCTTTTCACTTTTATATATATGTATTAATTTTTTCCCACAATTTTTTTTTGTTTCTTCATGTTCTTTCTTATTTGCATACTTCTATTTTTATTTTTTAATATGTTGAATTTCCACTTCATTTGATTTTATTTCATTTGTCAATTTTTTTTCTTGTTCTTAATTATATTTTATATAGTTCAGTAGTTTGTTTTGTTTTTGTTGTTATTGTTATTTATGATTTCATTACTATTCATTGTTTGCATAACTTAGTTTTATTTAAGGTCCTCCTTTGTAAATCAGTTTTTATAACTGAATAGGATAGGCATTAAATAAATAAATAAATAAATAAATAAATAAACCAATGTTACTTCGTACATTACTTTAAGTGGGGGGCTGCAATGGGTCACCCCCACCCCCCATGGGGTAGAGCTCCCCTCCCCAGCGAGGCAGGTTGGTGGTGGGTTCAGGGTAGTAGATGTAAGGCCGTCGAGCCGAGAGGTTGTTCTTGTGTGTGTGTGTGGAAAATAAACAGGTTCAGGGACGTGGGTGTTTTGGATTGTGCGGTAACCCAATTCCTGTCCCATTACAAAATCTACTTAGAACTACTTAATATATCATTGTCCACATTATTTTTGCCAAACCGAAGTGTGGATGCTATGTACGGTCGTGGCCGATTTGTACTCATCCCAGCATTCGCTCTTTGTACGGTGGAAACCACGAAAACCACCATCGGGATGGAGAACTTCTTGAAGTCTTCATTCTTCTTAGTTCAAAAATTTTCGCACTATCCTACACGTGTTCAAAATAATTTCTTTTTGCATCTTGATGTATATGTTCGGTTGGAGACACTGTCATGGAGTTTACGTGGAACAATGCCATTTGTTGATAAAATTAACGGTATAACAGTTACATTATTCTGCTTCCACAACCTTTTTATTTCAATAGATAATTCCTTATATCTGTTTATCTTTTCCCGCCAAGTTGTCTCTACATTGCAAAATATATTGCCGTAAATAAACAATAATTAGTTACAAGATGGCAGTATTATGATTATTATTATTATTATTATTATTATTATTATTATTATTATTATTATTATTATTATTATTATTATTATTATTATTATTATTATTATTATTATTATTATTATTATTTTATTGTTGCAATACATACAAACTCGGTCAAAATCGGCATAAACATGTTGTACGGACACAAATGTCAAGTATTTCCATGTGTTTACCTTATTAAAATCTACTAAGAACTACTTA
>OX246738.1:81724729-81839729 GCA_945910005.1 Isoperla grammatica
TCAATCCACATCGAGGCTTGTGGATGGTCCAAATTTCAATTTGATCGGACTTTCTGTTCGACCGCTATCGACGGACATAAAAAAAAAAAAAAAAAAAACAGAACGAAGTGCCATAAGAGTCTCGTGGAGACGCTCGCTTCGCTCGCTTAACTACTGGCTCATTCCTTGTCGGTCTGTGGGCTCCTAAGGAATAAAAATGCAAACACTAAATTTTGCACCAATTTTGTTCACCTCCCGGAGCATCCTCTTTTACACCAAAAATTGTAATTGGACAGAATGCCAACCTGAAAAAAAATTACTCCCACAAAATTAGTTATTATTAAAAGTTGCAGACAAGAAAAAATAATTTTGTGTCACAACGTTCTTGCCATCGATGTAGACAACTGATTAAATTTTCAGAATCCTATCTTGGATAGTGATCATGTAACAAACTAATTAGTTTTAATTACGGGAAAGAAAATCACCAACAAAATGACATGGTCCGCTTGATCTCTGCCAAGCGGAGGCTCGTTGAATTCCAACTGGTGAGATCGGCGAGCCTCCGCTAGTCGCTTGATCTCCGACTAGTGGAGGCTCGCCAAACTCGCAAGTTGGGGGTTCGACGAGCCTCCGCTAGGCGGAGATCAAGTAGACCTTGACAAAATGATAAAGCCAACACGATAAGGCAGTGCATGTGTAACGGTCATTGGCCTGTTTTTAAGCGAGCGAAGCGAGCGTTTCCACTTGACTGTTATGGCACTTCGTTCTGTTTTTTTTTTTTTTTTTTTTTTTTTTATGTCCGTCGATAGCGGTCGAACGGAAAGTCCGATCAACTTGAAATTTGGACCATCCACAAGCCTCGATGTGGATTGAAGGTGTATAGTTTTGAGGCAAAATCGTTCGAAAAGTTACAAAGTTACACCATAGTTACTGCAAAATATTTTTCTGAAACAAAATGGCGGCAAAATGTGAGATAGCCAGATTTTTCTACAGTTTTTTCCGGTCACGAATATGTTAATGTTATGGCGATCTGATAAGTATTGGCAAAGTTACACGAAAGTTACTCGAAAATATTTTTCTAAAACGCAGTAACGGCAAAATGTGAGGTGGCTATCTAATAGTAAATTTTTGTCCGGTCACGAATATTTTAATGTAAACGTGATCCGACACGTATTAGAGGCAGAAATTACATTTCTATTGCTGTCAATAAGTGTTAGTAACGGTGGCGGACCGTGTTGAAAACATGACCACGAAAATTCTTAGCAACGCACATTGCACTGCATCCAACAATGTCGGGAAGTATAATAGCTTTGGAAATTAGAAACATTTTTGCAATGCGCATTCTTGAATTGTTGTTAATTGTTGTTTGTATTAGCATTGAAATCTTTTCGCCAGAAAGTTCGTAGATATTGACGCGCTCGCTTATCAACGCGTCAAACAGAGCGTTTTCCTAGTTAGTAATAACCCGCGTTGGGTTTTTGAAATTGAGTTGTGTGACTTGGATACATGCCAAGATTATTCTTTTTAAATAAAAAGAATTGATATACCAAATTAAAGTGCAAACAATTTGCAAAAAAGAGGCCAAGGCCAAAACGGAGAAGACAAACCGTTACAAACCAAAGAGGGCACTCGTACAAAAAACGCCAATTTCAAAAGAGGCTCAACATTTGATGGGGTGATCCAAAATTGTGGCCAAACCAATTATTTTATTGCAATATATAAATATAGTAATAATAAAAACAAATATATAAATGTTTACATTACTTAATAATTGAAGAATAAATATATTTAAAACAATTACAAAATTAATGAGGTGGGAAAAACAAAATGAACACACTATATTTATAATTAAAAGCTTGGCCGATGAATTTGTACTTTTTCTTTGGGTCATCTTCTATCTATCTATATATATAAAAGAAAGATGTATGTATGTATGTATGTATGTATGTATGTATGTTTGTATGTATGTATGTATGTATGTATGTATGTATGTCCTTTATACATTACTAAACCATTCATCCGATCTCCATGAAACTTGGCACATATATGTATTTTTTCACGGGGAAGGTTTCTATGCTATCCATTTTGGTTTTGCACGTGGTGATCGGTGCCTGCAAAGAGGGCTCACCATTGAATTGACTTCGACACCGTTGGTACATATCACCATGAAACTTTGCACTTATATGTATTTTTTCACGGGGCTATATATATAAAAGAAAGATGTATGTATGTATGTATGTATGTCCTTTATACATTACTAAACCATTCATCCGATCTCCATGAAACTTGGCACATATATGTATTTTTTCACGGGGAAGGTTTCTATGCTTTCAATTTTGGTTTTGCACGTGGTGATCGGTGCCTGCAAAGAGGGCTCACCATTGAATTGATTTCGACACCGTTGGTACATATCACCATGAAACTTTGCACTTATATGTATTTTTTCACGGGGAAGGTTTCTATGCTATCTATTTTGCTGTAACTTCCCCACGTGGTGATCGGTGCTTGCAAAGAGGGCTCACTAATGAATTGACTTCGACACCGTTGGACATATCACCATGAAAGTTGGTACATGTATTTGTATTATTTTACGGGGAAGGTTTCTATGCTATCCATTTTGTTGTAACTCCTTCACGTGGTGATCGGTGCCTGCAAAGAGGGCTCACCAATGAATTGAGTTCGACACCGTTGGACATATCACCATGCAACTTGGCACATATATTTTTTTTCACTGGGCAGGTTTCTATGCTATGCATTTTGTTGTTACTCCTTCACGAGGTCGAAGGTGCGGCCGTAGCAGTTGGGGGGGGGGGGGGGGGGGGTCAAAAACAGAAAATGGAATCACTCACTACAAATCTAGGGTTATCGTTATTTGAAAACCACCCGGCCCTTACCCCGGCCGACGAGCAACGGGAAGCAAGACTCGAAACCGTCCGAGTTCACAATGCTCAAGCCAGATCGTGTGAAACAGACGAGCAACTGGAAGCAAGACTCGAAACCATCCGAGTTCACAATGCTCAAGCCACATCGTGTGAAACAGACGAGCAACGGGAAGCAAGACTCGAAGGTGTCCGAGTTCACAATGATCAAGCCAGATCGTGTGAAACAGACGCGCAACGGGAAGCAAGACTCGAAAGTGTCCTAGTTCACAATGCTCAAGCCAGATCGTGTGAAACAGACGAGCAACGGGAAGCAAGTCTCGAAAGTGTCCGAGTTCACAATGCTCAAGCCAGATCGTGCGATGAAACTTTGGTGAGTTATTGTGCACACGTCCGCGATGGTTTCTGGATGATAAAAAAAACCCTCCCAACCCCCCCCCCCCGCCGCACCCCCCACCCCCACTGAGACACCAACATGCAATAATGCTTTCCTAAACCATTCATCCGACTGCAAAAAATTTTGGTGAGTTAGTGTATGTACCCCCCCTAAGGTTTCTGAATGATAACCACCCCCCTTCACCCCCCCTCCCCCACCGCAACTGAGACACCAACACGCAATAATGCTTTTCTAAACCATTCCTAAACCATTCATCCGACTGCGATAAATTTTGGTGAGTTAGTGTATGCACCCCCGCTAAGATTTCTGAATGATATCCACCCCCCCCCCCCCCCCCTCACCCCACACCACCACTGAGACACCAACATGCAATAATGCTTTTCTAAACCATTCATCCGACTGCAATACAATTTTTGTGAGTTAGTGTATGCACGCCCGCTAAGGTTCCTGAATTATTACCACTCCCCCCCCCCCCCTCCAACCCCTTCACAATGACATAATTTTAATTCAATGTCATCATAACCACATTTCTTGAATTTACTTTCTTCTGAGATCGCAGCAACGCACGACGGGTAAGCTAGTTTATTATAAATATAACGTACTATAAACTAATAATGGTAATAACTCTTCAAGCTAGTGAACTTTAAAATTAATTTAATATGTAGTTCATGCAGGAAACATTTGAGGACTTTGAAAATAAAACTGAGAATGCAAATTCATCGGTCAAGCTTTTAATTATAAATACAGTGTGACCATTTTGTTTTTCCCACCGCAAAATGTTTCAATAAGTCAATGTAATTTTGTAATTGTTGTTAATATATTTATTTATCAATTATTAAGTGATGTTAACATTTATATATTTGTTTATATCATTATAATTACTATATTTATATATAAGAAATAAAATAATTGGCTTGGCCACAATTTTGAAATCACCCCTTTAAATGTCGAGCCTCTTTTGAAATTGGCGTTTTTTTTGTACGTGTGCCCTCTTTGGTTTGTAACGGTTTGTCTTCTCCGTTTTGGGCTTGGCCTCTTTTTTTTTTCTTTTTTTAAGTTTTTGCATTTTTGTTTGGTATTCATTGCTTACTAAAGTAAAGAGTATCAACTATAGTCCCAGTTTTGCATTACTTACTGGCTTTGCGCACGCCAAATTGTTGTTGTTACTGTGGATTGTGTGTTACGCATATTCCAATCTGGTTACAAAAATATGAGCGCGTGCTCTTACAAATCTCTTTGGAAAAAAGTCAATATAAATACACACGGAAGAACATTAATGTCATTTTAACCAGTAGATATATTCATTCTTTGAGATGTTATAACCTCACTTTCTACAAAACAGCTGATGGAATAAACGATAGGTATGGCACGAGTTGAAACATCCAACGTGGCCGATATTTTAGTTGACACTGTATTGGGTGCGGTGTCAGTACCAGTGTTGTTATCATAAGCCGACAACAATAGTAGCGATTGAAATATTTGAAAGTTTTAGATAAAAACACAAATCGAGCGTTAGATCACGTTTTTAATATATTTTGGAAGCGTTCTAAAGGTATGAATAAAATACCGCTAATATAACGAGCTATACCTACTCACGTTTAGGGCAAAGAATACACTTTTGTTTTATCGTAGTTATTTGTTTTTGTATCTATACCGAGGGTACCTGCATGAAATTATTTCCAAATCTAGCTATATTATTCATAGCTTGAACCGCTTGGAGCTAAATAAAATTGTAGAGTCAATATCTGCAGATTTAATCTCCCGGAATGCAGAGTTATTCAATATTTCGAAGACCAACAAGAGTCTTTGCGAAAGATTGTTTCTGTTTTCCCATCATAGGCTACCTAACTTTACGTGCCATTATGTTAGAAATTAGAAACCAAGCATTTTCGTACCAAACCACGCCTCCTGTGTTATTATTCCATTAGTCCCAAGTTCTTCTCGACAAATACGCTTGGAAATGAAATGTAACATTACCGTTCAAATGTTAATGGTTTGTATTGTATCCAGTTTGTGTACTACTCAACGCGAAGTGATATTTGCTCAACTAGAAAACGCGTGGTTCTGTACTAAACTAACTGAACCATATTCATAATACATTCTATCAAATTTCTTGAGTACTTAGAGGACTTTGTTTGACGTTGTTAAATGTGGTTTACCAATGTTTGAAAACTGAGAGTGGTATTGGCATGAATAAAAAATAGTCTAGTTTTCGTATGATTCGTTCGATCGCGTTTAGTAAATTATTGTTGATCATACACAGCATGTCAACTATCTGTTATGGATTTCAATTCAAAACGTAAATAGAATCTATTCGAATTGTGACGCAATCACTCAACCAGCAAATTCATTAACATCATTCTCACCTTGTTCAGTTTTACCGCAGGTGTCAATTTGAAACAATTGTAGTGTCTGTAACATTTTAGAACGTTTACCGAAGTGTTAATTCAATAATGTAAAATATATTTTACTTTGACAGTGAGTTCTACATTGGGGGCCAAAACTATTACACACAACACTACAACACACAACTACTACTACACACAGCACACACAACACACAACACACAACTACTACTACACACAGCACACACAACACACAACACACAACTACTACTACACACAGCACACACAACACACAACACACAACTACTACTACACACAGCACACAACACACAACTACTACTACACACAGCACACACAACACACAACACACAACTACTACTACCCACAGCACACACAACACACCACACACAACTACTACTACACACAGCACACACAACACACAACACACAACTACTACTACACACAGCACACACAACACACAACACACAACTACTACTACCCACAGCACACTCAACACACAACACACAACTACTACTACACACAGCACACACAACACACAACACACAACACACAACAACTACTACTACACACAGCACACAACACACAACTACTACTACACACAGCACACACAACACACAACACACAACTACTACTACACACAGCACACACAACACACAACACACAACTACTACTACATTGGACCAAAACTACTTTTGTATTTTACGTCTTATATTGAGTAATCGACGAGACCGACGTCTAGAAACCGTGGGTTCGAGGCCGAGCCGACGCAGTTAGATTGGAGACACGGTAGGTTCTCGCTACATCACAGTATAACATCATGAAAATTCATTTGAGAGGTGCCAGTAAGTAATACGAGGAGGCTCCGGTTGAATTCAATGTCAAAATCGTTTTATCATACAAATAGCAGATAGCAAAGAGCAGTGGTCTCGGCCCTCTGCTCTTTAACGTCTTCGAAGCTGATCCCACCTCGGACTGGTCCCAAATGCTCCAGTACGCTGACGACGTCACCCTGTTTCGCATTGTGGCCACCCAAGAGGATGCAGACGCTCTGCAAGCAGATCTAGATATGGTGCAACAGGAATATGGCATGTCGCTCAACGCCATCACGCGCGCGCGCACCCCCCTATATTTCCTGTACACCATCGACGATGTCCCGCTCGAGTACGTCGACAAGCAGCCCCTCCTCGGCGTTCATATCACAAGTGACCTCCACTGAAACGTGCACACGGACATCGTACTGGCCAAGGCGGCGCAGTTGCTGGGTTTTGCGGCCCGCAACCCGCAAGGGTGCACACCGCGCGTCAAGAGGATGGCCTACTTGTCACTAGTCAAGCCCACCATGACGTTCGGCCACCCCGCCTGGCACCCGACCACCATCGAGAACATCAACTAGCTTGAGAGAGTGCAGAGAAGGGCTCTGCACTTCATACATGGCCGCAACCTGCAAGGGTGCACGCCGCGCGTCAAGAGGATGGCCTACTTGTCACTAGTCAAGCCCACCATGACGTTCGGCCAGCCCGCCAGGCACCCGACCACCATCGAGAACATCAACTAGCTTGAGAGAGTGCAGAGAAGGGCTCTGCACTTCATACATGGCCGCAACCTGCAAGGGTGCACGCCGCGCGTCAAGAGGATGGCCTACTTGTCACTAGTCAAGCCCACCATGACGTTCGGCCACCCCGCCTGGCACCCGACCACCATCGAGAACATCAACAAGCTTGAGAGAGTGCAGAGAAGGGCTCTGCACTTCATACATGGCCGCAACCTGCAAGGGTGCACGCCGCGCGTCAAGAGGATGGCCTACTTGTCACTAGTCAAGCCCACCATGACGTTCGGCCACCCCGCCTGGCACCCGACCACCATCGAGAACATCAACTAGCTTGAGAGAGTGCAGAGAAGGGCTCTGCACTTCATACATGGCCGCAACCCGCAAGGGTGCACGCCGCGCGTCAAGAGGATGGCCTACTTGTCACTAGTCAAGCCCACCATGACGTTCGGCCACACCGCCTGGCACCCGACCACCATCGAGAACATCAACAAGCTTGAGAGAGTGCAGAGAAGGGCTCTGCACTTCATACATGGCCGCAACCTGCAAGGGTGCACGCCGCGCGTCAAGAGGATGGCCTACTGGTCACTAGTCAAGCCCACCATGACGTTCGGCCACACCGCCTGGCACCCGACCACCATCGAGAACATCAACTAGCTTGAGAGAGTGCAGAGAAGGGCTCTGCACTTCATACATGGCCGCAACCTGCAAGGGTGCACGCCGCGCGTCAAGAGGATGGCCTACTGGTCACTAGTCAAGCCCACCATGACGTTCGGCCACACCGCCTGGCACCCGACCACCATCGAGAACATCAACAAGCTTGAGAGAGTGCAGAGAAGGGCTCTGCACTTCATACATGGCCGCAACCTGCAAGGGTGCACGCCGCGCGTCAAGAGGATGGCCTACTTGTCACTAGTCAAGCCCACCATGACGTTCGGCCACACCGCCTGGCACCCGACCACCATCGAGAACATCAACTAGCTTGAGAGAGTGCAGAGAAGGGCTCTGCACTTCATACATGGCCGCAACCTGCAAGGGTGCACGCCGCGCGTCAAGAGGATGGCCTACTGGTCACTAGTCAAGCCCACCATGACGTTCGGCCACACCGCCTGGCACCCGACCACCATCGAGAACATCAACAAGCTTGAGAGAGTGCAGAGAAGGGCTCTGCACTTCATACATGGCCGCAACCTGCAAGGGTGCACGCCGCGCGTCAAGAGGATGGCCTACTTGTCACTAGTCAAGCCCACCATGACGTTCGGCCACCCCGCCTGGCACCCGACCACCATCGAGAACATCAACAAGCTTGAGAGAGTGCAGAGAAGGGCTCTGCACTTCATACATGGCCGCAACCCGCAAGGGTGCACGCCGCGCGTCAAGAGGATGGCCTACTTGTCACTAGTCAAGCCCACCATGACGTTCGGCCACACCGCCTGGCACCCGACCACCATCGAGAACATCAACAAGCTTGAGAGAGTGCAGAGAAGGGCTCTGCACTTCATACATGGCCGCAACCTGCAAGGGTGCACGCCGCGCGTCAAGAGGATGGCCTACTTGTCACTAGTCAAGCCCACCATGACGTTCGGCCACACCGCCTGGCACCCGACCACCATCGAGAACATCAACTAGCTTGAGAGAGTGCAGAGAAGGGCTCTGCACTTCATACATGGCCGCAACCTGCAAGGGTGCACGCCGCGCGTCAAGAGGATGGCCTACTTGTCACTAGTCAAGCCCACCATGACGTTCGGCCACACCGCCTGGCACCCGACCACCATCGAGAACATCAACTAGCTTGAGAGAGTGCAGAGAAGGGCTCTGCACTTCATACATGGCCGCAACCTGCAAGGGTGCACGCCGCGCGTCAAGAGGATGGCCTACTTGTCACTAGTCAAGCCCACCATGACGTTCGGCCACACCGCCTGGCACCCGACCACCATCGAGAACATCAACAAGCTTGAGAGAGTGCAGAGAAGGGCTCTGCACTTCATACATGGCCGCAACCTGCAAGGGTGCACGCCGCGCGTCAAGAGGATGGCCTACTTGTCACTAGTCAAGCCCACCATGACGTTCGGCCACACCGCCTGGCACCCGACCACCATCGAGAACATCAACAAGCTTGAGAGAGTGCAGAGAAGGGCTCTGCACTTCATACATGGCCGCAACCTGCAAGGGTGCACGCCGCGCGTCAAGAGGATGGCCTACTTGTCACTAGTCAAGCCCACCATGACGTTCGGCCACCCCGCCTGGCACCCGACCACCATCGAGAACATCAACAAGCTTGAGAGAGTGCAGAGAAGGGCTCTGCACTTCATACATGGCCGCAACCTGCAAGGGTGCACGCCGCGCGTCAAGAGGATGGCCTACTTGTCACTAGTCAAGCCCACCATGACGTTCGGCCACACCGCCTGGCACCCGACCACCATCGAGAACATCATCTAGCTTGAGAGAGTGCAGAGAAGGGCTCTGCACTTCATACATGGCCGCAACCTGCAAGGGTGCACGCCGCGCGTCAAGAGGATGGCCTACTTGTCACTAGTCAAGCCCACCATGACGTTCGGCCACACCGCCTGGCACCCGACCACCATCGAGAACATCAACAAGCTTGAGAGAGTGCAGAGAAGGGCTCTGCACTTCATACATGGCCGCAACCTGCAAGGGTGCACGCCGCGCGTCAAGAGGATGGCCTACTTGTCACTAGTCAAGCCCACCATGACGTTCGGCCACCCCGCCTGGCACCCGACCACCATCGAGAACATCAACTAGCTTGAGAGAGTGCAGAGAAGGGCTCTGCACTTCATACATGGCCGCAACCCGCAAGGGTGCACGCCGCGCGTCAAGAGGATGGCCTACTTGTCACTAGTCAAGCCCACCATGACGTTCGGCCACACCGCCTGGCACCCGACCACCATCGAGAACATCAACAAGCTTGAGAGAGTGCAGAGAAGGGCTCTGCACTTCATACATGGCCGCAACCTGCAAGAGTGCACGCCGCGCGTCAAGAGGATGGCCTACTTGTCACTAGTCAAGCCCACCATGACGTTCGGCCACACCGCCTGGCACCCGACCACCATCGAGAACATCAACAAGCTTGAGAGAGTGCAGAGAAGGGCTCTGCACTTCATACATGGCCGCAACCTGCAAGGGTGCACGCCGCGCGTCAAGAGGATGGCCTACTGGTCACTAGTCAAGCCCACCATGACGTTCGGCCACCCCGCCTGGCACCCGACCACCATCGAGAACATCAACAAGCTTGAGAGAGTGCAGAGAAGGGCTCTGCACTTCATACATGGCCGCAACCTGCAAGGGTGCACGCCGCGCGTCAAGAGGATGGCCTACTTGTCACTAGTCAAGCCCACCATGACGTTCGGCCACCCCGCCTGGCACCCGACCACCATCGAGAACATCAACTAGCTTGAGAGAGTGCAGAGAAGGGCTCTGCACTTCATACATGGCCGCAACCTGCAAGGGTGCACGCCGCGCGTCAAGAGGATGGCCTACTTGTCACTAGTCAAGCCCACCATGACGTTCGGCCACACCGCCTGGCACCCGACCACCATCGAGAACATCAACAAGCTTGAGAGAGTGCAGAGAAGGGCTCTGCACTTCATACATGGCCGCAACCTGCAAGGGTGCACGCCGCGCGTCAAGAGGATGGCCTACTTGTCACTAGTCAAGCCCACCATGACGTTCGGCCACCCCGCCTGGCACCCGACCACCATCGAGAACATCAACAAGCTTGAGAGAGTGCAGAGAAGGGCTCTGCACTTCATACATGGCCGCAACCTGCAAGGGTGCACGCCGCGCGTCAAGAGGATGGCCTACTTGTCACTAGTCAAGCCCACCATGACGTTCGGCCACCCCGCCTGGCACCCGACCACCATCGAGAACATCAACAAGCTTGAGAGAGTGCAGAGAAGGGCTCTGCACTTCATACATGGCCGCAACCTGCAAGGGTGCACGCCGCGCGTCAAGAGGATGGCCTACTTGTCACTAGTCAAGCCCACCATGACGTTCGGCCACACCGCCTGGCACCCGACCACCATCGAGAACATCAACAAGCTTGAGAGAGTGCAGAGAAGGGCTCTGCACTTCATACGTGGCCGCAACCTGCAAGGGTTCACGCCGCGCGTCAAGAGGATGGCCTACTTGTCACTAGTCAAGCCCACCATGACGTTCGGCCACCCCGCCTGGCACCCGACCACCATCGAGAACATCAACAAGCTTGAGAGAGTGCAGAGAAGGGCTCTGCACTTCATACATGGCCGCAACCTGCAAGGGTGCACGCCGCGCGTCAAGAGGATGGCCTACTTGTCACTAGTCAAGCCCACCATGACGTTCGGCCACCCCGCCTGGCACCCGACCACCATCGAGAACATCAACAAGCTTGAGAGAGTGCAGAGAAGGGCTCTGCACTTCATACATGGCCGCAACCTGCAAGGGTGCACGCCGCGCGTCAAGAGGATGGCCTACTTGTCACTAGTCAAGCCCACCATGACGTTCGGCCACCCCGCCTGGCACCCGACCACCATCGAGAACATCAACAAGCTTGAGAGAGTGCAGAGAAGGGCTCTGCACTTCATACATGGCCGCAACCTGCAAGGGTGCACGCCGCGCGTCAAGAGGATGGCCTACTTGTCACTAGTCAAGCCCACCATGACGTTCGGCCACACCGCCTGGCACCCGACCACCATCGAGAACATCAACAAGCTTGAGAGAGTGCAGAGAAGGGCTCTGCACTTCATACGTGGCCGCAACCTGCAAGGGTTCACGCCGCGCGTCAAGAGGATGGCCTACTTGTCACTAGTCAAGCCCACCATGACGTTCGGCCACCCCGCCTGGCACCCGACCACCATCGAGAACATCAACAAGCTTGAGAGAGTGCAGAGAAGGGCTCTGCACTTCATACATGGCCGCAACCTGCAAGGGTGCACGCCGCGCGTCAAGAGGATGGCCTACTGGTCACTAGTCAAGCCCACCATGACGTTCGGCCACCCCGCCTGGCACCCGACCACCATCGAGAACATCAACTAGCTTGAGAGAGTGCAGAGAAGGGCTCTGCACTTCATACATGGCCGCAACCTGCAAGGGTGCACGCCGCGCGTCAAGAGGATGGCCTACTGGTCACTAGTCAAGCCCACCATGACGTTCGGCCACCCCGCCTGGCACCCGACCACCATCGAGAACATCAACAAGCTTGAGAGAGTGCAGAGAAGGGCTCTGCACTTCATACATGGCCGCAACCTGCAAGGGTGCACGCCGCGCGTCAAGAGGATGGCCTACTTGTCACTAGTCAAGCCCACCATGACGTTCGGCCACCCCGCCTGGCACCCGACCACCATCGAGAACATCAACTAGCTTGAGAGAGTGCAGAGAAGGGCTCTGCACTTCATACATGGCCGCAACCTGCAAGGGTGCACGCCGCGCGTCAAGAGGATGGCCTACTTGTCACTAGTCAAGCCCACCATGACGTTCGGCCACACCGCCTGGCACCCGACCACCATCGAGAACATCAACAAGCTTGAGAGAGTGCAGAGAAGGGCTCTGCACTTCATACATGGCCGCAACCTGCAAGGGTGCACGCCGCGCGTCAAGAGGATGGCCTACTTGTCACTAGTCAAGCCCACCATGACGTTCGGCCACACCGCCTGGCACCCGACCACCATCGAGAACATCAACAAGCTTGAGAGAGTGCAGAGAAGGGCTCTGCACTTCATACATGGCCGCAACCTGCAAGGGTGCACGCCGCGCGTCAAGAGGATGGCCTACTTGTCACTAGTCAAGCCCACCATGACGTTCGGCCACCCCGCCTGGCACCCGACCACCATCGAGAACATCAACAAGCTTGAGAGAGTGCAGAGAAGGGCTCTGCACTTCATACATGGCCGCAACCTGCAAGGGTGCACGCCGCGCGTCAAGAGGATGGCCTACTGGTCACTAGTCAAGCCCACCATGACGTTCGGCCACCCCGCCTGGCACCCGACCACCATCGAGAACATCAACAAGCTTGAGAGAGTGCAGAGAAGGGCTCTGCACTTCATACATGGCCGCAACCTGCAAGGGTGCACGCCGCGCGTCAAGAGGATGGCCTACTGGTCACTAGTCAAGCCCACCATGACGTTCGGCCACCCCGCCTGGCACCCGACCACCATCGAGAACATCAACAAGCTTGAGAGAGTGCAGAGAAGGGCTCTGCACTTCATACATGGCCGCAACCTGCAAGAGTGCACGCCGCGCGTCAAGAGGATGGCCTACTTGTCACTAGTCAAGCCCACCATGACGTTCGGCCACCCCGCCTGGCACCCGACCACCATCGAGAACATCAACAAGCTTGAGAGAGTGCAGAGAAGGGCTCTGCACTTCATACATGGCCGCAACCTCCCCCCACCCGGTGACCAGAAGCAGGTTATGCCTATGTCTATGCACCTGCAGTACACAGACCTGGTGTTTTTCAAAAGATGCCTTAGCGGCGCCACCGTTTTTGACGTGCGCGCGCGCATCACCCATGGTCGAGTGTTGAGAGGCGACGATAGTAGCCACCCCCGTTTCCAACCCCCTCCAGCAAATAGAGT
This sequence comes from Isoperla grammatica, assembly GCA_945910005.1. Taxonomy (NCBI): domain Eukaryota; kingdom Metazoa; phylum Arthropoda; class Insecta; order Plecoptera; family Perlodidae; genus Isoperla; species Isoperla grammatica. The sequence continues at coordinate 81,738,466 of OX246738.1, forward strand.
GCTCGGCCGGCGTGCTTTCCCATTCCGTGTTGTGCATCCATGGAACAGCTTGCCGAACGCCCTTAAAGACTGTCAAGTAAGCCATTTCCCTTCCATGTGCAAGAAGCACATGTGGCAAACTTTTAAACCTGTGACGTGTTAGTGTTAGTTTAGTTTAGCTTTGGTTTAGCTTAGTTTAATTGAAGTGTTAGCGTAGTACCTATTTAGTGTTTAGAAGGCTCTTCGCGGCACAAGATTTCTTAGGATTTTAAGGTTGGAATTCATAGTCGGCCCCTACACCTAGGGGCACCCATTGTTGCTATGGATTTGTTTTGTTTATGGGAAATAACATGGAAACAACTGTTACATTGGTAACAATGGGCGCCCCGATTTGTTTTGTTTATGGGAAATAACATGGAAACAACTGTTACCTTGGTAACAATGGGCGCCCCTATGTGTAGGGGCCGACTATGAATTTCAACCTAAGTGTTTTAGACTAATGTTTGCTAGCGTCGACGCCGTTTCTTGTCAAAACTTTTAATTTTTTTTTGTGATGACAAGAATAGACAATTAATAATTATTTACAATTACTCAAATTTGAAAATCGAAACGAAAAACATATTTGCCCAAAATAGTATCGAATTGTAAAATAAACCGGCGAAATATACGAGAAACTTAAGTATGTGAAGCACTTATGTAAGGTCATAAAATACTTTTGTAAAGTGTTAAAATCTGTAGTAACAGGCGTCATTGAGAAAGTATGCGTATACATTACTAATAATATTCATCTTATTTAAAACAAGAAATTAATTTTATCACTATTTTTAGGTAATACCAAGAAACCAAATTTAGCATCCTGGAGGTTCTTGTGCTATATGAACCATAAATAATGGTAGCAGAAACTGAACGTATTCACACACCTACTCAACTTTAATCCAGAAATCATAATGTCCGCATAAATTACTCGTTCGAAACTTGCACAGTGATTTACGTCTCAGCCCAAAGTAACATCAGAAGTGTTGATAATCTGAAACTCAATGAATTGGCGTCTACTCGGAAGCTCAAGTCTCACTGTCGTTCTCGAGTACTCGTGATTATTCACGACCTTTGTTTCACCGGGGCCCAATAAGCCAACTTTCATTAGAACGCGAAGGAATTTGTAATTAATAACCGTCAAAAGGTAAGAACGTTTAATAAGACGCCATCTGGGGGGAAATACGGCGGCGCTCAATCATTAATATGTCCAACTTAAGAACTAATTCGTGTTTTAATCTGTTAAAGAACTTAAACGACTCGCTTCTTTTTGCTTGTCTTAATAATCTACTTAGAAGTTTTTATATCACGGTAAATAATGATAAAGTGAAGTCTTCTTATGCGGTGGAAAAGTAGCTGTGGGTAATTATGTGTTCTATAGTTAACAGAGAACCTTTTGTTTCAAACATACATCAAACTATATATTATGTACGGGAACCGCCGAAGCCGACGGTGGTCTTAATATAATACTGTGTCAGCATCTGACGTCGTAAACGCCAAATATTAGTTTCAAAGCTTATAAGTCATTCAATACGCTAATTCATACATGGGGTATGTAAGAGAGTATGTATAAACCCGAACCCGATGCGAATCGAACCCGGGTCTCCCAATTGCCGGGCAAGCACTCTTGGCACTGAGCTGCAGATACGGAGAATTAAAATCTGTCAACTTTACAATGTTTTATAATAAACAATGTATCTACAAGCAACATATAAGACAGTATTAAGTCACCCTCTCTGTAGCTCAGTGGTCAGAATGTTCGCCCGGCCAGTGGGAAACCTTGGTTCGATTCCCATCGGGGCAGGTATTTTAGATTTGGTCCTACCATTAACATAATTATATCCTCATGGTGGTCTACTATAAAAACCGCATGTGACGTATATATATATGCCCTTGTTCGGTTATCTTTTCCGGATGTAACTAGCTCGCATACTAGTTACCGGTATGTCCGTTTGACACGGCTTCCCTGACCCACTCTATGACTGTGAGGCGCGTTAATATCCTCTAAGATGAAGTTTCACTGCTGGACATCCACCTTCCACGCACGCCTGACCTTGACTGAATGAGGGTCGTTTGCTGTAGGTAGAGCTTTGGGAGCGGCGCGTCGACCAATCTGATTGCGAGTTTGGCGCTTCAGCCGCATTGCTCGCTAAACGAACCTATGCAATAACGCAACATTTGCTTATTTCCTGTGTTTCGATCGACGACGGAATCTATAACCTACAAACATTTTTTCTTCCACATTTCGAGGTCTACAAGAGGTGCAACTTATTTCTACCAGATAGCGAAATTTGTAAGTAGGTAGATTAAGTTTTCCATCACATATACATTTATGTTATGAACATGATATGACAATTGTCATGTTGTTGTTTGCTGGAAGCATGATTCAATAACGACAACGTGATGAACAAAAACGTGAAAAAAAAATATTACTTATAGACCTGACTCCCTTAAACTAAAAAAAACAAATCTCCACGCACTTAAAATAATGATTAGGCATAGTTCTTCACTTCACCTTATTCTGTTCCTAAAATACATTCTATATTAATATATAAATGGTGTATAAATATATAAATATATTTGTGTTGGCGTATATGGTATTGTGAGTAAACTACAAGATAATTACAAATGACATTAGTTCATTTTGTAGTGCGCTGTGCTGTAATGTGCTGTGCTGCACGAAATTTGCCATCAGCCTAAAAGTACTAGAAGCATGCATTCGTTTAAACCCCATGTAGTTTAAAGCTGTGGTTTAAACTTTAAAGCTACATGTACTACGAACCAAGGCGAGTGCTTTGCAGAAGAAATGGGGGGATTGGTTTTTATCTCTTCCAGCAAATATAACTTTCTTCGAGTATGTATTTTACCGGGTTGTTTCTTGATCCAGCGGAATACACGTGGGCGTTGATAACGACGCACATGTTCATTGTACTCTCTTAGATATGTGTAAATCACAGGTGGTGAAGATATCTTCTTTGTCAACACCTTATAGACCTTGAGGGTAACACCTGACTTCGCGTTTCCTGTAGCCCATGCAGGACTTGTAGCCCATGCGCGCTCTTTTTTAATTAGACTTCAAATAAATTCGCGCTAAAGTTAAAGCATGTTTGGCGAAGATTATGTTAATATCCTCTCCACGTGTGACCAAATATGTATAAGTTTCAATAGGCAACACGATAACCATACAACAGCAATTATTGAACTTCGTCCTTGCTAGATTCACATACGGAGCAACTCACGAACTTACTGGAATAGGTGTCGATAAAGACGGTTTCTGTACTACCCTTGATTTATACATGTCGTCTAGTGTACGTTGTGCTGATCTAGGTAGGAGTGGGCAATACACAAGGACAACAGGCTATACTATGCGGGGTTTGAACCCATGTTCCTTTGTGTAACGGGGCTGTGACGTCATGCCCAGCAACGCTAGTGCTATGCAGTCTTCGATAAATTATAACTGAATAGGATAGACATTAAATAAAGAAACAAATAAGTAATATGATATTTGTGAAGATTTACACAGTTAGCACATTAAACACGATGTGTTGGATGTAGATTCGTTACCTACGAGACGGTTGTCTAATAATCAGACGAATGATCTTCACACCGCTTCCGATGCAGCACATATCAATCAGTGTTCAGGTATTCGGGCCAGAACCGATGAGGACATTTCAAGATACCAATTTATATCTAACAAAAATAAGACTAAACAGGCCTTAAAACATATGACATACAAGAAGTGAGATGGAGTGTATTATGTAAAAACTGTTTCGAAGTACAACTTTAAAAATTATGCACAATTCATTATATTTAAGGTTTTGTTTAGTTTTTCGTTCAGGCCGGACCAGGCGGGAGATTTTATTTGTTTTCAAATATATCTTCCTGATCAACGTTTTAAATAGAGCTAACTTAAGTACATGTAAAATATCAAATAAAACATTTATTTAAATATTTAGGAATAAATATAATTCATATCAAGATTTTGAGTACAGTGTTAAATTAGGTAGGAATACAACATATTTGTTGTACATATAATATGTATAATATAATAATATATACTAGTAATATAATATTATATAATATAATGATAATATAATAATAATAATATGTATAAAATGTATAACATATAATACTACATATTTGGTGATATATTGTGGTAGGTAAAGATAATCCAGTCTATAAGGCCATAATACAAATAGGCAAAATGAAACTACGACTTGGTTTCGAGTTACGCATAAGACATTTTTTTTTAAATTTGCTTCATCTGCATCCATATCATTACCACTCATCGTCTAGAATAGCACGGTTGGAATAATTGGGACGTAAGCAACAAGAATCATCATCAACTGTGATAAAGCTTATTGAATGATCTACTTGAAATGATTGCGTAGGTATCATGTACATCTCGTGTATGCGATGTAGCCTGTATGTAAATTGACAATCGATTTAATTAATCAATGTATGCATGGAAGTAATTGCCACGTATACACCAGACTTGATTGGTGTGTCCTGTGTAGCCGTCTCCCGTAACCTGAGTGAATGTTGACACAACGCAGTCAGCGTCATACACACATACCTGGGCCCCGATTCACAAGAGGTCCGAAGTCTTTTTTTGGTCTTAACTTTAAGACCGGCCTAAGTTTGAACCTGTTGTGAATCCAGGCCAATGTCTGAGAACGAATTATTGTAAAACATATTATTGGATTGTTCAATGCGTCTTTGTTTCGGCCAGGAATTAATAACTTCTTTATGGGGCATGGCCATGATTTTTTTTTCAGATTTCAGATTTATTTTCATAGTGGTTCTGGTTACACATGTACATGTTATAGAGAATAGTTTGAATGCCCCAGTAAGAAAACAGGCATTTATGTGAAGATAAAAAGAAATGAAGCAAGATAATAATTTGGTAAGAGTATTCAAAATATTAATCCATTAGTAATCCATTAGTAGGCCTAAGAATGTCATTATTTGTTATACATATCATTTTTGTTTTACATATAAAATCTCCTTATACACAATCGTTGACAATAATATAAAATATACAGTTTTTAGTGTTTTTTTTAATAAAGATACTTAGCTAAATCAGAAATTATAGAGGTTTTGACAGGTATTATATAATATCTAATATTAATATGTATTGTATAATATATAATATGTTTGCCTAGCTTCTATTAAAATAAGATTTTTTTATTTTTGTTTCCGATTTACTTTTCAGGGTGTTCTAGGCCTACTTGGAATGAATATAATATGACCGTAGGGTGTGTGTATACCATACACATACAACGGCATGACTAATCTAAGATAGAAATTAAACTATGAACTAAAAGAAATAATATAATAACTTGACGTTAATCATAGACACACAATTAACATAAAACACATAAATATATCAGTATATGAGTTTTTGTGTTAAATATTAAACAAACATTTCTATTGAGTTGGCTTTTAGGTAAGTCGAGACGAGTTGAGTTGGGATTAAAATTGGAATGGATATAATTTTGATTGTATTTGATTTGTTTTAACTTTTAAAAAGTCCTATTTTTGAATTGCATACTTCTTATAAGCCTGGTTTATAATATTGTAGTTGAGTGTTGTGTTCGTTTTCGTTTTCTCTTGTGATTCACAAGAGGTTCAAAGCTAGGCCGGTCTTAGAGTTAAGACCGAAAAACGATTTAGAATCTCTTGGGAATCTAAAGTTTTTTTTTTAATGGGTGTAGAACTTACAATTACACATTTTGACCAACCACACAACCAACACATCGCAAGTCTAATAGGCAACACGCGTACGATTTTTTTTGTTAAACCAAACACTTAGTTTAATAGTATTAGATACAAAAAGTATATTAATGCAAGTTGCACGTAGAAAAGAAATTTTTAAATAGGTTTAATGTGGTCGCATTTAAACTGGTTAAACTGGGTTTAAACTGGGGATCTGAAACGCGTACAGGTGGCTGTGACGCAATGGTTCTGTAGACGTGGCAGAACAGACCAATCGCTGAGGCGGTGAGCGTACGCAGAACAAAACTATGACGTCAAATCCACTTTACATGGCGGCGGCTCGTTTTTCGCGCCCTTTTATTTATCGTTTCTAAACCAATTATTTTGAGGCATAGACTGATCCGTTTTTCAAAATTCAAAGACACAAAATTATTAAATGAGAGACAAGGTATTTAAAAATCGATTAAAATTTGCATACGCGTGTTCCCTATTGTCAAATTGAATGTCACTATACGTTCGATCAGTTTTTTTGAAAACTACATATTTTTTTACTACTTTGCTCTGTTTCTATGACGGATCCCAATTCCCTGTGTAGTTTAACGTATACACCAGTACCAAAAAAAAACAGCCCGAATGGAGAAAATAATCCTTACCTCCTGTATCAGAAGAAGGAATAAACCCACTAGACCAACGAGCCACTCAAAAGTACAACTCGCCAAACATAAGCCTAGTTTACATGAGGGACTCAGTACGGAGTTGAGTGAGTTTTCGTACTCAGTACCCATGTAAACATCTGGAAAACGGTACCAAACCGACTGGATTCAGTCTGGCTAAATAGCTTAAACACACCGAAAACCCGTATACTCAGTCTTATGACGTCAGACCGAAATCGATTTCGGATCCATTTAGGTAGACTTCATGTAAACGTTAGCATCAATGGCACTTTTCAGTCCAATTCTTAATTCGGTCTTATATGTAAACATGGCTACTATATTCAGACAGCACTTAAAATTATTGTATAATTTACTGTCCGTGTGTAATTTGCTGGACTGTCTACTTCATCACACCCACATCTCTATCCCATGAGGTTTAACCTCGCCAGTAAGGGCTCATCCTCTCATCATGCTTATAGATTCAGTTCTATAGCAATTCCTTCTCAACTACCTAATTGGACTTATTGTCACCTGAAACGGGGTCTACCCTACAATAGGAACCCATTGAAAAGTTTCATTCGCTTCATTATAAACTTATAAATGCTAAGGAATTCGACTTTACTCTGCGAACCCTAATGCATTAGGAGGCCGTGTCCTAATTGGCAGCGCAATTGTAGAAATTGCAGGTCAGGCTTCCTTAGGGACCGGGAGCCTTTGAACAAGGACTCAAACAATTCCTCTTTGATCTGGAAGCGAATAACTTCTTGTTTTCCTCTGAGACTACCTCTGTCCAATAGAGTAACTTACTTCAAAGAAACGGGTGGGAAGCGCACGGTTTGAAATAATGCTATAGTTAATGACGATAGACTTACAAAGCACTCTAATGAAAGATGTTTTAGCTACAGAAAGTGACTCATATATTAAGTAGGCATAATTGCTTTGTAGTTATTTTCGAAATTTCTCTAATTGTATAAATTGGTTGGTTTTATTTTATTTTGATACGTGCAAAAAGATCGATTGAATAAAAAACATTCAATAAATTAAGTCAAAGACGTGTTTATTGTTTTCCTTAAATCTCGTGAAAAAATTATAAAGTCTAATTTAGTTGATTCACATTTATCTTTTCTCTTAATATGAATAGTTTCTGGTGTGTCCTCCAACTAACATTTCTATGACTGAATCGCATTTATATCTCTATTATTTTCTGCATTGTGTCACATTATAAACGCCGAATTAGTCATTCTTTATCATTGGGCGACAGTTCAGAACCAATAAAACCATATTTAGAAAATCGCAAAACGCTCGAAACGATACATTCATCCATATAAAGTCAACACTGTATTTTACAACCGTTTCCCATATCTTTCAGAAGCTCTGTATTGTCACTTCCCTCGTACCAGCATTTCATGGCTTTATTTGTGTATGATTGCGATTATAAGCGAGTTATAATGATTATAATGTCCAGCGCCAAGGCAGATTACGCACCGCATTTTACCGGCGTTGTTGAGAGATAAACTGACCATTTCTTTGTAATATATACATCACATTGTTTGATAATGTTGATAAGAAGTTAATCTTTTAAAACTAATTCAAACTTAAAACGGCCAAATAACAAACTGAAATAATGTTATTCTTGCGAATGTAAATGACAGTGTTCTAAATTAAAGCAGCAAAGGCGTATACTTAATAGAACAGTATGTGTAGTGGGCAAAATATAACCACGTGACTACCTCACTTTGAGGTATGTCCAACCTCCACGGACCTTAGGTTCTATATAGATAGAAGCTGAACGCAAATGTTGTAGTCAAGCTGTAGGATGACCTGAGTACGCCACAATTACATCAAAACTTAGCGTTTGATAATGTGTACGTGTACACATTAATGTACCTGACGGGATTCATACACACGATCCCAATTATTTATGTAGAGGCTTTACATTTTCATTTAACGCTTGGGCATTCTCACATGCACAAGCTTTGCACTCATTAAAATTACGTACGAAAATCCGGATGTAAAAAACGAAGTAGAAAGTTTTTATTTACGCACTCACATTTCTCCATCGACAAAGCGATGAGAATTAATTCAATGCGCATTTCAATAAATCTGTTGTTCGTTGGGATTAATAATCCCTGTTTATTTGGGAAAAAGCTTCGGTCCAAAGAGTACGAATCCAAGCAAGTGTAACGTGTTAGCACAAGTCAATATTATTGGTGAACTTTTTAGATTTGCTTTGGCCTGTCAAGTAAACAACACGTTAAATTAACACGTTTGGGGCCAATGCTTAGTTCAATCTACCATACTTCCAGGACCAACTGACAGGAACTGGTGAATTACAGAATAGGACTTCAACCAGCTGTAGACTCTTCTTCCAGATGTAAATATTAGGACTTGTTTAAATGATGGAAATACAGATGTATAGTGTTCGTATTACCATACACTGTGTGTTCTGTGTTCTACATGTAGGTATCAGCGCAATGTCGGGAACTTGTCAGATGTGGTTGCAAGATTCACTGTGGACCTAAATGCTCTTGCGTGAAAGCGCCTTTAGTGTGCTCTCATCTGTGTATCTGTGATGGACAGTGCTCGAAGTGCTGTTATTCTGACAAATGTGTAAAACAACTCGCAATGTAAGAAAGAACTACCACGTTTCATTAGATAATACTTATAATTATGCTGTAAATGGGGAACTCTTAACACAAATATATATATTTATTATAAAACACTAATAATTTCGATGCTTGGATTTATGTTAATAAAATTAAAATATTTACGGGTTAGTCCGCCACGTCCTACTTCCATATTATTGCCGACGTTCAGGAACCTTGTGGTCCCTATCCTCAGGGCGTCGCTCTCCAACTGATGTTGGACATGGTTGGAGTTCGACGCCCTGTGAATAGGGACCACAAGGTTCCTAATACGTCGGCAATAATATGGTCGAGGTAAGACGTGGCGGACAAACGCACAAATATTCCAATGTATTATCGCACATATATATTTGTAAATTTTTTACTAGCATAGGTTGACAATTAAGAAGTATATTCAATATTTATCAATATAATATTATAAATAACTGATATAGATACCATCTTCCTGGAATGAAAAATGCCTTACGTTGATACCACACATGATATGCTTTAGGATAGTTGTATACATTTTTTGTATTCTAAATGATAATATTAATTTAATTATATTAATATTTTGTTAATTAAATATTTATTTTTTCAAATGTGTAATATTCACATTCACATATTTCTGAGTACAAATGATATAGTTTGATATGTCACATGCTATGTTTTTTAACACAATTTTTATATTGATTATGTAATAATCTGAGATTTAATTGTGACTGCTATAAAAGTAACTTCCTGTTGGTTTAAATGCGTTTAAACTATAAAAGTGATAGTTAAGCTTTATTGCCATCTTATTACCACTTTTTTTTTTTTAGGTTTTTTGTTAATTTTGCATTTAACTTAATTACCGTTTATTAAAATTTATTTTTAATCGTACAATTAATCTAACATGCATGATTTTCTTTCATTTAAAAACTGATTTGACTATATTGAGTTCACTTAATCGAGAATAGCTCAATGTTATTAAGTAATTAATTTTAATTAATAAGTCTACAACCATAATTAGTTCAGTTTGGGTCCATCCATTTTTGGATTCATCATACTCAAGTAAGTCAGTGTGGAAATATTCTCGTTTGTCTCACTTTTTGCACTAATTTCAGACATGTTTACTTCGCTATAGGCCTAACACATACATTTCTAGCATTTGTACTTAAAAAGCTATGATTAATATTAAAGCCATACAATTTTAAAGTTTGTTGTGGGTTTTACACTTTATGTCCAATATGAAGTTTACGCTTATGCATTGTTACGAAAAGTACACATTCATTATGTAAACCCAGTGGTGTGTGAGAGAAAAAAGCTAAATAATAGCGGTGACTAAACTGGTCAAGTTTTGGCCCTGCATTTTGAGCTTGGCAAGATAAATTAATTTATTACTGATTGAAGATTCGCGATAGCGGTCGAACGGAAAGTCCGATCAGTTTGGAAATTAGACCATTAGAAAGACAATTGATGTGGATCTAATGCCGTTCGTTTAGTGGAAAATCGTTCGGAAAGTTAAAAAGTTACACTAAAGTTATTGATCAATATTTTTCTTAAATAAAATGGCGGCAAAATGTGTGCCAGCCATATTTTTAGAAAGCTTTGTCTGGTCACGAATATGTTCATTTTATGGTGATCTGATAAGTATTGGCAAAGTTAGACAAAAGTTATTCGTAAATATTTTTCTAAAATACTGCAAAATGTGCAAAATGTGAGGTTAGCTATTTTATAGTAAATTTTTATCCGGTCACGAATATACTAATTTAAAAGCGATCTGATACGCATTTGAGGCAGAAATAAAATTTCTATTGCTGTCAATAGGTGTTAGTAACGGTAGTGGACCGCGTAGAAACCACCTGACGAAATGACAACGAGAAATCTTAGCAGCGCACATTGCACAACATTCAACAATGTCGGGAAGTATAATATCTATGCCAATTAGAAAAATGTGTGCAATGCGCATTCTTGTATTGTTAATTGTTGTTTTTACTTATTGATTTACTGTGGTTTAACGAAGTACTCGACAACTAAGATCACACAACGTCGGGGGTGTTGGTTAAATTTAAAAAAAAGCGGTTTAAATTTGGTGTTAAATTTAATTACGACTGAATTCAAAACAAATGAATAGGCAGTTAAGTGATTCACCTGTTTTTCCCATCCATTTATCTATCTATCTATCAATATATATATATATATAAATTAAATTAAAATATTTGCGGGTTATTCCGCCACGTCCTACCTCCATATTATTGTGCCGACATTTTAGGAACCTTATGGTCCCTATCAGGGCGTCGAACTCCAACTGATGTGTCCGCCTTGTTCGACGCCCTGATAGGGACCATTAGGTTTCTGAAACGTCGGCACAATATGGAGGTAGGACGTGGCGGAATAACCCGCAAATATTTTAATTTTATTGACATAAATCCTGGCCACGAAAGCTTAAGTGTTTTAATATATATATATACATATATATATATATATATATATAAAGTAAGGATACATTTTTCGGTTAAACCAATCCAAACTTTATTTATAATGATAATTCAACGTTTCAAAGACTTTAGCGTCGTCTTTTTCAAGACATACAAACATACAAAAACAAATAAATAAAAAACTACAACAACCAAAAAACACTTGCATATAAAAACGAAAACACTGCCACAGCGATACATCACTGGGTAGCTCTAGCAAGCTCTTTGAATATGCTTCTGGTTATGGGTCCCCCCTGAGACACTGCTGGAACTCTTTGTCTCTGAGAATGGTCAGCAACAGGCTGATTGATGGCTGGAAACACCTGCTGGACTTTAAGGTTAGCCACAATCGGTTTCCAAGCCGAAGGAAGTCTTTGAGCGTCATCTCGCTTGTTCAGGTTAAAGAGTTCCAGCAGTGTCTCAGGGGGGACCCATAACCAGAAGCAAATTCAAAGAGCTAGCTAGAGCTACCCAGTGATGTATCGCTGTGGCAGTGTTTTCGTTTTTATATGCAAGTGTTTTTTGGTTGTTGTGGTTTTTTATTTATTTGTTTTTGTATGTTTTTATGTCTTGAAAAAGACGACGCTAAAGTCGTTGAAACGTTGAATTATCATTATAAATAAAATTTGGATTGGTTTAACCGAAAAATGTATCCTTACTTTACATATTGCAACCAACAAAATCTGAGAAATCATATATATATGGTATTCTGTAGGTTTTCGCGAACTGAATAAGATGTAGTACTAGGTTCTCGGGTTGCTGTCCACGTAACTTGCTCTCTAGACACTGGTTGCTGGCCCAGAAATGGACCATTGTCATTGTCTCGACGTTTCGGCAAAATCGCATTTGCCATCTTCAGGATGATCCGTTGGTTTCAGAGGCTGGGTACCGAATGGTTTCCCACACTACAGTAATGGCCTGTGCATGCCGAGGCAGCTCTTTTTCTATACCTATGCCGAGTATAGGAACTCTCTATAGGGTGTCTACTTTTTAAAAATTCATGACAGTTTTCGGCCTGACTGTTTTTGAGCAAATCTACCAAATTGTCTCATGATCCAAACGAAATTCTAAGACTAGAGTAATCCAGTAGGGAGCTAACCATAACCTACTTTCTGAGAAGAACTAAAAACTACTAACAACCTTGTGTAGTATGGACAGAACCATACCCACCGTCAAAACGGTAATAACCAGCATGCAGCTATCGCATGCCAGTTGGTCAAAAACTTAAAACTAGATAAGATTGCTGCAGAAAGCAAAGAGTCAAGGAAAGAGAGTAGCTTCTAACGGGCATGTCATACAACTAGATAAAAAGAGATATGCCATTGGCATACTAACGAAAGTCACTCCAGCGTCAGTGCTTCCTACCAATTACTAGAATTGCCGTAAGCTAGTTCTACTTCTAGGATACTTTTATCCGCGTACAGAGAGCATTTCCACTAGGAAATGGTTATAGTAAAAGAACAACAACTAGTCTAGCTAATGCCCAGGGTGCCCAAGGCCTCCACTGGTAGTCTATATTTACTTTTAAAAGCACCGACACTGGTGCCTATGCTTGCAATAAGCTGATTAGTATGACCTTTGGCCTGGGCAAAGAATCTATATGAGTGTTCACTCAGAGTTTCCCTCAGGAACTTTGTGCTAGTGGTTTTGTGAATAAGTTTGTTAGACAAAAACCAAGGAGATTTGGTCGCAATTCTGAGGGCTTTACTTTGTACAGCCTGCAGACTCTTTAAGTTAGACACCGCTGTTGCAGCCCAGACCGGGGACGCATATAACAGGACTGGTTTGATGAGCAAATGGTAGATGGTACAAGCATTTTCAGTGCTGATGCCACTGTTCGCCCTAAGAATGGGATATAGCTGCGCTAGTCGCGCGTTTGCCTTGTCTGCAGTGTATTTTAAATGCGGCTTCCAGGTCAGCTTGCTGTCCAGCAGTACCCCCAAGTACTTGGCCTGCTTATTTTCATCTATCACTTCATCGAAGAAGATTAAGTCTTGATGATCAGTGACGACGCGCTTTTTCTTTCTTGTAAAAAGGACTGTCACGCTTTTGGAGACATTGACCTTAACTCTCCATTTAGTGAACCACCTTTCGAGTTTATCAAGGGCTGCTTGGAGTTTATCATAAGCTAGATAGGCCCTCCAAGAGCGTACCAGAAGAGCCGTGTAATCAGCATACAGCGCATATAAAACGCCATCCATTTGCGGTAAGTCGTTTATAAACAGGCAGAATAGTAGGGGCCCCAGGATTGAGCCTTGGGGGACTCCTGCTTCAATTGGTTTTAACTCTGAGAGAGCATTACCTACAGCTACTCTGAATGTTCTCTCCTGTAGGTAAGACCTAAGCAGTAGTACCAAATACGGGGGAAAGTTAAGTTTAATTAGTTTAAAAATCAGACCTTCATGCCAAACTTTGTCAAAGGCTTGGGCGATATCCAGGAATACTGCAGCCGTTACCCTATTTGAATTGAAGCCATCGATAATGTGTTCAGCAACACGAACCACCTGCTGGACAGTGGAGTGACTCCTGCGAAACCTAAATTGCTCATTAACCAGGATGTTTGCATCATCTACGTGCTTAAGCATTCGGGCATAGATGATCTTCTCGTATAATTTAGAGAGGCCAGTCAACAGACTGATTGGTCTGTAGTTTTGAGGGAACATAGGGTCCTTCCCGGGCTTAGGGAAAAGGATCACCTTAGATGTTTTTAGGATGACTGAGAAATAGCCTTCCCTCGTCATTGCATTATAAATATTAGCAAGAAGCACAACCGCAGGTTTGGGGAGATTTTTAAATGCCGCATTAGAAATCTCATCGAAACCTGGGGCCTTTTGGTTTTTAAAGGTAAAAATATGTCTCAATACTTCGACTGGGGAGACAATTGCCTCTGGGCCAATTTTAGGTTTCCTATGCATATGGAAAAACTCCTCTAAACCTTCATCAACAAGTTCCATGTGGAAGATGGACGAGGGCTCCTCATTGGGGGTGAGAGTGCTTTCCAATGTGTCTGCCATGACCTCTGCTTTGTCTACGTCGCTATAGGCCATGCCAGTTCTGCCGTGAAGGGGGGGGGGGTTAGCCCTCCTAGCCCTGGTAAACTTCCTAGTCATGTCCCATAGGGACAAGTCGCTGGCCGATAAGCTCTCTAGTTTGGCCTTCCATTGGTCGTTGCGGTGGGCAGAGATTTGCTTTTTAATGTCCCTTTTCATGGTGTTCAGGAGTGTCTTTAAGTGCGGGGTGCGTAACTTCTGCCACACTCTTCTCACTTTATTTTTTGCCTTTATGGAGTTAACTATACTGGCCGGCAAGTCATAAGGAGTTTTTCCCGCATGTGGTCTGAGCGGGGGGGTGCTAGCTTTAAGGGCATCCGTAATCATCTCAGTATACTTGATTAGAGTAGCATCAATGGCATTCCTTGAGTCCAGTTTAGGCGCCACCCCACTTTGAGCTAGCTCAGCGATAATATGCAGTCTATAATCATTCCAGTTTGTTTTGTTGATATTAATACGCTGCGACTGGGTCTCAGGGGGAAAATCATTTCCATAGTGTATTACGAGAGGATTATGGTCGGAGCTCATAGCCGCTTCCACATCAACAGTCAGGGAGTGCTTTAAGTTATTTGTAATGGCAATGTCTAATACATCCGGTCTACGGTCATTCCCAGGGAAGTGGGTGGGCTTGTCCGTGCCATGAGCCTGAAGGCCTTGTCTTGTGATATGATTAAATAATTTGATTCCGTCACGATTTGAGTTTCTAGAATTCCAGTGTCTGTGTTTGCAATTAAGGTCACCAGCTAAAATTGTTGGGAGATTAGCGCTCATGAGCTTGTCTAAGTCAGTTTCAATAAGATGCGCACTAGGAGGTTTGCATACCGACACAATCTTAACTGGTCCGTTTTTTGTCTGTACAGTGGCCGCTGTTGCCTCAAGGGAAACGAGGGATCCAGTCGGGCATTCCTGGTTCTGTATGTCATTGCGAATTAAAATGGCCGTTCCTCCACCATCAGTTGCTCGGTCATTTCTAATGCAGGCATATTTGTGGAGATTGAATGAGATATTGGGCTTAAGGAAGTGTGACGTCCCGTCATTGTGGAACTTGTTATCGGTAACAGTTATATTACAGTTTACTGTTGTGCCGTCTTTTTCGGTCTTATTTGTTAAGTGAGTTGGTATTCATGTGTTTTGTTACCACGATAGTCATTGAGAAGGCGGTGACTGTTTAAATTTGTTGATTTGTGTTGCCTAGCGACGGTAAAAAGAGTTGGATTAAATCATTGAAGAGTCGTGTTTTGACGAGGACGAGGTTTTGGGAAAGTGATTGGTTTGAGGTCTGCAATTTGTTCGGGTTATCCTTATCCACGTTTGTGGCGGTTGTGGAGGGGCCATGCAACCGGCGTGAGCTGTATCTAGGCCTAGGCTAGTACGAAGGAGTACGCGGATCGAGGAGCGTACACAAGCCGAAGAAAAGAGATACGAACTGTTAATAAGTTATGTTATTTAAACCGTAATACCATATGTACGGTGGCCACCTTTCTTTTTCTTTTCTTTGAATAATACTCTTACAAATTTGGTTACAAGTTCCACGGACGATTCCGCATCCTCAAGTTCATAATGTAATAAATTCTAAAACTGATTCAATTGTTAGTCCATATACCTATTACCCAGACAGGTATTCTTTGTTCCTCCTGTCTGGTGTTATTTCTTTTTAAATGAACAAAGTGGCGCCCAAAGAAGTTTTGTGAAGGTTGAGAAGGTTATGAGAATGAAGGAGATCCACGACCGTTCTCCACAATTGAACCCCTAGCCGGACCCGTGGTAAGAAGTGGTAAACGGTGGTGTTACATAATTGGCGCTCGAACGTGGGGCTCTAGACGATTGAGGTGCGTACGGGGTTGTTATTGTTCCCCTGTGGTTGTTATTTGGCATACGTGGGTGTTATTGGCTCGATACGATTAAGGTGCATACATGTGTGTTGTTGCCGTTTACGATTGAGGTGCAAACGTGTTTGTTATTGTCTCGTTGTTGTTGTTGTGTCGAGTGATTGTTATTGTGCTCATGTGGTTGTTATTGTTAGCACAGTACAGGCTGTCTCCGTACGTGGTGGATTGTATTGGTCGCTGTGCTTGACGGTTTGTTGACAATTGGTTCTTTGTTGAAGTTTCCTCGTTGTTTAATCTAGATTTGTAGTGAGTCTTGTAATTCGACTACGTGTTTGGTATTATTCCAAGTTAAAAAGTTTTATCTCTGTTGTGATTGGTCAATGCTTGGTTACGGGGTATTGTTGTTTATAGTAGTTTTTGTTTTGAATCGTGTCTTGTAGATTCGAGGGTTTTTAAGATGGCTGACTTGGATCGAGAACTGACTGCGATTGGTACTAAGCTGACCGACTTGTCTATGCTAATTTCTGATTATGAGGGAGATGTAGAACAATCAAGAACCATTTCACTTAGACTGGTATTAGCTGAACGTCGACTTCACTTGATAGGTGACAGTGATGCGGTGCAGGAGCGTATTCGTCCACTAAATGAGGATGTTGCTCTACTTAATCGTAGATTTCTTAACATGGTTGAAGCAGTAGGTTCAATTCCAGCGGTAGCGGTGCCAGAAGTTCGTAGAGAGGCTCAACGCTCGGAGAGGAATATGATTCCGGTGGCTAAGTGGAATTTAAAATTTACTGGTGAGAGTTCTGATATGAGTTTGGGTGCGTTCTTAGAACGCGTAGATGAATTGTGTTCAGCACGTAACGTCACTAAGGAGCAGCTATGGACCGAAGCAGTCGATATTTTCAGTGGATCTGCGTTGATTTGGTTTCGGTCTGTCAAACGAAATACTCATTCTTGGGCGGAACTGGTTACAGAAATGAGGGCTGAGTTTTCACCCAGCGATAATGATGACAGTTTGATGGAAGAGAAAGGGCTAGGACCCAAGGTGACTCAGAGCGAATAGGCATGTACCTAGCTGTTATGGACAATTTATTCAATCGGTTATCGTATGTTGTGTCTGAAGAGGATAGGTTACGAGTAATAAAGAAGAACGTTCTGCCTTCGATAATGGAAAAACTTTGTCTTCAAGATGTAGGATCAATTGACAGATTACGAGAGTTGGGTCGTAGGGTTGAGGACAGTTTTCTGTTATCTCAGAAATTCCGCCCTCCTCCATCTTCCAAAGTATCACTGGAGCCTGATTTAGCTTACCAGGGGGTGAGTAAATCGCGTATTAAATTGGAAGCGACTACGACTGTACCACCAGTACAACTTGCGGTTACCGCTGCTAAACAAGTGAAATGTGCATGTTGTGGTTGGGCCGGTCATTCGATTAGAGATTGTCAGAAGAGAGGTAATCGGAAATATTGCTTTACTTGTGGGAAGGTTGATGCGACAGTTTTAACTTGTTCGGATTGTTCAAAAAACGTCGTAGGGCAACGCAATCCCGTAGGCGAGCGTTGATTGTCCCGGATAGGCCTACGAATAAATGTATGGATAATATTGGAATGACCAATGTTTCACCATGTGTAGTAGAAGGCGTTATGACCAAACATAAAGAGGATTGTCGTTATTATTTGGATATAGATATTTTCGGCCGGAAGGTTAGAGGCTTATTGGACTCTGGCGCTTCACGCACGTTCTTAGGAGGCAAAGGTTGGAAAATTGTACAACAACTTGGGTTTAAGGTTCAACCAACAAATGTTAGTGTGTTGGTGGCGAATGGGGCTGAATGTGAGGTAGAAGGTATTGTCGATTTACCACTCACCTTAGACAATCGTTCTGTTGTTCTTCCGGTCATGATTGTTCCCGAAGTAAAATCTACCCTTATTCTAGGCATTGATTTTTGGAACGCTATGAAATTGGTACCCGACGTTAGTGAGGGGACTTGGTCATTTTCCGACACCCCAGATATAACCTGTGAGTCTCTACGTGTTCTACAACCACGTGAAAACTTAACCCTTGAGCAAGAGAGACGTCTAAAAGAGTTGTTAGATAGAAACATTGCTATAAACGTAAATATTCCTAGTGAACCTACGCCGTTAATACGGCACCGTATCGATTCGGGTGATGCGTTACCAATTAAACAGCGGTATTACCCTGTGTCACCTGTAGTTCAAGCAGAAATTAATCGAGAATTGGATCAGATGTTGAAGGATGGTATTGTGGAACCTTCTATGAGTCCTTGGAGCTCACCCATTATTTTGGTGAAGAAACCTTCTGGCGCGTATCGTTTCGTGGTAGACTACCGTAAGGTTAATGCGTGTACAAAAAAGGATGCGTATCCCATACCTTATGTGTCAGCGATATTGGATCGTCTTAGAGATAGTCGATATTTATCTTCACTCGATATAAAAAATGCTTTTTGGCAGATCGGAGTGGAAGAAGCTAGTAGAGATAAGACAGCGTTCACAGTACCAGGTAGAGGGTTGTTTCAATTTCGGAGGATGCCGTTCGGGTTACATAACAGTCCCGCGACTTGGCAGCGTTTGATCGATAAAGTTTTGGGTCCCGATCTCGAACCCTATGTCTTCGTATATCTGGATGACATAATCTTGGCTACATCCAGCTTTCAGCAACATTTGGAACTATTGGAAGAAATTTTCCGTCGTTTACGTAAAGCATCATTGACACTAAATATGGAAAAATGTCATTTCGTGCGTCCTGAACTTAAATATCTTGGTTACGTTATAGATCGTTGGGGTCTTCATGTTGATCCGGCCAAAGTAGAGGCAATCGTTAACTATCCTCGCCCGACGAAAGTCAAAGAAGTACGTCGTTTTGTAGGGATGGCTTCGTGGTATCGACGGTTTATACCGGATTTGTCAACTACGGTTGCTCCACTTACGGCGTTACTTAAGAAAAGCACAGGTTGGAAGTGGGAAAGCGTTGCCGAGGAAGCTTTTTGTAAAGTTAAAACTTGTCTGGCTAGTGCTCCAGTTCTTACTTGTCCCGATTTCTCCAAACCATTTGTTTTACAGACCGATGCTTCAGAGTTTGGAATTGGTTGTGTTCTATCTCAGGAATCCAACGAAGGGGAACAAGTAATCGCCTATGGTAGCCGTACCCTTACTAATGCAGAAAGGAGATTTTCCGTTACCGAAAAAGAATGTCTTGCTGTCATTTGGGCGGTAGAGAAGCACCGTGCTTATTTAGAAGGCTCGCAATTCACGGTCATAACAGATCACCATAGTCTTCTGTGGTTGAATAATTTGAGAGATCCTGTTGGTCGACTAGCTAGGTGGGCGGTCCGACTTCAACAATACAATTTTACAATTATACATAGGAAAGGGTCTGCACATGTTGTTCCCGACGCTTTGTCAAGAGCGAAAGAACCAGTGGCAGCGTTGGAAGTTGTAGCTCCCATTCTAGACAAATGGTATTTAAAAATGTGTGATCAGGTACGAGAAAAACCCCAAGATTTTTCTGTTTGGCGTCTAGAAGGCGTGAAACTTTTCAAATTGTGTTACGATTATAGTAAGTTACCTGTGGAGGAAAGCGTGTGGAAACGCGTGTTACCTGAAGAGTTGCGTCGAGAGGCTATTATGGAATGCCACGACGAACCCAATGCTGGTCACCGAGGAATGTATAAGACTTTAGCTCGACTCGCTCAAGAATATTATTGGCCGAAGATGAAATTTGATGTATGTCGCTACGTGTCGTCTTGTCACGTGTGTGCTCAGCACAAAGTTTTACAGAGGCGTCCTGCTGGATTACTAGATCCTCGAGTGTTTCCGTCTTGTCCATGGGAAGTTCTTACTTTGGATTTAATCGGTCCATTACCCCCTTCTTTGAAAAGAAATAAATTTATCCTCGTTGTACAAGATACACACGCAAAGTGGACTTATCTATTTCCATTACGAAACTCAACTAGTCAAGAGGTACTTTTTCAGTTAATTAGCTCCGTGTTTCTCGAGAATGGAGCTCCTCGTCGTATCATTGTTGACAATGGACCCCAACTAGCGTCTAACGATTTCAAACAGACCATGGATGCCTATGGCGTGGAGGTGCAATTCACCCCTCTTTACCACCCACAAGCTAATCCAGTGGAACGAATGAATAAGGAAGTTGGCAACATTATTGCAATTTTTGTTGGAGAGAACCAGCGGAAATGGGACATATTACTACCTCAAGTTCAATATGTGCTCCGGACGAGTAAACATGAGACGACCAAGTACACTCCTGCTTATTTACAATATGGACGAGAATTGAGTCTTTGCGGGAAACGTGACCGTTCCACATTCGACACGTCTGGAGAGAAGATTGCAATGGGTATAGAAGAGAGATGGGCTGGTCTCGAAAATATTCGTGAAAGAGTACAGTGTAACGTTGCAGAGGCCCAACGTCGTCAAGCACGGAATTATAACTTGCGTCACCAACCTGTTGAATATCGAGAGGGAGACCGAGTTTGGAGACGTAACTTTGTTTTGTCTGATGCTACCAAATACTTTTCGGCCAAACTGGCAAAGAAATTTGTAGGACCTTTCGTTGTTTCTAGGAAGTTGTCACCTGTTGTGCTAGAACTCAAAGATCTGACTGGTAAAGCAGCTGGAAAGTGGCATGTGGTGGATCTTAAAAATGTTTTCTCAGGCTAAGATTGGCTTTCTAAGAAAATCAGGATTTTCTTTTGTAGGCAGAGGGGGTGTGACGTCCCGTCATTGTGGAACTTGTTAGCGGTAACAGTTATATTACAGTTTACTGTTGTGCCGTCTTTTTCGGTTTTATTTGTTAAGTGAGTTGGTATTCATGTGTTTTGTTACCACGATAGTCATTGAGAAGGCGGTGACTGTTTAAATTTGTTGATTTGTGTTGCCTAGCGACGGTAAAAAGAGTTGGATTAAATCATTGAAGAGTCGTGTTTTGACGAGGACGAGGTTTTGGGAAAGTGATTGGTTTGAGGTCTGCAATTTGTTCGGGTTATCCTTATCCACGTTTGTGGCGGTTGTGGAGGGGCCATGCAACCGGCGTGAGCTGTATCTAGGCCTAGGCTAGTACGAAGGAGTACGCGGATCGAGGAGCGTACACAAGCCGAAGAAAAAAGATACGAACTGTTAATAAGTTATGTTATTTAAACCGTAATACCATATGTACGGTGGCCACCTTTCTTTTTCTTTTCTTTGAATAATACTCTTACAAATTTGGTTACAAGTTCCACGGACGATTCCGCATCCTCAAGTTCATAATGTAATAAATTCTAAAACTGATTCAATTGTTAGTCCATATACCTATTACCCAGACAGGTATTCTTTGTTCCTCCTGTCTGGTGTTATTTCTTTTTAAATGAACAAAGTGGCGCCCAAAGAAGTTTTGTGAAGGTTGAGAAGGTTATGAGAATGAAGGAGATCCACGACCGTTCTCCACAATTGAACCCCTAGCCGGACCCGTGGTAAGAAGTGGTAAACGGTGGTGTTACATAATGTCTCACTGATCAGGCATATGTGGATCTGATTTGTTTTTATGTAGTGAAACAACTCATCCCTTTTCCCTGACAACGAATTTGCATTCCATGCCAGTATATTGATGTTGTATGTCTTTTGTTTATGGTTTGCCGCCATTTTGGTTTAAGCATGACTTTACTAGAAAGAGTGGCATTGCCATTGACATAATAATTTCAAGTCTATCTTGGTTATTTTTCGCATTACAAAGTGCTTGTAGAAGGCGTTCTGCCCATACCTTCACAGAGTCAGCGCTAAAGGTCTCTGCAGTAGCATTGTCCGTAGCATTACTGCTACTACCAAGCCCATCACTAGTTCTAACAGTTGAGGGTATCTGTTCACCTTGCTGCGCCTGTTTATGCACGTTGTGCGGCTTGCTGCGCCTCTTAGGAGGGGAGGACACGTCCTCCTCATCTTCCTCATCAGTAGTGGAGCTCCCTGTGGAGCATTCACTATCAAATTCGTAGGCCCTAGTCTTTGCCTTAAGTTTTGCCTGATTTCTTTTGTTACTAACGATGGAGGTCCTGTCCTCATTCATCCTTTCGGGGACAATCTGATTTGTACTCCTTAATGGGGGGTAGTCATTGCTGAGGTTATCATTAGCGCCTGCCTGCTGAATGTTACGATTAAACCAAACATTACTCCTAGGCGGCGGTGCATCTTTATACTTAGGGTTTACTCGTCCGCTATTTTTACGCTCGCGGTTTCCCACAGTTTTGGTTTGCCCATGTTGTCTGGCTTTGGCTTCTATGTAGGAGGGGCACCCTCTCCAATTGGAAGTATGGCTGCCCCTACAATTTGCACATACTGGATTTTCATCTCTGGCCTTTGTGCATGTCACCGTGGCGTGCCCAGCACCACACTTGACACATTTGTAACGATTGGTACAGTGCCTAGCAACGTGCCCGAACTTTTGGCAGCGGTAGCATTGGGGGGGGGGGGGGGGGGGGGGGGCAACGAACTTTTCAATTTCAACATGCGAGTAACATAATTTTTGAATGGCTTTAAGTTTTTTAGATTCAGCAGGATCTATTTTGACCAAGAAAAGAGGAAGCAGGGGCTTGGGTTCCCTTTGGCTGCGCATTTGTATAACTAATGGATTATCTATTCCTTGCGCTATGATTTCTTCCGTTATCCAGTCTACGCTGGTAGTTCTATCAATGCCACGCATAACAAACTTGACAGATCTTTCTCCTAGGGGGGTGAACGTGTGGTACTCAGCCTTAGCTGTGTCAAGCAGCTTAATCATCGCCCTGAAATCTTCGGGTGAGTTTACATTAAGTCTTGTAGTGCTTCCCTTAGCTTGAAAATTAAACGGGTTCTTACATACATCTCTGGCCCCTTTGGCTAGGTTGTCAAAGCTTTGTATATTACGTATAATGATAGGGGGGGGGGGGGCTTAGGTCCCTGCCTGTCCTCCTCAATGTTGCCCGGGGGTAAAGCCGGGGTGGGGGTGACATTTGGTTCATCCCTTAGTTCATGGCTCGTGCCCTCAGACGCTAGAGCATCGAATCTATTGTTTGTTTCAATCTGATTGTTATTAAGCATGTTAGATGTTATCCTACGGGGATCCATAGCACTAACTGTTTTACTATTGGTTAATACTTTCGGCTTTTTTGCATTTGCTTTGCTAGCTTTCTTAACTTGGGAGTTACCCTGTTTCTTTGACGTTACCAAAGTGAAGTTTTCTTCACCCCTTGCAGTATTCGTTTTTGCATTGTCCTTCATAAAGTCGGCCCTATGCGGCCCTTTGCTTTTAACCAAGCTGGCTTCTACCTCCTCATGGTCTGGCTCAGATTCATTAACATAGCTGCGGCTCAAGCTATGATGTGAACTATGATTTGAAACTTGGCTTTCGTTAGGGCTCTCAGGGGAGATAGCCTGTAGGTCCTTGTCATCATTATCACTGTCTGATTGATGTTTTCTTTCTTGAGAATTTTCCTTATTCTGTCCGTGATTCCTTTTATGTATGGCATGTGGGCAATACCTAAAGGCTTCTTCTCTTGCTCTTCGGCAACTTTAGACTCTCGGTTGGCTTGTTTATAGGCCTTTGAGATTACGTAATTATCTTAACCATTGGCGAGAAGAGCTCTCCTCAGTCCCATTATCTCGTCTTTCACGTGCTTCTTGTCTGCCAGTTTCTTAGACCTCGTGGCGAGTGTTTGAACCACTGACTTGAGCTGGGCCGGGTAATGGTGAGAGGCTGCGTTGAGATACCGATTAGTGTGGGTAGGCTTGCGGTAGACCGTGTGACCGAGGCTCCCGTCGCTCCGTTTCATCACTAATACGTCCAAGAATGGTAGCTGGTAGAAGAGCATCTTGGTGGCGCGGCAAGTAACACCTATAAACCCACCCCCAGATGAAGTACCACCGCCGAAGCCAGGTGACAAACGAAGAAAGAAACACACCGACAGGATCGCGCCCGACGTAGCGGCATACACAGGTCCGACCACGAGAAGCCGAGCGCGTCCCAACAAGATCTAAAGACCGACGGGCCGAGCGACGGGACGGCGAGAGAGGGGCACATTGGCCCGCGCGGCCGGGTGCGAACGAACGCCGGTGCGCTGTAGTTCAACGAGGCCGCACTCTAAGCGCTGTCGTCGCCACCGCTCAACACACACGCCGTCACGCCATTGGCTAGCTGCGAATCGGTCTCCTAGCAAACCAATAACAGCACACCAGGCTAGGTATAAAAGAATGGACACACCAGAGGGGAAACCATTCGGTTCTCAGCCTCTGAAACCAACGGATCATCCTGAAGATGGCAAATGCGATTTTGCCGAAACGTCGAGACAATGACAATGGCCCATTTCTGGGCCAGCAACCAGTGTCTAGAGAGCAAGTTACGTGGACAGCAACCCGAGAACCTAGTACTACATATATATATATATAGATAGATAGATATCTATATGGATATTTTTCAAGAACACTCTTGACGTGGTTGTTATGTGAAATCCAGAAATTAAAAAACCAACCCCGACTGGGAATTGAACCCTTAATCGATCTTAATGCACTACATCCAGTCATTGAATTTCCGGTCCCGGTGGTCTAGGTGTTATGGCGCCCACCCGGCAAGTGGGAGACCTGGGTTCGATTCCCAGTCGGGGTTGGTTTTTTAATTTCTGGATTTCATATATATATATATAAGCAAGTGCCTTACTGAGTGACTGACCGACGGACTGACTGACTGACTCATCAACGCACAGCTCAAACCGCTCAACCTATAAGAACGTGAAATGGGATATGTACGTAGCTCTTACGACAAAACCACTAAGGAAGGATTTTTGGAAATTCTGTGGGTGAAGGAGGGGGTTGAAGTTGTTTGTTAAAACACTTATATCTCAACGACCGAAGATATTGAAGACGTGAAAATTGGTACTTGGTTTGTCCATTGAAAATAATGAAACATGTTTTACCTTTTTCCGAAAATCGTATGAACGGGGTTGAAGTTTTTTGTGACAAAACCTATGTCTCAAGAAACGAAGATGGAAGATATTTCGAACGTGAAAGTTGATATTTAGATTCCTCTTTACAAAATACGAAACACATGTATTGCCATTTCCCGAAAATCCAGTTAACGGGGGTGAAGAGGGTGGAAAATTATTCAATGAGGATACCAATATCTCAAAAACCGAAGACACTACAGGCGTGAGAATTAGTGGTTAGATTCTCATTTAAAAATAAAGGAATACATTTTTTTACCATTTTACTAAAATCCTTAAAAGGAATGTGAAAGGGGGTGGTGAATGCGAAGGGGTGAGTTTTTTTATCTTTAAAGCCGAAGATATTCGAGGAAGGAAAATTAGTACATAAGATTCTTCTTCGAAAATAAAGAAACACGTTTTTCACCATTTTCGAAAGTCCCGTAAAAAGTGGCGAAAAAGGGGGTGTTTAAAAAAAATAAAGAAAACTATAACTCGACAAAAACCGAGACGCTTATAGCCATGCAAATTAGTATTATGATTTAGTATATTAAAAAATAAAGTAACAGGTCTTGAAACATTTCCTGAAAATGTAGTTAATGGGGGTGAGAAGTGGGGGTGGATTTGTTTTAAGATTCCTATAATTATTACAAAAACAGATGACGATAAACGTTAGAGACTTAAAATTTGCTTTGGATATTTCTTTTAACATAAAGAAAACGTATTCTTATGTTTGTCGTAAATCCAGTTAAAGGGGTTGAAAACAGGGGGTGATTTTGTTAGACTTAAAAAACGGAACATGTTATAGTCGTGAAATTTGGTATTTAGATTCTCATTTAAAAATATGTAAACAATTGTTTTCCAATGTTTCGAAAATCAAGTTGGGGGGGGGGGGGGGGGATTATTTTATGAGCATACGTATATTTCGAAAACGGAAGGTGCTACATATGGGAAAATTGGTATTTACGGTCGTCCCTAAGAAGAGAATAAACACGTGTTTCAAAATTTGTCTAAAATAAATGTAATACAAGTGAAAGCGAGGGGGTAAAATGGGAATGAATTGTGTATATAAAAAACTGAAAATGTTTTTGACGTGAAACTAAGCAATTAGATTTTCTTTTAGAATAAAAAAAACACAATGTTTACTATTTTCTGAAAATCCAGTTGGAGGAGGGAGGTGTGGGGGGGGGGGGTGTTTTTTATTATGAGTACATTTAAATCTGAAAAATTGAAGATGTGATGGGCATGAAAATTGTTAATTTTATTCTCCTTTCAAAATAAACAAACATGACTGTGTTTTACCGTTTTCCAAAAGTCAAATTAAGGGGGTGCGAAAAGGGGCGGGGTGATTTTTTTATGAAGGTACATAATATCTCAACAACCAAACATTTTACGGACTTGAAAATTGGTGTTTAGATTCTTCTTAAAAAAAAAAATACGTGTTTTACTATTTTGTATACCACAATTGTACAAAATACTATAATCCACGTAAGGCGAAGCCATAACGGTCAACTGCTTGTGAAACAATATATGCAAAATAAACATTTCTATGACAAAACAAGCAGCATCAAAAGTAATATTAGTAATTTCAATGATGGATTAATTGAATTATATCATTCAGAACAAATTGTATGGGATTTGATGGCCTGTAAAGATTAATTATAAAGGTCGTAATGCAATAGCAATGTTCCTGTTATGCATTTAAACTAATGAATCTCAGTATGAACCTTTACCCGCTTCTAGGTACCGTAGTGCGCGAACACATCACAATTGTTTCTAGAAATGCAACATCAACTGAATAATTACTTACACACCAGACTACAACCGATGTTATGGCAAATATGACACATTCGAATGAGTTAAATGGGTTCTACTTCCAGGAAGTTGAATAAATGAAACACAACATTTCATGAATGTTAATTATTTCATGACTTGATTGTGGTTTGAAGCTCACTCTACTGAAGAGCTGTCTGGATCACAATTGCAATTAATTTCACGAAAGCTCATTAACGAAATAACGACAGGTTTTTATGCAAGGTATAATTGGGCCGTCAATCAATTGAGCTGAGGTAACTGACAGGTCAACAAGTTCTAATCAATTCAAATAGTTAAGCCTCGTTTGAGACCGTGATTTGCGATGGGTGTTTGATATTCAAATTTCCGTTTGATTACCTCTGGCCACGCGAGCCCACGGCCATAGTCGTATCAGCATTCGAAGAATTCTCTTCGATTTCTGTTTACAAAATAACTTAAAACTAAAAATATTTTACCCTGTTTGATTGTGTAAATAACGATTGCGAGTGGGGGAGATATTGACACACAATAACGACTGACCGAACGACCGAACGACCGAACGACTGACTCAACTGAACTGATTCACCTTCACGACTTTGTTCCATAAGAGAGTTAGATACCTCCTCACTTCCATAACACCCACATAATATGTCCATTATACTCAAAGTACTTCACTCCCATGTTTTAGTTCTTATCATGTTCCTGTGGCCCCTGGGCTCCTCTTTAAAACCTATTATAACTCCTTCGTTCAAGCTTGACCGTCTGGTACCGTAGCTTCGGTTACATCCCCGAATGCCAAAGACTTTAATGCCAAAACCCAAAACCTTTGTTTAGCATGTAATGCCAAAATTTATACCTGGACACAAAGTCCGTGTAGCACTACCACATTGTACGTGATCCAAGAGTATAGCTCCACTAAGCTAGTTCCTGCTTTCACACAAGCTCAACATCTCAGTGGAGACTATGTATTTTTTTTCTATCCTGTTTTTGTCTGGACGGAATCTTATAATCGATATTTCACTTACTTCTAAATGTCCGATAGAGCTGAAAGATTTCACACAGACGTATTCTTAATGAAAATACACGCGTCAATTGTCATATTTACTAAATAGTCAATTAATTAATCATAATTAATCATAATTAATTAATTAATGTTTTATATGGAAATCGATGGTTCACCTTCTTCCCAACGTTAAATC
The DNA here is from genome assembly GCA_945910005.1 of Isoperla grammatica. Taxonomy (NCBI): domain Eukaryota; kingdom Metazoa; phylum Arthropoda; class Insecta; order Plecoptera; family Perlodidae; genus Isoperla; species Isoperla grammatica. The sequence continues at coordinate 81,766,763 of OX246738.1, forward strand.
GAGTTGAAAGTTTTCACACAGACGTATTCGTAATGTCAATACACGAATCAATTGTCATATTTACTAAATAATCAATTAATTAATCATAATTAATTAATTGATGTTTTATATGGGAATCGATATTTCACCCACTTCCGAACGTTGAATTAAGCTGAAAGTTTTCACACAGACGTATTCTTAATGAAAATACATGAATCAATTGTCAAATTTATTAAATAATCAATTAAGCTATCATAATTAATTAATCAAAGTTTTATGTGGGAATCGATATTTCACCCACTTCCCAACGTCCGATCGAGCTGCAAAATTTCACACAGTCGTATTTTCTAAATGACAATATATGAATCAATTATCAGATTCACTAATTAATTATTTAATCCACCATAACTAATTAATTAAACAATTAGCTTCATATGGGAAATTAGTCACAGCTAGTGAGGATGGGCCAACCACATGCAGGCATCGGAATTACCGCTGGTTGTTCGGGACTCAAATATCCGTTACGAAAGCATCGGATATGTTTCTATGCAGCAAGAATGTCATTGTTGGCCGATCGCTGGATCGTGCATGAACGGAACTGTCCGAAATTCAAGTTTGCAATGTGAGCACCCTAGTTTGCGAGTGAAGTTAACAAGTACAAGTACACAAGTATGCAGTCTTCTTAATTCGGACACGTCCAGTGAGCATAATATTCGATTGCAAGATTCTTTAAAGGTAGGCTCCAGTGATGGTTTTTTATTTATTTTGATGGAGGAAAGCATCAAAAGTTAAATGCAAAAAACGCGAGGCTTGTACGCCGTTTGTAGCACTGTGAATAGGCATTTGACTGTAGAGCGGTAGAGAGTTGTGACGTCATCGGTACCCACCGCGCCGCTACCCACCGGCCGGCTGGCGGGCTGGAGTGCGCCGCGCGATACATCTGGTACGTTACTCGCTGTATTTTCACAGATACACAAGTTAGTGAATTTTGAATTTCGACTGTGCTTTCTTGTTTGTATCTAGTGTTTATTTACTCCTTCACATAATTAAAATTACGTCTTGCTGCGTGTTTGGCTGCAATTCTAAGAAACCCGGAAAACTTGTTAGTGATGAGACATTCAGTTTCCATAAACTCCTAGCTGGATCACGGGCGATCGCCAACTCGTCAAGAAGTGTGGTTGGTAAAAATACACAGAGGGAACTTTATCATGTCCTCTATTGTTGTTGTGTGCTCCGTTTAATTGATCAGAACGCTTTTGAATTAATATCCAGGCTGAAAAACAGAATGGTGTGTTAACCAAAACGTCCAACATAAGTTTATAGAAATCAGCTGTACCTTTCATCAATTTGAATGTTAGTCATGTTACTAAAGGTCCGCAGTCGGTGGTGGGTGGGAGGGGGGGGGGGGCAGGTAAAAAATGACGTGTGGGGGGGTCGGGGGTCCTAATTGTTTGCAAATCATAGTCAAACGTAGAAAAACTATATACTACGACTAACTAATCCGCGCCGGCAAGCGGTAAATGAAAATCATGTCTGGCTGAGCGTATAAAGGCCTACACAAGCCATCAACAATGCTTTTAGTTATGCGTGGGCTTGAAAAAATTGACATGACAACAGTGTCTAGGTCAGGTGTCACGTGTCAGAAGGGTGGCTGTCAATCAGCAACGCTTATAAGAACCTCTGCCAGTTATGGGTAGTTTCACTGTACAAAACCGCGCCAAATTAACGTGTGTTAGTTATATTTTGAAGACTCTACACAACATTGAAAACGTGAAAAATAAGGGATTGTGGATTCGTACGAACTAAAATCTAGATTAGCAAGATTGCAAGTTCAAATTTCAAACTAAACCAATTAATTATTAATTGCACATTTAATTGGCTTCCCTAATGTCAACCGTAATGAGCGCAATATTTGAAATCTTGCTAAATCCAGCTCGACCGAAGCTTCCATATTGAAAGGAGAGATTCACTCGATTCCAGCAATATTGAATTGAAACTTCAATAGATTGATAGAAGGTATCACCCATCTTCACACATCAATGTGATATTACCACTTATTTATTATTTTGTTTATTAGCCATTAATTTCTCTGATACGAAAGTTCAATGTACTATGTAATTTTAAATGTTTTGGGTAAAGTATTTAAAATAATCTTTGGGCTTAATTCAGTAAGTTGTACGAGCTTCGTTTGTTTATATAATACACTAATTGTAAGCTATGGTAATACAATTATATTTACATGATAATATGGCCTTAGAAGTTAGCCAGATAGCCTAAATCTAAATTAGTTTCCAGAAAGAATATAAATAACTAATGTAAATAAAATAATTGAAATAACTTGAAAACAATGACTTGATATCAGAGAGAGTATAACAAATACGAATATAATATGATTGCAGGCCTAACTAAGTGTCGGTAAGCCTAGTGGCCTAGCTAGCGGGAGTTTTATACTGTTAATTTGTTATTATTATTATTTTTACTAATACTAAATAATAGTTATTTCAATAAGTGGTAGCTGGAATTGAACCGCGGTGACCACCCGATAGACCACTAGGCCTACCGACGTTGATTAGGCCTACACACCTTTGAATCTCATTTTTTAAATAGTATTGTGGAAAATCCTTGTCCTATTACAGCTCTGATTGGGATCATTTTACTCTGCTAAAATACTAAAAGTTAAAAATGACAAATAGTGCTTCATTATTTGATATAGCCAAAATACGCAGGTCATGATCCGCGGCGGCAGCGAACCCCAACGTATCATCTTGTCATCATCTTGTCGGATACAAATTACAAATAATGGTAAAGGTACTTCAAAAAATAATAAATATAGGCTTCTTGCAAGTTTGCGTTTTCTTCATAATGTTGCAATTTTATTATTTTTACAGTTAGTTGTTTGTCAATCAGTTCGATTCATTTGTTACATTGTTGTAGTTTGGCTGTGAAGTCAGTTGAAAGTTCCCTATTGGTGGGAAATTCGTGAGCTCAGATTGGTTTACGTTTACGTAAGAAAATTATCAACATTCGATGGGAACGGCTAACGTATAATTTCTATAATTTTCTATAATTTTCACGCGTACGCAAAGTGGATGTACACGAGCCTTTACACGCAATTTGTGGCACATCCTGATCGGAAAAAGTTCCATATGGTTGTATAATGAGAAAGACACTGTACTAAATACATCTGATAAAGAATTTTTCAATGGGGTTTCCAAAATGCTGGATTTCTTATTAGAATCAATATGTAAACAATGTAAGAAAACGAAATATATGTATACATGGTACCATAATTACTAAACCCCCTTATTAATAAGCATAGATTTAATCCATAAAAACGTACATAGTCAGGGGTGTCCATAATTTAATGTTTTATTTAAATAATTGCCTAATTATATCACTTGATAGAAAAGTTCTGTCAGGGTTTTGTCATCATCGAGTCGAAATAAAATACAAAACAGAAGTATTTTGTTTTGTAGATAGGGTTGTCCAAAAGTTCAATGCAAATTAACTTCAATTTACATGACAATAAATAAACCGCCATTTTCTACGTTTTAAGCGACGATCTCCTAAAATGGACGAAGTTTTGTAGTTTATAGTCAATTATTACTTCTAAGAATGGATAGTTACTGGGATATCTGTAAATAGAATAGACGAATAATCATGGATTTGGTTTGCAAACTTACACAATGTTGCTGAAGGTACTTCTTGAAACACGCAGCTAATTCGATGTCATATTGTCTAACCAAAAGCATAAAGCAGCCAAAATGAAATTAATAAGAAATTCCGATTACAAATCAAGAGAAAGGGTTTAATTAACCCCGGGTGTTTGTTGTGTACGAAATGTTTGTTGTGAAGCGAGGATAGTAGTGTGTTTAATTTTGTTTAATTTATATGTTATTATTGGTCATTGTTTCATTGGAATCTGTTCCTTCGTTTCTCTCTCTCTCTCTCTCTCTCTCTCTCTCTTTCTCTAGCTAGTCGTCTTCGTCAAAGTACCAATCCATTTCTTGGTAATCGCCAACTTTACTGAGCTCATCTACATCTTCTTCATCATCATCATTACCAGCATCACGATCATTGGTGTTCTCACTCAACAGACCTACTAGTTATGGCATATTGTCACTCTCAGTGCACTTATACTCAAGACCACTCCACACAGCTGGGCTGCCACCCATTAGAACTAGGTCCAGGGATATTTGGTTTAGCTTCCATTGCCCGATTCGAAACAAGTGACTAATTATCTCGTTTTATGGACTGTCCTAAGGACAATCTATATGGAGGTAAAAGGTGGAAGTCTGAACCATTATAGTTTGGCACAATTTACAAATGAAAGTGAACTTTTTTTAGATGGTGTATCGAAGTTATTGACGTTAAATGGTTTGTCTAATGATGCTCATACATCAAACACACAAATTTCTCTAGTGTTAAGCCACCTAACGGACTATATCTTCAGTGACCACCGCCATCGACAATAAAATAAACATTACATTCTCTATCAGTTTTATATTCCAAACACTCCTACGACAATGCCAGACAAGACGTTGAAAACATCCAAGTTCATGAATGGGCGAAGCGGTGTGCAAACCTTTCAATCCATATATGTATTCTCTCACACACAGCAACCAGTTTAATCCCGCTTCCTGGCTAAGTGCAAGAGCGTCAACTGCTGCAGTGTCAGCCATTGAAATAAGCTCGCCCGCTCCAGTCAAACACCCTCCGACAATATACACTGTCGCTGCATGCGAGCACTCGTGTGGAACAAGGTTGCAGCAGTGCCAATGTGAACACATGTATGTATAGTTCAAGACCGTATTGTATTCTATGCACACAACACAAGTAGAACTTACATCAATAGGGAAGTATGGAAATCACGCTCCAATATCAGCCTCATCTTCCGTATGCACTCTAGGCATTCTACTCTCGCCGACAGATATAAAATAAGCATATAAAGTCGTCGTACAACAACTTCGGTAATGCTTCCGTCACGAATAGGTGAGCGGCACCCAATCAGCGGCCGTGGCTAATTCAAATACCTGCTCGGGTTGGCCGAGACCGTGAACACGTCATTGATTGATGACGAAAGCATTACCGAAGTTGTTGCACGACGACTTTACTCATCTCGACGTAGGAAATCGAATGTGCTGTCGTCATAAGAAAGACGGCTGCACCACGGTCTCTCCACCAACCTACTCCATAATTTCTTATCTTGCCACCATCTCTCCCGTTGCACTTCCACCCATGATGCGCTTCGTATTTCTACATTAGTAGCGATCACCTCTTCCCACCGGAGCCTTGGCCATCCGGGGATGTCTCTGTTATTATATATATATCTTATATCATAGACCTGTAGTAATTTTGAGTGATATATATATAAATATATATATGATTTCTTAGATTCTGTTGGTTGCAAAATGTATAGTACGAAAACATTTTAACGGTAAACCCAATCCACTGCTTATTTTCACAAAATAAATGTCAACAGTGATTTTGATTTTGCAAGTGTTTTTGGTTGCTGTGGTTTTTATTTGTTTTTGTATGTCTTGAAAAGGACGACTCTACACGTCGTCAAACCGTTGACATTAATCTTGTGAAAATAAACTTTGGATTGGGTTTACCGTTAAAATGTTTTCGTACTATATATATATATATATCACTCAAAAATATCACATAATAAAGATATCCAGAACATTTTCGGAGCAGAAATGTTGACGGCAGGGAGCGGAGAAAACAATCGAAGCAAACACAATGCGGATTTTGTTTTCATGTGTAGTGTAGTGGTTGTTTTTGCTCCGGTGGCTTCGATATACATTGAAATGTATACTACACACGTAAATGGTTGGGTCCAAACAATTCAATTTCATAAAATTTGATTAATTTTTGTAGTTTATTGGTCGGATTGGAGGTTTTACCCCTCCTCACTTGATTACGAGCAACAGAAAAACTTCAAAAACTAATCCCCAATTGAGTTTTATCCTCGCGTCGTACCTACTTGGGTGATTCAATAGATGATATATAGGTGAAACTATTCCCCAATTGATGTATAGTAGAGCCTGAAAAGATTCCAAATTGTTGTTAACTACCCTAATGTTTGCATGCAAGAGTTTAAATTGGTTATCATTCAATTGTCGCTTTGAGTTGCTCTCTCGTCACAATGATGTACTTCATTTATGTTGTCATTCAGCTCTAATTGTTCTAGTCCTATCATCTACTTGATAAAAAATAGTGTAAAAGTACGAAAGGATGGCAACACTCAGAAGGAAGTTTTAAATCTACTATAGTATACTATACTATTTACTAACCTATGATCTAGTATACTATATTGTACTTTATTGTTGTGTGGTACAGGTCTTTGTGTACAGACAGGTACTCCTGACATGAGTTGTTGAGAAGTTGCATCGGTCCGCGCTCTATCGGTGTTCTGGGTTGTTGCTAGGTGTGGCCTTGAAGACATGAGGTCACTCACGGTCAGTGGGTGGCGCGCTCTACATACCCCTCGAGCTTGCTTCTGAGGCCAGCAAGCGTTGTTGCCGCCTAGATAACTCCGTCTTGGGTCCAGACATTCTTCGTAACACTTGTCTCCTTGCAGCCGTGATGCCTTCTCTTGTCACAATCCTTGTTACTCGTAGGTATCTTTTGTTTCGGTATATCACGTCCCTCTGCCTGTAGCTTGCCAGCTTTACTATAATAGTCCTTGGGGGACCAGTTTTATCATGGGGAGGAGGGGGCGATATGTCACATTCCCTCATACCAAGTTCCAGGCCACCGTCGCCTATTCTGTCATTGAGGACATTGAGGACATTGACATTGAGGACATTGAGGACGAGCTGGTCAGCATCTTCCCCCCGTGTTTCCGGAATGCCACAGATTCTCAGGTTTTCGCGTCTTTGGTATTGCTCGAGATCGTCAGTTCTGCGGATATGATCCTGTTCAAGGTTATTAATCTTAGCCACTCGATTTCGATCCTCCCCGACGATGACGATCCTACTCTGAATTTGTCTCGTGACAGCCGCTACCACTTCATTCAAGATCAGTGGGATCAGCGCTGGCCACAACGCATGTACAATGCTTTCTAGGACGGTTGCGTCTTTGAATGCTTCGAGTACGGAAACTGATATTTTCTTCGTAATCTCTTCATCCACGTTGCTTGAAACTTAGCACTATTTTATAATTTATCTTACTACGTACACAACCCGTCACCACCGAACACTAGATTGTTGTTAATATTACCGGGAGCACAGTCACACACTACTTGTTACTTGTCGCCATGACACTATATTAGCATCACGATTATGATTTTATTCTGTTAGTGTTATTACATTCGCTAAGATAATATGTTACGTTAATTTAATTTCAAATCATATTTCAGTATCTCCCTTGAAAATACGCTTGGCCCAACAGTTCTATCGAAAATAACTCTGGCTCTTATAATAGACAATAAATCTTCTCTCTCTATTAAGAACTCATTTCCGTAACCAATTTGTTACATTTTACCATTTCCATAAACGCATACTACTTTATTTAACCTGGATTTAGAATTGGTTCGTTTAGTTGCCGCAAATATAACGTAAGTTAATGATTACCTGGGAAATACGATAGAGAAATGAATAATAGCGTGACTGGTAGCATTGCTGTTTTTCTACTGATAAAAGTTCACTTCTAAATGTCCCAAAATATGTAAATTATTGATATAAACGGGGTGAACTGTCGTCGGTCACTGTGCATCAGATCGTGTGGAAAAGGCCGTTAAGAATGTGGGTACCGAGCGGCGTGTGAACCGAAACACTGAGACATCACATGCGTGGCATTGTTTTTAAGGCCACTGCAAACACAAACACATTTACAATGTCGCATAGTTAGGCGAACCGTTTTACATTGTTAATTGTGCCCATTGAAAGTAGTCTGGAATGCCACATCCATGCAGGGTTAGTTGTGATATCACTTGTAGGCTTCAATTTTTGTCATAAAATGTTTTGAACTTTTACAGGAATTTTAACAATAATAATGGATATATCTATTAATGTGTCAGACAAAGTTTCCAGATTTGAAATAAATGTTATAAGTTTAGAGAATTACATCACATTATCACTTTTCTGACATATTTGAAGCCATATTATTTGTTGAAGTATATTTAAACTCGACAACTATTGGTAATATGACATTGACCGAATTTGTTCCACCACACAGCGATGGGATCGTCACGTGGTGAAACAAAACATGCTTCGTTTGGGTGGTTGTTTTTTTTTTTGGCGTTTAGATCGCAAATAGGGAAACCATAAGAAGAAAGATAGAAACGAAGAAATATAGAAAAAGTGGACAATAGGGTGTATTCACGTAATGCGCATGGTGGCCGTACTGGTGGACCCAATTACATGTGCTTGATAGGTCATTGTTACAATATCAATGTTCAACTGTCCTCCAAATTTGATTTGCTATTATTACTGAAAAGTAACAAATACATTTTCTCTTATTTCGGCTATTTTGTTATTGTTCACTATGGCACACAATCATTTCCGTAAACTTTATTGGGGGATATACGTGTTCAAACTTTCATATTTCCCCGTTAACAATATCATTCGTTTTCTATTGACAGCTAAATGAAACTTGAATAGTACTATAGGTGGCCGTTGTGACGTCACGTGAATACTCCCTATACCATGAGTTCGTAACTTAGGCACTGAATGTATGAAAAACAAATGCATAATAATTGTTATCATGAAGATGTTTATGTAGTTGTAGAGCTTACGAAACCAAACATGCGCCATTATTCAGATTTAGTACGTAGTGTAGCGTTATTTGGTTTTTACTAAGTCATTTATTTCACCCGCTTTCAATACTGCATGGTATTACACCACCGTCATAATGTAAAGATATTTACATAAAGATACGATAACGTTTGATATTGTTAAAAGTCTAGTCAAATACCAAAGAAAAATGATTAAAGTTTGCCAATACCCTCAATTCCATAATAAGATTTGCCGTTCTGACAAACAAGTCAATGTCCAAACTGTCTTGAGGAATCCCGGACGGTTAGCAGCTCTAAGAGAGATGTCAAATGAATTGGATTGCAGGTCCACAAATCCCACGGTAGAAGAATGACGTGGAATAAGTGTGATCGATGAAGGAGAAAGAAGGTTACTTTGTGGGCTGACAAAGTGAACATATGTCAAGACAGTTGATAGTAGTAATACTACTAGGGGGCATGCACAGAGGAGGTTTCACTGTCAGACTGGTTGTAATTTATGAGTTTGTCATCGAATGTAGGGGATGAGCTTGAACTGCAGAAATATTTGGATAGTGTAGATGATTGGATAAAAGAAAATAGTATGGGGTTAAATGTAGGAAAATGCAAGGTCACTAAATTTACGCGACGTAGGAGGCAGAGTGGTAAAACATATGTATTACAAGGTAGGGTAGGGTACTTTAAAAAGTTAGTAATTATAAATATTTAGGAGTGATGTTAAAAAACTAGTTTGAGCTGATCAAGTTCAGGCAGTATGGAAGAAGGGCGAACAAATCTGAATGTTGTAATGAGAAACATAAAGGGGGCAAGAAGGGAGGTGAAGGAAAAGGACTACAAGGCATGAGGAGTATGCGAAGGTTGTATCAACGTATCGCGCACAGCCCTCATACGTAACTACTCCAGCAGCCTACTACATGACGCCACGGCGCAACAGCCCCGGGCAGTGAATAGTGAAGCCATGGCGAGTGAGTAGTTTCCTGTAAATTACATGCATCAATATGTCACCGTTCAGAATCAATATTGTCTCTATATTCATGAGGATGTGCTGTGATGAATCTGCCGGATGTCCTGCCTTAAATCACTCAGATAATGGTGTTGCGGAAATGCTAGTGTTGACGACAGTTCAATATTGTATTGCAGGGATTTGCGTGTCGGAAAAACTCACAATGTCTGCGCGTTGTGACTGGTTAACGGCAGACGACAAATCCGTTTACTTTCCGTCTCCTAACTTCATATAATTGAAACATTATATATATGTGTGTCTTAAGATTTGTAAGTTATTTCTAATCAAAATGAAAAATTCTGGAAGGAAATTTAGTATTATTTTACAATGTTGAAATCACTCATATCATCATTCATATCTGATCATCATATCAAATCATCATATATGTGTTTTAAGATTTGTAAGTTATTTCTAATCAAAATGAAAAATTGTGGAAGGAAATTTAGTATTATTTCGCAATGTTAAAATCACTCGTACAAGATCGTGATTGCGATGACGTCATTTGGCTAACGAAAAGTACACAAAGTCGTCCATTTAGAGGCGAACGCTATTTACTCAGCCATTGTGGTCAAAATGGTTACGATCGATGTGTCGGGCATGCAAAAGATCCAGGATCCATTCTCAGTGGGGACGGATTTTAATAATTCGTCTTCCTATTCTAAATAATCAAGAATAGTTTTGAATAATCGGCCATGATGTACATTTGTTATTTTATTGTTAATGTTTCTCATTTTCTGTTACAATACTGACGTACTTCCTTTCGTCTTATGTACCATGCGGAACCGCTGGTTTCTTTAAAATGTGTTTAAATTATCGCAATGTAAACGAAAATATGTAATTCTTTCGAGACTTAAGTGCTCTTTCTATTACCCCAAAAAATGTCTGCTATTCAAATGTTCTTAAATAACTTTTGTATTGTGGTATTCAGTGGCGTACGCAGGAATATGTTTCGGAGATGGCTGCCCAGAGTAGAACACAACTTTAAAAAAAGATGCTCAACACAACAAAATGGGGGGGGGTTACCGCTACAATAGAGCCGCAGACAATTTTTAGAAAATCGTCATTTTTGAGCAAGTGGTTCTAATGAGTTTAAAAAGAAGTAAAGAGTGTTTTGCTGAACGTGATACGGGTTACGACGGCGCCAAATATGATTTTAAAATAATTTAAAAAATCAATATCAGTAGATGAGCATATAGCCAAGCGAAGCAGAGTGAATTTCTCATTTCAACTCGATCGCTTCTTTTTTTCTGTGTGTGGGCAAATTTTGTTCGTCACGCACAAGTCAAACGGCTTGACGGATTTGGGTAAAAGTTTAAGCTAACACTCTAGGCTATTAAACTAGATACTGTTGCCATAACCAGCAAAATCCGTCAAGATGCCGACCTGCAAAAAATTAATTGGTAAAAAAAAGAACTGTTTTATTTTATTTTATTTTATTAAAACTTATTGACGGATTTATTATTTTTGTATATTTATATCCACACCAACAAATATCGACACTCTGTAAACGTTTTAGCATTTTAACTTTAATCGCCATTTTGTAAAAAAAAATTATTTCTTTTCTATTTACGGAAATGTATGTATATATTCTATTTTGCACAGTGTTCCACTAATATGATTCGCATTTGAGGGCCATTGAAGTAAGATCCACATAGTATGAAGCAAGAATGGCGTTCGCAAGCCAATGCTTAGTTTCAGGGTGGACGCGGGCGGACGCGTCCACCTACTCCTTTTTCGTGGGCGGACGCGTCCGCCCACTTATGGTTTAGAAAAGTCCTAATTGGAAATTCAATACGATGTTGTAATAGACTGTAGCCTGTTTGCTGTCACTGTACTAATGTGCCGACGAGACTTTTCCATATTTACTCCCTGCTACATGACAAATATGTATCTGCTTGATTGGTGGGAGTGAGGGCAGGTAGGTTGTTTTGATTTCCTTAAAGTCAAACTGGTGACAAGAAAAGATTATATTTATTGCAGAAAACGAGGTACACCAAGACGCCCCTAGAACCCCCCTCCCTACCCCCACTTAGTGTTGCCATACGTCCCACTTGCAGCAAGACAGTCCCGATATTGAATCCCGAGTCCCGCAATACAATGTTGCGACGTCTTATTTACAATATTATATGTCTGCAGTCCAGAACGTGCTCAGTTAGCAACAGCCAAGTAGTTCTCGTCAAGGTTCCAAATCTTTTTGGTGGTTTCCTGGTGTTTGCTCTTCAAAAACGACAATATTTTGGTTCCATTCAGTCCGGTATTTTTTTCCAAAACGCTCAGAAAGCACGATTTAAAAATATTCAACTGCGGCGCTATTGTTGATTGTTGGGGTCTCCAGGCCCCCGTTCTTTTTTGTCCAGAAATGATGTCATCCTGAGTGTGAAATAACGCACCTCCCCCCCCCCCCCCCCCCCCCCCCGCCGAAGAAGAAGATTGTCGAGCGTCCGCCAACTTATTACATTAGAAATTAAGACAAAACGCATGCAGACCTTTCTCGATGTACATTTAGAATTGGATAGCTGTTATAATATGGCAACAATGGCGTGTTACATTAAATTACTTTTACGGCAAATATGCAAAAGTTAACTACGAATTTTGCCGACACTTTACATTTTTTGTATCTTGGTTTAAATGCGGCTATTGTATGATTTAACAATACTGCACTTTAGATCTAGGTTGTATCTACATTACTTAACTCTCTATGCACAGATAAGTTTAATTATTAGCGCCTTTTGAGTAGAGTACGGTTTAATGAAATTATGCAGAAATCCATTGTAAAATCAACTTGAAGGTTTCAATTTATATAAAGAAAACTTCATTACGGATTTAAATAATATTTCGTGCAATTATTAGCAACATATCGATAAATAATGTACACAAGTTCTAAGGTTGTTATTTACGCCGTCATATTGTAGGAAATGACATGTTCATTATCAAGGTATTTTTTTTTTTGTAAGAGTAATATGATATGCAAGTGACTTGTTTGACACACTGAAAAAAATCGCTTATCTGTCAACTCGGAGCGTTTTCCTAGTATAAAATTAGGTACCATATTGTTACAACTTACAATTTCACATATACGGGTGTGTTTCCCGAATAAACAAATAGACAAATTAAAACGAGAACCTTTTTAATGTTTTGCGTAACTTTAGATGATTTGCAGAGTAGGGGGTTTCGCGGGGTGCTCCAGCCCCCCCAGCCCCTCCGGATACGCCACTGGTTGTGTGCACACACCTTTCACAATTAAGGTGATTCTACCCCCCCTGAAAAAACACTTTTGCTACGAACTACATGCAAATGTGTATGTGTGACGTATGAAGTATACCCCTCCTCCCCCCACTACCGCAACTCCAACCGACCTCCGCGCGCTTCGTGTTTCTTTTCAGTCGAGCAGGATCGCTTGATAGAGCAAGGTTACGCCCGCGATGCTGCCGCTCTGCTCACTTGGTGTTATGTTTCTCTCCAATACGTGTATTGCATCTGTACATTTGCGTTCTCAACTACTGTTGAGCGGCGTTAGGACACAAGGAGACAATTCTCTTTGCGCAAATTACCTGTCTAGACCCGTAAAGTAGTTACGGCCGGACTGCGACGCGAGCAAACTGATGCGCTTTACATCCGTGTACGTATTACAACAAAAATCGAACAGTTTTTGACATAGGCTTGCGATTGAACGCATGTTTGGAAGATAAGTGTCGAGCGCATGATAAATACTTCATTTTTTTACGGGATTCTTTTCATAAATAAGGTATGGAATAGTCAAAACAGCATATTATACACAAGTGCCTTTTCACCGGGATAAGAAAAATTTCATTACAAAAAACTGGGTACATAATTGTGTTTTAAAATAATTTGTATAAAATCATTTCCAGGATAACAATCTTTAGTATACTACATGTTCGTGAAGTTTACAAATATGGTCTAGAGAGGTGTTACTAGCTTTAACATAAGGCTGTTGAAGCTATCGGTACACGTACAAAATAAAAATGATTTTTTTTCAAACCTGTTTTTGCAGACATTATATCAAAATTTATCAATCTTCATAAAAAAGACTTACATTTAAAAAAAAGTTACGATATCTAGATACCGTCAACTTTAATCATAACATTCTGAAAAACGGAAACATTTATCGCAACAAAATCCATTCATAGGAAAGAGCTCTAAATTTCCCAAGGGATGACAGATTTGGTTTACTTTCTAACAATTTAAAAGCATTTTTAACATGCATAAATCGGTGGTTCCACAAGGTAGGTGGACACACAGCCTTAAACCGTCACCATCATAGGAATAGGACGGTCGCCACGATGAAACATTACCCAAGAAGGGGCCATTTTAAAATGAAATAAATCCAATATAATCTATTCAATATGCCCGCCATCGAAAGGAAGCAAAGCTTATCCCGTTGTAAGATATTAGTCCATTAGGTACTAGGGAAGAGACCCCCCCCCCCCCCTTGGCGCAAATTTTCACTATAGCAGTTCGATAGAGAAAAACAAGTACAATTCATAATTCACTTGTTTGCCATGTGACAGCTGGGGCGTTTGGCCTCCAGGGGTGTCCAAAGTTTATTCTCAAAATTTGAACGTGTCATTATTCTCAAAGTATTTGTAAATTTGTGATTTTTCTTTCATTAAATGATGAACAGTACCATTTTCTTATTTTTAACACAAAACAACAACGATGAAACGTAAAGGGGTGTCCAAATAAAAATATAAACCTTTTTTTACTGTGTACAACTGTTAAGGCCCGTCTACATCCACTTAGCGTACGTAACTTCCAGAAATTAGCTAGTTGGCCATATTGAATTTACATGTAACCATGCACATTGAAATAAGGAAAATTAACGTACGTTTCACGACGCGAAAAGTTGATTCAACTCCAACTTTTTCCAATTTCTAGAATTTGGTTAATTGGCGCATGCAAACAAACGAACAGCTTACATTGTTTCTTTATCGAAGTGTCACAACATTTCTATCATAGAGAAATAAAACAGCAATGGACGACTCACTTTTAATAAGCCTATAACTCCTACATTGTCATTCATTATTGAATTGATTTTAATACAAATTACAAATAATGGTAAAGGTACTTCAAAAAATAATAAATATAGGCTTCTTGCAAGTTTGCGTTTTCTTCATAATGTTGCAATTTTATTATTTTTACAGTTAGTTGTTTGTCAATCAGTTCGATTCATTTGTTACATTGTTGTAGTTTGGCTGTGAAGTCAGTTGAAAGTTCCCTATTGGTGGGAAATTCGTGAGCTCAGATTGGTTTACGTTTACGTAAGAAAATTATCAACATTCGATGGGAACGGCTAACGTATAATTTCTATAATTTTCTATAATTTTCACGCGTACGCAAAGTGGATGTACACGAGCCTTTACACGCAATTTGTGGCACATCCTGATCGGAAAAAGTTCCATATGGTTGTATAATGAGAAAGACACTGTACTAAATACATCTGATAAAGAATTTTTCAATGGGGTTTCCAAAATGCTGGATTTCTTATTAGAATCAATATGTAAACAATGTAAGAAAACGAAATATATGTATACATGGTACCATAATTACTAAACCCCCTTATTAATAAGCATAGATTTAATCCATAAAAACGTACATAGTCAGGGGTGTCCATAATTTAATGTTTTATTTAAATAATTGCCTAATTATATCACTTGATAGAAAAGTTCTGTCAGGGTTTTGTCATCATCGAGTCGAAATAAAATACAAAACAGAAGTATTTTGTTTTGTAGATAGGGTTGTCCAAAAGTTCAATGCAAATTAACTTCAATTTACATGACAATAAATAAACCGCCATTTTCTACGTTTTAAGCGACGATCTCCTAAAATGGACGAAGTTTTGTAGTTTATAGTCAATTATTACTTCTAAGAATGGATAGTTACTGGGATATCTGTAAATAGAATAGACGAATAATCATGGATTTGGTTTGCAAACTTACACAATGTTGCTGAAGGTACTTCTTGAAACACGCAGCTAATTCGATGTCATATTGTCTAACCAAAAGCATAAAGCAGCCAAAATGAAATTAATAAGAAATTCCGATTACAAATCAAGAGAAAGGGTTTAATTAACCCCGGGTGTTTGTTGTGTACGAAATGTTTGTTGTGAAGCGAGGATAGTAGTGTGTTTAATTTTGTTTAATTTATATGTTATTATTGGTCATTGTTTCATTGGAATCTGTTCCTTCGTTTCTCTCTCTCTCTCTCTCTCTCTCTCTCTCTCTCTCTCTCTCTCTCTCTCTCTCTCTCTCTCTCTCTCTCTTTCTCTAGCTAGTCGTCTTCGTCAAAGTACCAATCCATTTCTTGGTAATCGCCAACTTTACTGAGCTCATCTACATCTTCTTCATCATCATCATTACCAGCATCACGATCATTGGTGTTCTCACTCAACAGACCTACTAGTTATGGCATATTGTCACTCTCAGTGCACTTATACTCAAGACCACTCCACACAGCTGGGCTGCCACCCATTAGAACTAGGTCCAGGGATATTTGGTTTAGCTTCCATTGCCCGATTCGAAACAAGTGACTAATTATCTCGTTTTATGGACTGTCCTAAGGACAATCTATATGGAGGTAAAAGGTGGAAGTCTGAACCATTATAGTTTGGCACAATTTACAAATGAAAGTGAACTTTTTTTAGATGGTGTATCGAAGTTATTGACGTTAAATGGTTTGTCTAATGATGCTCATACATCAAACACACAAATTTCTCTAGTGTTAAGCCACCTAACGGACTATATCTTCAGTGACCACCGCCATCGACAATAAAATAAACATTACATTCTCTATCAGTTTTATATTCCAAACACTCCTACGACAATGCCAGACAAGACGTTGAAAACATCCAAGTTCATGAATGGGCGAAGCGGTGTGCAAACCTTTCAATCCATATATGTATTCTCTCACACACAGCAACCAGTTTAATCCCGCTTCCTGGCTAAGTGCAAGAGCGTCAACTGCTGCAGTGTCAGCCATTGAAATAAGCTCGCCCGCTCCAGTCAAACACCCTCCGACAATATACACTGTCGCTGCATGCGAGCACTCGTGTGGAACAAGGTTGCAGCAGTGCCAATGTGAACACATGTATGTATAGTTCAAGACCGTATTGTATTCTATGCACACAACACAAGTAGAACTTACATCAATAGGGAAGTATGGAAATCACGCTCCAATATCAGCCTCATCTTCCGTATGCACTCTAGGCATTCTACTCTCGCCGACAGATATAAAATAAGCATATAAAGTCGTCGTACAACAACTTCGGTAATGCTTCCGTCACGAATAGGTGAGCGGCACCCAATCAGCGGCCGTGGCTAATTCAAATACCTGCTCGGGTTGGCCGAGACCGTGAACACGTCATTGATTGATGACGAAAGCATTACCGAAGTTGTTGCACGACGACTTTACTCATCTCGACGTAGGAAATCGAATGTGCTGTCGTCATAAGAAAGACGGCTGCACCACGCGGTCTATTTCTACTGAATTCGCGGCGGGATTTCTCGCAACCTGCTATTTATTCACCTGATGCGTACAAAACAAACCCGTGCTTAGAATGTGTTCTCGCTAAGCGTGCCAACAGACATGCTGATAGCATTACGAAAATATCGGATGCAGAAGGAGGTTGCTATTTGGATTGATTGATTAATGGGGCTTAACGTCTCATATTTCCTTGTATTGTGCATTGTATGCGGCACAAACCACATAACACTATTTATATAACTATAATCTATGAAACCTTCTTGCAAGGTAAGTTGAGGTAACGGTAGTAAAGAAACCGACTACTTCCTGAGTTGCTCGTTGTGTAAAACTAGCAGTTACGAGATATTATGTATTATGTTGTTTGGATATCGTATTGCCTATTGAAACTCTAATACTTGGCCTATTAAGTATGTAATATATTATTGCTTTGCTAAACGCGCTAGAACTTCAGCGCAGGTTTATTTCAAAGAAAATACAAAGAGCCTCAACCTCTGTAGACCTTGCGTGACGGGGCGACGAGCAGCAGTATGCATATATATATATACAACCCCCACTCGTTCCACACCCCCCTCACCAGCAACCAATACGAAGATACAACGCTTGTGGTAAAACTATGCACGTGTATAGCTCTACACGACCACTCGCCCTGTGGAACTAGCGGTATGCATATGCAGCACTTTCCTTGCATTAATACCCTACACTTCACCGCTACAGGCCTCATAATACCACAGAGCTATAGCTGCCCCTTCGTGGCCACGAATACCGTAATATGTGCATATATGCAGCACTTTCCTTGCATTAATACCCTACACTTCACAGCTACAGGCCTCATAATACCACAGAGCTATAGCTGCCTCTTCGTTGCAATGAATACCGTAATATGTGCATATATGCAGCACTTTCCTTGCATTAATACCCTACACTTCACAGCTACAGGCCTTCTAATACCACAGAGCTATAGCTGCCCCTTCGTGGCAACGAATACCGTAATATGTGCATATATGCAGCACTTCTTTTCCTTTAATACCCTACACTTCACCGCTACAGGCCTCCTAATACCACAGATCTATAGCTGCCTCTTCGTTGCAATGAATACCGTAATATGTGCATATATGCAAGCACTTCTCTAGCAATAATACCCTACACTTCACAGCTACAGGCCTCCAAATACCACAGAGCTATAGCTGCCTCTTCGTGGCAACGAATACCGTAATATGTGCATATATGCAAGCACTTCTCTAGCAATAATACCCTACACTTCACCGCTACAGGCCTCTTAATACCACAGAGCTAAAGCTGCCTCTTCGTTGCAATGAATACTGTAATATGTGCATATATGCAAGCACTTCCCTTCGATTAATACCCTACACTTCCACGCTACAGACCTCTTAATACCACAGAGCTATAGCTGCCTCTTCGTTGAAATGAATACCGTAATATGTGTATATATGCAAGCACGTCCCTTGCATTAATACCCTACACTCCACAGCTACATACCTCCTAATACCACAGAGCTATAGCTGCCTCTTCGTTGCAATGAATACCGTAATATGAGCATATATGCAGCACTTCCCTTGTATTAATACCCTACACTTCACCGCTACAGGCCTTCTAATATCACAGAGCTATAGCTGCCTCTTCGTTGCAATGAATACCGTATTATGTGCATATATGCAGCACTTCCTTTGTAATAATACCATATATTTCACCGCTACAGGGCACCTAATAAGACAGAGCTATAGCTGCTTCTTCGTTGCAATGAATACCATATTATGTGCATATATGCAGCACTATCCTTGCATTAATACCCTACACTTCACGGCTACAGGCCTCCTAATGCCACAGAGCTATATCTGCCTTTTCGTTGCAATGGATACCGTAATATGTGCATATATGCAAGCACTTCTCTAGTATTAATACCCTACACTTCACCGCTACAGGCCCCCTAATACCACAGAGCTTTAGCTGCCTCTTCGTTGCAATGAATACTGTAATATGTGCATATATGCAAGCACTTCTCTAGTATTAATACCCTACACTTCATAGAAACAGGCCTCCTAATACCGCAGAGCTATAGCTGCCTCTTCGTTGCAATGAATACCGTAATATGTGTATATATGCAAGCACTTCCCTTGCATTAATACCCTACACTTCACAGCTACAGACCTCCTAATACCACAGAGCTATAGCTGCATCTTCGTTGCAATGAATACCGTAATATGTGCATATATGCAAGCACTTCTTTAGTATTAATACCCTACACTTCACCGCTACAGGCCTCCTTAACCACAGAGCTATAGTTGCCTCTTCGTTGCAATGAATACCGTAATATGTGCATATATGCAGCCCTACCCTTGTATTAATACCCTACACTTCACCGCTACAGGCCTCCTAATACCACAGAGCTATAGCTGCCTCTTCGTTGCAATGAACACCGTAATTTGTGCATATATGCAAGCACTTCCCTTCCATTAATACCCTACACTTACCGCTACAGGCCTCTTAAAACCACAGAGCTATAGCTGCCCCTTCGTGGCAATGAATACCGTAATATGTGCATATATGCAAGCACTTCTTTAGTATTAATACCCTACACTTCACCGCTCCAGGCCTCCTTAACCACAGAGCTATAGCTGCCTCTTCGTTGCAATGAATACCGTAATATGTGCATATATGCAGCACTTCCCTTGTATTGTGGTTGTGTTTAAATTCTGTTTTTTTTAAGTGTTTTTAGATACACATAATTTTTGTTTTTCCGTCTGGTGCGTACACGAATAAATCAGGTTTTCCGAAGCGTGAGCAGACCACATATAGCTGTCCGTGTGAGAAGCATGAGGAGACCACATACAGCTCTCCGTGTGAGAAGCATGAGCAGACCACATACAGCTGTCCGTGTGAGAAGCATGAGCAGACCACATACAGCTGTCCGTGTGAGAAGCATGAGCAGACCACATACACCTGTCCGTGTGAGAAGCATGAGAAGACCACATACAGCTGTCCGTGTGAGAAGCATGAGCAGACCACATATAGCTGTCCGTGTGAGAAGCATGAGGAGACCACATACAGCTGTCCGTATGAGAAGCGTGAGCAGACCACATACAGCTGTCCGTGTGAGAAGCATGAGGAGACCACATACAGCTGTCCGTGTGAGAAGCGTGAGCAGACCACATACAGCTGTCCGTGTGAGAAGCATGAGGAGACCACATACAGCTGTCCATGTGAGAAGCATGAGCAGACCACATACAGCTGTCCGTGTGAGAAGCGTGAGCAGACCACATACAGCTGTCCGTGTGAGAAGCATGAGGAGACCACATACAGCTCTCCATGTGAGAAGCATGAGGAGACCACATACAGCTGTCCGTGTGAGAAGCATGAGCAGACCACATACAGCTCTCCGTGTGAGAAGCATGAGGAGACCACATACAGCTGTCCGTGTGAGAAGCATGAGAAGACCACATACAGCTGTCCGTGTGAGAAGCGTGGATTCTCCATATTTAATCTACGCCCCTGTGGCGACTGTCCCTGTGCACATTCGTCCCATGTAATGAGTTGACATGATTGGAGTAGGCCTACTTTACCCATTCCAGAATTTTGTCTGTTTGTGTGTGTGTGGGGGGGGTTGGGGGGGAGGGGCGGCTTGTAATTATTCAGAAACCTTCGCGGGCGTGCGCACAACAACTCACCAAAGTTTTATCCAAACAGATGAATGGTATAGAAACGCATATACGGGACAAATAAACAAACAAACACACAAACAAACAAACAAACAAACAAACAAACAAACATTCAATTATCTATATATATATATATATATATATATATATATATATATATATATATATATATATGATTTCTCAGATTTTGTTGGTTGCAATTGTAAAATAAGGATACATTTTTCGGTTAAACCAATCCAAATTTTATTTATAATGATAATTCAACGTTTCAACGACTTTAGCGTCGTCTTTTTCAAGACATACAATGTTTGCATGAGTTAACATGCCACTGAAAAAAAGAAAGTGTGTTTTAATTGTGTTTGAGCCGGGGTGCTCACTCCGAGGAGTTTTTTAGTGGACTGTATATAATTTTGTGTAGACTTACCCCAATGATGTTTGAAAGGTGACGAAACGTAGATGACAGCGACGGGCGGAAAGTGGCCGTCGTGAGAAAGAGATAGAAGAAGGAAACTCGAGTTTAGAAGAGAAAAGAAGGAAAGATGAAAATGCCTGGAAGGCGATCGAACCCAGGACATGCAGCGTAGAAGTTGTCAATGTAGTCCGGGAACGCACGAGAGGAAAACGAGAGAGAAAAACTGAACGTGACCGACGAGGTCGGAGACTGGAACACTACTAATTGAACTTTACGAGTTCGAAGCTCGAACGATACTGACGAGATTGGAGATAGTGCATTTGCACGGAAAACTGTAAGAGATGTGATTGGCCGAAATCGAAACATATGAAATAAATAGACAGATATACCAACACCGAAAAATACATATCACCAGCGACGAATAAACGGCGCGAACATACCGCCCACCTAAAATAGACCAATTTTAGATAGGACAATGAGAAATAACAACCTAAGAACTACAAATCTAAATCTAACAACACTCCTAAACGAACGACTAAAGAGAGGGGAGGGTAACTAACTTGTTCACCGGTCGGGTGAACACTCCTTTAGACGTGCGAACGGACGCGACTCGGACGACGTTGTCGTTACCAGGGCACACTAAAACCACCCTGCCAATAGGCCAAGATAAAGGGGTAGTGGCGGGTTCCAACACGAAGACGACGTCACCGACCTTGAGATTAGGACACGCGCGCACCCACTTCCCACGCTGCAATTGCGTATGCAGGTACTCTCTGGACCAACGAGTCCAGAAGGATTGATGCAGCTGACGGACTTGATGCCAACGAGAAAGGTGAGAAGTAGACTCGGCGACAGCGGTTTCAGGAGGTGCGAGAAGTGAGGTGCCAATCAACAAGTGGGCGGGGGAAAGGTAATCAGGGCCTTCCAGGGGGTCGAACGAAGTGGCACAAAGAGGTCGACTGTTCAACACGGCTTCAATACGTGCAAACAGGGTAGAATACTCCTCGAAATTAAGGGAGGAATCCTTAATTAATCTATGTAGAAGTAGTTTGGCGGACTTCACTCCAGCTTCCCATAGGCCACCGAAATTAGGGGCGTAAGGGGGGTTGAAATGCCACTGAACATTACGTAGAGCGAGCTTGTCAGCGATAGTAGTTTCAGCTGAGGTGAGAGAATCGTGTATCTCGCGAAGCGTACGGGCAGCACCTACGTAATTACGATCACAGTCGGAATAAATATGAGCGGGGAGGCCACGACGAGCGAGAAACCGATCAAGACATGCCAGGAAGGCTTCAGTGGATAAGTCCGAAACCAACTCTAGGTGAACAGCCTTAGTGGCCATGCAGATGAACAGGCACAAATAACCCTTGACGATGGGGGCGTTACGGCGGGGACTCGTCTTCACGGAGAAAGGGCCAGCGTAGTCAGTGCCTACGTTGAGGAAAGCGCGTGAAGGCTTAGCGCGAGGTTCAGACAGCTCAGCCATGATTGGCTGAACAGGCTTGGCGCGGAATTTGAAACAGGTTAAGCAACGTCGAATGCGTTGCCGCAATAAACCGCGTAGAGCAACGATCCAATACATCTGCTGAATGAGAGCTTGCACAGTGCGAGGGCCAGAGTGCAATGACGTGAGATGGAAAGCATCACACAAGAGTGCGGACAGATGAGCTTCTTTGGGAAGCAAGAGCGGATGACGTGCGTCCTCGGGAAGTGAAGAGTAGTGAAGTCTGCCGCCCACCCTGAGAAACCCACGGGAGTCAACGAAGGGTTTGAGGGGGGCGATGCGGTGAGACACGGGCGAGTATTTCTCCAATTGCTTGAGCTCATTGGCGAAATAATGCCGTTGAGTGATGCGTACTAACAAACGCATCGCGTCCTCAAGTTCGGACGGGAGCAGGGGACCAGTGGGGGAAGCAAGATGACTTCGGCGAGCAAGCAAAATGCGGGAAAAGCGTACCACGTGACCAAACACGCGCTTGGCTTTGACGAGCGAGGAGAAGCTTTGCAGCCTAACTAGTAGAGGGTCAACAACGGGGTCAAGACTGATCAGAACTGTAGGAGACGCTTTCAGCTCAGGCACCTCGTGGCTAGATTCACGCGAGGGGACCAAGCGAGGCCACGTAAAGCGGGGCGAACGCATGAACGGGGGACCAGAGAACCATATGGGATGGTTCAACAAGTCCTGGGGGAGAAGTCCCCGAGAGGCACAGTCGGCAGGGTTCTCTTCGGAACGAACGTGAGACCAGTTCAGAGGAGAAGTGGTCTCGAGAATTTCAACCACTCGATTGGCGACGAAAGTCTTAAGCTGATGTGGGGGGGTAGAGAGCCAGGCAAGTACGATAGTGGAATCGGTATAGAGGAACACTGTTTCTATGTGCAAGGACTCGAGAGCGGGCAGGGAATCTTTCAACACCCGAGACAATAACAATGCGCCACTGAGCTCCAGTTTAGGGACAGTGAGAAGCTTGACGGGCGCGACCTTGCTCCTGCCTCTCAACAGTCTGACATGAGATTGCGAGCACGTCTCAACGTGCAAATAGAGAGTAGCAGCATAGGCCTTCTCGGAGGCGTCACAAAACCCCACAAGCCGGTAGGTGGCGTCACTCAAAACAAGGAGGCGCGGAACACTGACATCACTCAACTTGGACACGCTTTCGATGGCAGTGATCCAAGTCTGAGAAAGCGACTCCGGAAGTGATTCGTCCCACTCCACGCGCAAGAGCCAGAGATTCTGCATGAACACCTTCATCCAGGAGAGAATAGGGGTGAGAAACCCGAGAGGGTCGAATATGCGCGCAGTGTAGGAGAGTATGGAACGTTTGGTGACACAACCTTTGAAAGGTAGAGTGTGAAAACTGAAGCAATCAGAGCGAGGGTCCCACAACAATCCGAGAATTTTCAGAGTCTGCTCATCGTTAGAGAATACCAGGGGAGTCTCTAAGTGGTCCTGGGGAAGAGCGCTAAGAGCGTCGGGAGAGTTGCTAGCCCATTTGCGAAGTTCGACCCCGGCGCACTGAGTGATTGATTGCAACTCAGCGCGAAGCGCGAGAGCTTCGTCAAGGTCACTGGCACCGGATACTATGTCATCGATGTAGATGTTTGAAGTAAGGGCGCGTGAAGCGAGAGGAAACTGAGCGCCCTCGTCCTTGACAAGTTGCTGCAACACTCTTTGGGCCTGGAAAGCAGAGGGCGTGAGACCGTAAGTCACTGTATTGAGCTCGTACTCAATAACAGGGGAGGAAGGCTCAGGGCGCCAAAATATGTGCTGATAGACACGGTCGTCCTGGTGTACAAGGATTTGACGGTACATCTGTCTCACGTCCGCGCACAGGGCTACGGGATAGACACGAAATGTAGTGAGAACCCGGGGAAGGTCACTCTAAAGTTTGGGACCACTGAGCAAGACGTGGTTGAGAGCAACTCCACGTTTATCAGGGGAGGAGGCGTTGAATACCACTCGCAATTTAGTGGTAGAGCTTGTGACCTTGTGTACACAATGGTGCGGGATAATGTACTTTGAAGGTTGAGGAGCAGGCTGCATATGCAGTGAACGAGCGTATTCACTCATGAACTCGTGATAGGTGTCATGAAGTGGAGGATCACGCCTTAGACGACGCTCCAAACTGACAAAGTTCTTGAGCGCGACGTCACGATTATAGCCTGGCATGATGCAGTCAGGCTTGAAAGGTTGAGCGACCGAGTAGCGACCGCATGGGTTGCGAGAGTGGGTTTTAATGAAATGCTCTTCAGCGAGCGAATCCATTGGGTCTAGAGAGGGGGGTCGACTAACTTCTTCTGTTTCCCAGAAGAGACGAAGAGTGTGTTCCAAAGGAGTATTGGCCACGGCGAGAAATGAGTAGGATGACTCAGGTGCAGGTTCAGAAGAGTTGACTGGACCCAAAATCACCCAACCGAAAACTGTGTTGAGTGCAGCAGGTTTGCTGCCTACGATTGTGTTTCCAGTTTTACAGAGAATGTCAGAGTAGAGATCGGCACCAATGAGAAAATCAATGGGTCCGGGAACATTGAAGTGATCGTCAGCGAGGTCGAGGTCATGATAGCGCTTTATGACCTCAGTGGACACGGAGGAAGTAGGCAAATTGCCGGCGATAGTTGAGAGAACGTGCGCGTTGACATGCAAAGCCAGTTGCTTAGAACGTCGAGAAGCTATACTGCATTGAACGATACCATGCACACGAGCATGAACTTGACCAACACCTGACAGTTGGGCGGTGGCTGGTTTGACCTTTAAGCCCAAACGTTGCACTAACGAATTAGTGATGGCAGAGATTTGCGACCCGGAGTCAATAACCGCGCGAAATGGGTGCAATATCCCGTGGGCATCACTTATGAGTGCGCGAACGGTGCCCAATATGACGGTTTGATGAGTGGGGTTCGAACCCCGGACTTGACACGACAGAGTCTGTGGCACCTGATGGCCTTGATCGGAGACAGGAGTATCGTCCACGGAAGACTGAGTGGAGTCTACATGCAACATAGAGTGATGTCTGGTACTATGACACACCGAACAAGACTTTGTCGAACTGCATTGGGTTCGTAGATGTGCACCCATACAATTAAAACAGCGTTTTAATTGTCGCAGAGTGTCGTAACGTTGGTCTACGGTTAAACCACGGAAAGCATTACATTGATAGAATGAATGCGAAGCCTTACATAACGGACAAGTGGACACGTTAGTATGAGCGTGATTGCGAGATGAGTCATTGTGAGATGGTTTTGAACTCAAGTTCGAAACTTCAGATGACACCATCAACGTATTTACTTTTTTCACATGGGGAGAACTTTTGACAGAAGTAACTGAGTTTTTACCGACAGCACATAACTCCATTACTTTAGATTGGTCTTCGACAAAATCAATAAGCGATTTATATTCGGGAGTCGAATTAGACGATTGTTTGGTTTCAAAAGCCTTGCGAGATGACGTATCGAGGTTAGCTAATGCCAAACACAGTAGAAGGAAATCGCCCAGGTCAGGAATATTCAGGGCTTTCAAAGAGTCGACAGAATTTTGATGTACTTTGAGAAATGCTTGAAGACCGTCATAAGATGACGTTTTCAGAGGAACAAAATCTAAAATCTTGTGAACATACAAGCTCCCTAATAATCGCTTGTTTTGATAACGAGAGACGAGCGTTTGCAAAGCGAGGGGATAATTTTCCTCAATTATTTGAAACTCTGAGATGAGTGCCAACGGTATTTCAGACAACGAAGTTTTTAAATGGTGTAATTTTTGAACATTACTTAATGACTTGTTATCATCAATAAGAGACTTGAATAGAGCATAGAACTCGGGCCATTTACAAATGTCACCTTTGAACTTGGGAAGATCTATGACAGGCAATGCAATGGATGGTTTGACTGAAGCGGGTAGAGACCCAGGTTGAGTCACAGCAGGACGCTGATTTAATTTATCAGCCGTGAGAAACCGAGATTTGGCAGCGTAAAACAACGTTTCAAAACTGTCCTGAACTTTGTCTATTTCGATCGGCTTGGCAGGAAGAACTACTTGAGTGTTGAGATCGGCAATGGACATTTGAATTTCTTGAAAATCCGATTTCAAAACAGATAATTCATCGAACCGAGGCCTATGTGACTCAACTTGTTCAGGCTTTATTTTTTCGAACGCAGTGTACGTTCGTTGGGCGGACGCGAATATGAACTCGCGTCGAGCAACTAACTTGTTTAGTTCTGCCGTAATATCGACCATTATGATCGAAAATGCAAAAGACAATGTTAGAAATACAAGGGATGTACGACGTACGTAAGAGACACACACTGAACAGCACAATCAATAGAATACGAGAGCGGAAACACACAACACGCAATGACGTGTATATTGTGCGACCAACTGAGGACTGACCTTGATTGAGAAAATCTTCGAGAAAAATGCGGAAAATTACCGGACAATTCGGCTCCGCGAGGACCATTTGTTTCAGCTGGGGTGCTCACTCCGAGGAGTTTTTTAGTGGACTGTATATAATTTTGTGTAGACTTACCCCAATGATGTTTGAAAGGTGACGAAACGTAGATGACAGCGACGGGCGGAAAGTGGCCGTCGTGAGAAAGAGATAGAAGAAGGAAACTCGAGTTTAGAAGAGAAAAGAAGGAAAGATGAAAATGCCTGGAAGGCGATCGAACCCAGGACATGCAGCGTAGAAGTTGTCAATGTAGTCCGGGAACGCACGAGAGGAAAACGAGAGAGAAAAACTGAACGTGACCGACGAGGTCGGAGACTGGAACACTACTAATTGAACTTTACGAGTTCGAAGCTCCAACGATACTGACGAGATTGGAGATAGTGCATTTGCACGGAAAACTGTAAGAGATGTGATTGGCCGAAATCGAAACATATGAAATAAATAGACAGATATACCAACACCGAAAAATACATATCACCAGCGACGAATAAACGGCGCGAACAAATTGTGTTTATTGAAGTGTTTTTTTTTTTTTGTCTTTCGAGTCTTGCTTCCCGTTGCTCGTCTGTTTCACACGATCTGGCTTGAGCATTGTGAACTCGGACACTTTCGAGTCTTGCTTCCCGTTGCTCGTCTGTTTCACACGATCTGGCTTGAGCATTGTGAACTCGGACGGTTTCGAGTCTTGCTTCCCGTTGCTCGTCTGTTACCCACGATCTGGCTTGAGCATTGTGAACTCCGACGGCTTCGAGTCTTGCTGCCCGTTGCTCGTCTGTTTCACACGATCTGGCTTGAGCATTGTAAACTCGGACGGTTTCGAGTCTTGCTTCCCGTTGCTCGTCTGTTTCACACGATTTGGCTTGAGCATTGTGAACTTGGACGGTTTCGAGTCTTGCTTCCCGTTGCTCGTCTGTCTTACACGATTTGGCTTGAGCATTGTGAACTCGGACGGTTTCGAGTCTTGCTTCCCGTTGCTCGTCTGTTTCACAGGATTTGGCTTGAGCATTGTGAACTCGGACGGTTTCGAGTCTTGCTTCCCGTTGCTCGTCTGTTTCACACGATCTGGCCTGAGCATTGTGAACTCGGACGGTTTCGAGTCTTGCTTCCTGTTGCTCGTCTGTTTCACACAATCTGGCTTGAGCATTGTGAACTCGGACGGTTTCGAGTCTTGCTTCCCGTTGCTCGTCTGTTTCTGATGCTCGTGATGCTCATTTCTTTCTTGCTTGAGGTGTAGATCGACCCATATTGTTTCGTTTGGGTGGCATAATTGAATTAACAGCGAATTAAGTTTATTTCATTAAACGCAAAAAAATGGTCAGTCACGTGAACTCCTTCTCATTGGATAAACTATGGATTCGAATGTGACCAACCCAGGAACCAAACGTAACTAAGTAAACATCTATAGCTCACAACGAACACACGCGAACTGTGTCACAACTATTTGACACCGACTCTACCAGTGTTTATGTGCCTGTGTGGCTAGTAGGTATAGTACACGATGAGTCATCTCAACAATACGCAGAGCTTTAGTCTCGGTTCTACCAGATTGCGCGACTCTTGGTGTGTCGCTTGGTGAACTGTCGCTAAAGTATGATGCACACACTTTTGTTATTACATTCAGAAACATTCGCGGGCATGCGCACAACAATTCATCAAAGTTTGTTGAGTTGTGCGTACGCCCGCGAATGTTTCTTAATTAGGCGGCCGGGGTAAGGGCCGGGTGGTTTAAATAACGATAACTCTAGATTTGTAGTGAGTGATTCCATTTTCTGTTTTTGAACCACCCCCACCCCCCCCCCCCCCCCAATTGCTACGGCCGCGCCTGCGACCTCGTGAAGGAGTTACAACAAAATGCATAGCATAGAAACCTTCCCCGTGAAAAAAAATAAATGTGCCAAGTTGCATGGTGATATGTCCAACGGTGTCGAACTCAATTTATTGGTGAGCCCTCTTTGCATGCACCGATCACCACGTGAAGGAGGTACAACAAAATGCATAGCATAGAAACCTTCCCCGTGAAAAAAATATGTGCCAAGTTTCATGGTGATATGTCCAACGGTGTCGAACTCAATTCATTGGTGAGCCCCCTTTGCAGGCACCGATCACCACGTGAAGGAGTTACAACAAAATTGAAAGCATAGAAACCTTCCCCGTAAAATAATACAAATACATGTACCAACTTCCATGGTGATATGTACCAACGGTGTCGAAGTCAATTCATTGGTGAGCCCTCTTTGCAGGCACCGATCACCACGTGAAGGAGTTACAACAAAATGCATAGCATAGAAACCTTCCCCGTGAAAAAAAATATATGTGCCAAGTTTCATGGTGATATGTCCAACGGTGTCGAACTCAATTCATTGGTGAGCCCCCTTTGCAGGCACCGATCACCACGTGAAGGAGTTACAACAAAATTGAAAGCACAGAAACCTTCCCCGTAAAATAATACAAATACATGTACCAACTTCCATGGTGATATGTCCAACGGTGTCGAACTCAATTCATTGGTGAGCCCTCTTTGCAGGCACCGATCACCACGGGAAGGAGTTACAACAAAATGGATAGCATAGAAACCTTCCCCGTAAAATAATACAAATACATGTACCAACTTTCATGGTGATATCTACCAACGGTGTCGAAGTCAATCATTGGTGAGCCCTCTTTGCAGGCACCGATCACCACGTGCAAAACCAAAATGGATAGCATAGAAACCTTCCCCGTAAAAAAATACATATATGTGCCTAGTTTCATGGAGATCGGATGAATGGTTTAGTAATGTATAAAGGACATACATACATACATACATACATACATACATACATACATACATACATACATACATACATACATACATACATACATACATACATACATACATACATACATACATACATACATACATACATACATACATACATACATACATACATACATACATACATACATACATACATACATACATACATACATACATACATACATACATACATACATACATACATACATACATACATACATACATACATACATACATACATACATACATACATACATACATACATCTTTCTTTTATATGTATAGAAGATAGAAGAAGATATATATTTATATATATATATATAGATAGATAGATAGATAGATAGATAGATAGATAATGGATAACAATAATATATTAAACATACTATGTTGTACGTCATTCGACGATAGGTTTAATCCTTACCACAAATACACTCTGTCGGAAAATCGGGAATCAAAACGCAATTTATGTTTAACAATAATCAATTAGCAAAATAGCGTTTTTTATTGATATCTTGAGAACGCATGTTGGAAAATAATTTCTACCCGGGATTTGGTTTTGTATCAGCTAAACAGTAAACAATGAGTATTTAAACTTAAAATATTAGAGAATTTATGATTGTTACTCCTGTAATTAATTAACTAATTAATTAATTTTTTTAATTTATAACAGACATAATTGTAAAAACTCAATTGATGACAATTTCCGGGTATGGATTACGTTTTAAATATCTTCTAGCGTTCTCAGGCTATAAATGAAATGAGCTATCCAACGCCACTGAGATCGAGTGAGTGAGCTGATGACGATCCATAATATGCAACTGAACCCCAAGCACATCAGTAACGATCCAAAATATCCCGCCAGGGATTTCATTACAGTCCTTCAACTCTTCCCTTGCTCATTATTGCCAATCGATAAAACTAAATCACTGCTCCGAAAAAGCAATTCAATGGAAATTCGAGTAGGTAACGCTGACTGTTGATAGCCTGGCAGACGTCTGAAGACAAAGCCGTGCCTCAACGCTTACAAGACTAATACATGATCATTCCGTTATTGAGATTCACTTCATGTTAAGTCGGCCAGACAGCAGTTGAGGTTGCTGTTAAATAATGCAAATGCTGCTTACACGCAGCGGACAATACACATGGATATGAAGCGTGTGGTTTCAGTATGAAGCCTCCACTCTTCGTATGCATAATACATGTTTAAGTGGCCATCATCAAGTTAAATAGACTATTATGGAAAGTATATATATATACAGCAATCTGTTCTTGTATATGTAACACGGTCTCATAAATCTTCAAGAATTGTTTGGATTATTTGGTGTTTAACGACGTTTTCAACATAGAAGTCGGGGGGGGGGGGGGGGGGGAGGGGGGGGGGGGGGGGGGGGGTGATGATTTGATGAAATTGATAAGTATAAGAAAGTTGAAAATGTAAAAAGGATGACCTCATTTGTCGCTTCCTACGATGCAAGGCTCCGTCGAAAGGAACAATGTTAATTAATAAGAGATTAGTTTGACAAAGTCACTTGCAAGCACCGCATGCAGTATTATCAGGTATAGCTTTGACTTTTTATATTTATTTGTTAATAAATAATGTTTTTCGTAGAAATACTTGTTATAGGGTTCACAAAAGCTGTACCTGGTGTGCCCTCTTCAGGCGACTAAATAATATTAGGGTGTTTGGATAGTTGGGAAGGAATTTCCGAGGGCTGTTGGTAGGACTCAACGCAAGCATTCGTCTTCACGACCTGAGAAAAACCCTTATGTCAGTATTGCGGCTGGTCGCAGTTGAATTTGTGATCCTCCAAATTTTTGTTTTGTTTTTATTGCAGATTTAGAGGACGAGAATGCGAAACCAGATCGGAGCTATAAAACTGACGTGTTTGGGTTCGGGGTGGAATAGCATTTGTATCAACTAACAATCAATGGGACAAAGACACCACACTATTACTTAGGCACAAAGTATTTCATACCAAATTTAACCGATAGAAGTTGCTCAGCAGTAAGACGCCAGACTCTAATTCGGGAGGTTACAGGTTTAATTCGGGGCACGGGAAATCCTAATTGAACCCGAGGTTTTTCTCAGTGATAAAAGCGAATGTTGGGATTGACTCCTACTATAGCAGCCGTCGGACCTTCTCAAATATCTAAACACGCTAACTCGAAGTTAGTCACCTGAAAAGGGTGAGCTGGTATGATGCACATTATAACAGGTATTCCTACGAAAACATTAATAATTTGATTAACTTATTGAAGTTTTTCTTTTAAAGTTCAATGTGAAATATTTGCCTAGCCCTAGCATAAACAGAATTTAATTAAAAAGAAGAATGAAAAAACAAATTTGAGATAAACACTGCCATCGCGGGTTGATTGTGTAATAAAAGGAAAAAAATCAAGGCCGGAACTGAGAGAATTCGTTCGACGTTTACTACTCAATCAATTCAGTGGGTGTGTTTAGTGACCCCCCCCCCCTCCCCCATTCGTTCGACGTTTACTACTCAATCAATTCAGTGGGTGTGTTTAGTGACCCCCCCCCCTCCCCCATTCGTTCGATGCTTACTACTCAATCAATTCAGTGGGTGTGTTTAGTGACCCCCCCCCCCCCCTCACCCATTCGTTCGATGCTTACTACTCAATCAATTCAGTGGGTGTGTTTAGTGACCCCCCCCCTCCCCCATTCGTTCGATGCTTACTACTCAATCAATTCAGTGGGTGTGTTTAGTGACCCCCCCCCCCCCTCCCCCATTCGTTCGATGCTTACTACTCAATCAATTCAGTGGGTGTGTTTAGTGACCCCCCCCCCTCCCCCATTCGTTCGATGCTTACTACTCAATCAATTCAGTGGGTATGTTTAGTGACCCCCCCCCCCCCTCCCCCATTCGTTCGATGCTTACTACTCAATCAATTCAGTGGGTATGTTTAGTGACCCCCCCCTCCCCCATTCGTTCGATGCTTACTACTCAATCAATTCAGTGGGTGTGTTTAGTGACCCCCACCCCTCCCCCATTCGTTCGACGTTTACTACTCAATCAATTCAGTGGGTGTGTTTAGTGACCCCCCCCCCTCCCCCATTCGTTCGACGTTTACTACTCAATCAATTCAGTGGGTATGTTTAGTGACCCCCCCCCTCCCCCATTCGTTCGACGTTTACTACTCAATCAATTCAGTGGGTGTGTTTAGTGACCCCCACCCCTCCCCCATTCGTTCGACGTTTACTACTCAATCAATTCAGTGGGTGTGTTTAGTGACCCCCCCCCTCCCCCATTCGTTCGACGTTTACTACTCAATCAATTCAGTGGGTGTGTTTAGTGACCCCCACCCCTCCCCCATTCGTTCGACGTTTACTACTCAATCAATTCAGTGGGTGTGTTTAGTGACCCCCACCCCTCCCCCATTCGTTCGACGTTTACTACTCAATCAATTCAGTGGGTGTGTTTAGTGACCCCCCCCTCCCCCATTCGTTCGACGTTTACTACTCAATCAATTCAGTGGGTGTGTTTAGTGACCCCCACCCCTCCCCCATTCGTTCGACGTTTACTACTCAATCAATTCAGTGGGTGTGTTTAGTGACCCCCCCCTCCCCCATTCGTTCGACGTTTACTACTCAATCAATTCAGTGGGTGTGTTTAGTGACCCCCACCCCTCCCCCATTCGTTCGACGTTTACTACTCAATCAATTCAGTGGGTGTGTTTAGTGACCCCCACCCCCCTCACCCATTCGTTCGATGCTTACTACTCAATCAATTCAGTGGGTGTGTTTAGTGACCCCCACCCCTCCCCCATTCGTTCGACGTTTACTACTCAATCAATTCAGTGGGTGTGTTTAGTGACCCCCACCCCCCTCACCCATTCGTTCGACGTTTACTACTCAATCAATTCAGTGGGTGTGTTTAGTGACCCCCCCCCCCTCCCCCATTCGTTCGACGTTTACTACTCAATCAATTCAGTGGGTGTGTTTATAGTGACCCCCCCCCCCTCCCCCATTCGTTCGATGCTTACTACTCAATCAATTCAGTGGGTGTGTTTAGTGACCCCCCCCCCCCCTCACCCATTCGTTCGACGTTTACTACTCAATCAATTCAGTGGGTGTGTTTATAGTGACCCCCCCCCCTCCCCCATTCGTTCGATGTTTACTACTCAATCAATTCAGTGGGTGTGTTTAGTGACCCCCCCCCCCCCTCACCCATTCGTTCGATGCTTACTACTCAATCAATTCAGTGGGTGTGTTTAGTGACCCCCCCCCTCCCCCATTCGTTCGATGCTTACTACTCAATCAATTCAGTGGGTGTGTTTAGTGACCCCCCCCCCCCCTCCCCCATTCGTTCGATGCTTACTACTCAATCAATTCAGTGGGTGTGTTTAGTGACCCCCCCCCTCCCCCATTCGTTCGATGCTTACTACTCAATCAATTCAGTGGGTGTGTTTAGTGACCCCCCCCCCCTCCCCCATTCGTTCGATGCTTACTACTCAATCAATTCAGTGGGTGTGTTTAGTGACCCCCCCCCCCCCTCACCCATTCGTTCGACGTTTACTACTCAATCAATTCAGTGGGTGTGTTTATAGTGACCCCCCCCCCTCCCCCATTCGTTCGATGCTTACTACTCAATCAATTCAGTGGGTGTGTTTAGTGACCCCCACCCCTCCCCCATTCGTTCGACGTTTACTACTCAATCAATTCAGTGGGTGTGTTTAGTGACCCCCCCCCCCTCCCCCATTCGTTCGACGTTTACTACTCAATCAATTCAGTGGGTGTGTTTAGTGACCCCCCCCCCTCCCCCATTCGTTCGACGTTTACTACTCAATCAATTCAGTGGGTGTGTTTAGTGACCCCCCCCCTCCCCCATTCGTTCGACGTTTACTACTCAATCAATTCAGTGGGTGTGTTTAGTGACCCCCCCCCCCTCCCCCATTCGTTCGACGTTTACTACTCAATCAATTCAGTGGGTGTGTTTATAGTGACCCCCCCCCCCTCCCCCATTCGTTCGATGCTTACTACTCAATCAATTCAGTGGGTGTGTTTATAGTGACCCCCCCCCCCTCCCCCATTCGTTCGATGTTTACTACTCAATCAATTCAGTGGGTGTGTTTAGTGACCCCCCCCCCCCCTCACCCATTCGTTCGATGCTTACTACTCAATCAATTCAGTGGGTGTGTTTAGTGACCCCCCCCCCTCCCCCATTCGTTCGATGCTTACTACTCAATCAATTCAGTGGGTGTGTTTAGTGACCCCCCCCCCCCCTCCCCCATTCGTTCGATGCTTACTACTCAATCAATTCAGTGGGTGTGTTTAGTGACCCCCCCCCCTCCCCCATTCGTTCGATGCTTACTACTCAATCAATTCAGTGGGTATGTTTAGTGACCCCCCCCCCCCCTCCCCCATTCGTTCGATGCTTACTACTCAATCAATTCAGTGGGTATGTTTAGTGACCCCCCCTCCCCCATATGTTCGATGCTTACTACTCAATCAATTCAGTGGTTATGTTTAGTGACCCCCCCTCCCCCATTCGTTCGATGCTTACTACTCAATCAATTCAGTGGGTATGTTTAGTGACCCCCCCCCCCTCCCCCATTCGTTCGACGTTTACTACTCAATCAATTCAGTGGGTATGTTTAGTGACCCCCCCCTCCCCCATTCGTTCGACGTTTACTACTCAATCAATTCAGTGGGTGTGTTTAGTGACCCCCACCCCTCCCCCATTCGTTCGACGTTTACTACTCAATCAATTCAGTGGGTGTGTTTAGTGACCCCCACCCCTCCCCCATTCGTTCGACGTTTACTACTCAATCAATTCAGTGGGTGTGTTTAGTGACCCCCCCCTCCCCCATTCGTTCGACGTTTACTACTCAATCAATTCAGTGGGTGTGTTTATAGTGACCCCCCCCCTCCCCCATTCGTTCGACGTTTACTACTCAATCAATTCAGTGGGTGTGTTTAGTGACCCCCACCCCCATTCGTTCGATGCTTACTACTCAATCAATTCAGTGGGTGTGTTTAGTGACCCCCCCCCCCTCCCCCATTCGTTCGACGTTTACTACTCAATCAATTCAGTGGGTGTGTTTAGTGACCCCCACCCCTCCCCCATTCGTTCGACGTTTACTACTCAATCAATTCAGTGGGTGTGTTTAGTGACCCCCCCCCCCTCCCCCATTCGTTCGACGTTTACTACTCAATCAATTCAGTGGGTGTGTTTATAGTGACCCCCCCCTCCCCCATTCGTTCGACGTTTACTACTCAATCAATTCAGTGGGTGTGTTTAGTGACCCCCACCCCCATTCGTTCGATGCTTACTACTCAATCAATTCAGTGGGTGTGTTTAGTGACCCCCCCCTGCCCCATTCGTTCGACGTTTACTACTCAATCAATTCAGTGGGTGTGTTTAGTGACCCCCCCCCCCTCCCCCATTCGTTCGACGTTTACTACTCAATCAATTCAGTGGGTGTGTTTAGTGACCCCCCCCCCCTCCCCCATTCGTTCGACGTTTACTACTCAATCAATTCAGTGGGTGTGTTTAGTGACCCCCCCCCCCCATTCGTTCGATGCTTACTACTCAATCAATTCAGTGGGTGTGTTTAGTGACCCCCCCCTGCCCCATTCGTTCGACGTTTACTACTCAATCAATTCAGTGGGTGTGTTTATAGTGACCTCCCCCTCCCCCATTCGTTCGACGTTTACTACTCAATCAATTCAGTGGGTATGTTTAGTGACCCCCCCCTCCCCCATTCGTTCCACGTTTACTACTCAATCAATTCAGTGGGTATGTTTAATGACCCCCCCCCCCTCCCCCATTCGTTCGACGTTTACTACTGAATCAATTCAGTGGGTGTGTTTAGTGTTTTCCCCCCTCCCTCCCTTAGCCATCCCCGAGGACATCTGTCAGACGTTCGAGGCGACCAAGCAGGTACGCCACAGGAACTTGTTCCTGAGTACGTCGTTAGACCATGGATTTATAATAGTACCTACGGTACTGGATGTCTAGCTCTGTAGTAAGCGGTGATCGTATAAAGTGCAGTGAGATTTGCAATGCATTATGGGTGGCAGGCAATTTGTTCCTGGTTGTCAATGTCAAGGACAGCTGTTAATTGTTGTTTCGTTATTGTTTGAGTTAATTGTTACGCCTAGTTACATGTTTACAAATATCAAATCGTTACGTTTTTGTTTTCTTTGTTTTCTTTGGTGTTTGATTAAAGAAATACGATATTAAAATTAAGTTAAACTATAGGCCTAGGCCTAGGAGGCCCTATAGACCTAGGGCCTAGGCTTAGGAGGCCCTATAGGACTAGGCCCTAGGCCTAGGAGGCCCTATAGGCCTAAGCCTAGGAGGTCTAGGGCCTAGCACTTCAGTTGAAGTCTATGCATGGATTTATAATAGTACCTACGGTACTGGATGTCTAGCTCTGTAGTAAGCGGTGATCGTATAAAGTGCAGTGAGATTTGCAATCCATTATGGGTGGTAGGCATTTTTTTCCTGGTTGTCAATGTCAAGGACAGCTGTTAATTGTTGTTTCGTTATTGTTTGAGTTAATTGTTACGCCTAGTAACATGTTTACAAATATCAAATCGTCGTGTTTTTGTTTTCTTTGTTTTCTTTGGTGTTTGATTAAAGAAATACGATATTAAAATTAAGTTAAACTACAGGCCTAGGCCTAGGAGGCCCTATAGACCTAGGACCTAGGCTTAGGAGGCCCTATAGGACTACCTAGGGCCTAGCACTTCAGCTGAAGTCTATGAGCCTACATTAATTTTGTATTTTTCAAAATTCGAGTGCAAAAATCTAAACGTTAAATACACATTAGACTACCCGTAGAATAATAATTGCTTGACGGTCGCGTGAAAAACCACCACCTGCGACCATAAAGAAATAACCGGGCTAGCGACTACGATGCTAATTTCGTCACCAGTTTTGACAGATCACAGCCTTGGATGAGTCAATAATAGATGATCAATTAGAGTCAACCTCAAACTTATCCAGAAGGCTGTAATTTAAGGAACAAAATGGCGTCAGCCGCTCGTCGGCCGGATGTACCTCAATGAAACAGGAAGTTCCATTGAAGCTAGACCTCCTGATAAGATACAACTCCATGGTCTATGAGCCTACATTAAGTTTGTATTTTTTAAAATGCGAGTGCAAAAATCTAAACGTTATTACCCGTAGAATAATAATTGCTTGACGGTCGCGTGAAAAACCACCACCTGCGACCATAGAAAAATAACCGGTCTAGCGACTACGATGCTAATTTCGTCACCAGTTTTGACAGATCACAGCCTTGGATGAGTCAATAATAGTTGATCAATCAGAGTCTACCTCAAACTCATCCAGAAGGCTGTAATTTAAGGAACAAAATGGCGTCAGCCGCTCGTCGGCCGGATGTACCTCAATGAAACAGGAAGTTCCATTGAAGCTAGACCTCCTGAAGATACAAGACAATGTAAATAAATATGCATACAAAGAAATACACCATTCGATACGAGTGGATGAAGAACTGGGCGACCCGTAACTAGCTGAAGCTCTAAAGGTGAAGCTTATCCGAAAATTGTTTTATGATGGAACACTTTACTATCAGCAATATAAACAAAAAGATTGGTAGATGTTTAAAATTACAAATTAATTTTAAAAAATTGAATTAGAAATTAACAACTGAACAGAACTTTTGCACAAAATTCCCGATGGAAGGATAATCACGACTTTATGAAGTTCATGATCTCCTCATATATATGTACATATTTTTTTTAATCTTATAAAAACGAGTTGTTCGTGCATTAACTGTGCTGCAACACAATTACAACCGGCGTTGAAGCGTATCAACAGTTTGAATGGAGAGATAAATAAAAACAGGCACTATACAGACTGCGGCATTCGCTATATACACTCCACCCCACATAACCTCTTCAATCTTGTTTCGCAACACTAATTGTGTTTTTGTGCGCTTGAATTATATCATCGCCCTTTTTAACAAATTACGGAATCAAAATCAGGATCGCACAGCAAATGTGTAACAATTGTTGCAGGAAACTGTAGTCATATCACGTTTATTTGGTATCCAAGGGGTTGAAATGATCATAGACATGACACCAGCCCATCCATCAAACACATGACACACGATGCCTTGTTCGTGAATACGTGGTATTTGGAAATCATCTGCATGAGGTGTCGTATTAACTAGCGGACTGTAGGAATTAGTAACGCATCACACGTATAACATACTCACATGTTTCTCTCGAAATATTACTCTGTATTCGCATTGATAAACAACACAGTACGTTTTCTCTGTGAAGAACTTCTGCATCGGCGTATGTTTAAATAGTCCTTTGCATAACGAGAATGACGGTATAAAATTTGGGTCAAAGGATGACATATATCAAATGAAAGCTTGAAACGAGCACTTTTCAAAAACCCATGGTACGTGGTATTTGGACCTCTAGTACCTCTAGCAAACCCAGCTTTCTATGGCAAAACTAGGGTCAAAGGCCAAATTCGTAATCATTTTAATAATTTTTAATTAAATAATGAAAAACGTTTGCAAGTTTAAATGTTTATTTTTTGGTAGCTAAATGTGTTATGTACCCAAATTTTATACAAACATGCCATTTTCGAGCGTCATGCATAAAACTCCAGCCTGTGAAAACCTACTGTACATTGAATGACGCCATTCTTTTGCGAATTGAAGATTGTAGTGAGAATGTAATTGTTGTTAAGTTTCCTAAAAAACATTGATTTTCCTTTTATTCCCACTATCTATTTTTGAAAAAGAACAATTTTTTCTTCATTACATTGTATTATTCAATCATATATTTACATAATAATATTAATACACTCGTTTATTTTTTAACGAATTTTTGTTGTACGTGTTCTCATTTTTACACTTGTTTGTATTGTTGTTGTAGTTGTAGTTGTTGTTGTTGTTGTTGTTGTTGTTGTTGTTGTTGTTGTTGTTGTTGTTGTTGTTGTTGTTGTTGTTGTTGTTGTTGTTGTTGTTGTTGTTGTTGTTGTTGTTGTTGTTGTTGTTGTTGTTGTTGTTGTTGTTGTTGTTGTTGTTGTTGTTGTTGTTGTTGTTGTTGTTGTTGTTGTTGTTGTTGTTGTTGTTGTTGTTGTTGTTGTTGTTGTTGTTGTTGTTGTTGTTGTTGTTGTTGTTGTTGTTGTTGTTGTTGTTGTTGTTGTTGTTGTTGTTGTTGTTGTTGTTTTTGTTTTTGTTGTTGTTGTTGTTGTTGTTGTTGTTGTTGTTGTTGTTGTTGTTGTTGTAATTGTTGTTGTATCTTTAATTCAAGTTTTATTTTGTTCGGTGTTTTTGCTTTTGTTACATAGAAAATAGTAAAGTGGGATTACATGACTTCCTTTGTAAATCAGTTTAATCTAAAAGTTTAGTTGCTATTTATATATTTTTTACAAATACATACGTTGATATTATTTAAAATTATTTAAAAACACGTCAAAACTAAGGATTCCCTCAAACTCTGTCAATCATACAGTCCTCACTACATACTTGCTTTGAACACAGGTATCTTCCCGGATGTATTTAAAATTGCAGTAATTAAACCACTCTATAAAGTTGGACCCAAAAATGTACTGACAAATTACAGACCTATTTCGCTAATTAGTAATGTAGCCAAGATATTAGAAAAGTGTATAAAATATAGATTAACTAAGTATTTGGAGGAGAACAATCTAATGTCAAAAAATCAATTTGGTTTCAGACCAGGGTTATCTACAAATGACGCAATATACAAAATTACTAAAGAAATAAGCGAAGGACTTGATAACAAAGAAAAAGTGTTTGTGATATTTCTTGATCTAGGTAAAGCTTTCGACTCGGTAGACCATGACATCCTGCTAAATTAAATGGAAAAGCTTGGAATTCTTGGTATCCCATATAATTTATTTAAAAGCTATCTCTCTAATAGAAAACAATTCAAAATTTAAATAATGTCCTTAGTGAAGAACGCTATATTAAGTGTGGGGTACCGCAAGGAACGGTTTTAGGGCCTATCCTATTCCTTATTTATGTAAACAGCCTATGTAATACTGAAGGAAAAATAGCAGGTAAAATCCTCTCATATGCAGATGTTTGTGATATTTAAGGGAAATAAATGGAAGGAAGTTTTTAAAAGAGCAGAAAAGGGTTTTATGTATACAAAAACTGGTTAGTTGTATACCGCTTAACGTTAAATATAAAACAAAACTAATTTCATAACATTCTCAACACATAAAGATAATTCCGATAAGCCTTATCATAAACACTTATTGAAATTTCTCAAGTTAATGACACAAAATATCTCGGTATAATCGATTCGAACCTAAAGTGGGACTTACAAGTAAAAAGTGTTGCCGATAAATTACGTAACACAATTTATAAGTATTATTTACTTCGACACATCCTTAACGCTAAAACTCTTAAATCAATATTCCATGCATTAACAACCTTACAACCAACCCTATTCTTAGTTATGGAATTTTAGGATGGGGAGGCTGCTATAATAAACATCTGGAGGCTCTAGAAATAATACATAGGTGAATAATCAAAGTATGTCTTAGTAAAAAGAGCAGATTCCCAACTAACTTA
Source organism: Isoperla grammatica (assembly GCA_945910005.1). NCBI lineage: Eukaryota > Metazoa > Arthropoda > Insecta > Plecoptera > Perlodidae > Isoperla > Isoperla grammatica. Next base: position 81,808,365 of record OX246738.1, read on the forward strand.
CTCTAGAAAGAATTTAATGTTATAACAGTCTGACAGCTTTATTATTACACTTGTTTAGTTTACCTTTACGACAAAAAACTATACACCCGCATACATCATTCACACGAGACTAGGGCAAAAACTAATAAGTGCGTCAACCTTCATAGGAAAAATAGAAAACTGGGACAAAACCATAATATATCTTTTATTGGCTGCAAACTATATAATCTTTTGCCGGAAATTATCAAAAACTCTAGGAAACATAATTTAAAAAAAAACAGATAAAGTTTTGGATTACGGAAATGGAAATAAAAGAAGTCATATTGAATGCAACCTAGTAAAATAAATAGTTAATATGTAATGTTAGTTCATTTTTTATCACGTAAGTTAAGATTAGCGTAAGTTAAATTAGTATATCAAGCTTAGTATGTAAATGCAGGCCGTCTATGTTTTAAGATTTTCATGTTTTCAGTACTTGCATACATTTAGCTGCTGGAGCCTCACACTAAGTTTCTAACCTTTGTGGTATCAGCAGTATTATATTTTAAATTTTTGTTTATATTATATTTTATATTTTACATTTTTATTTTCTAAATATTTTTATAAGAATAAATTATAATTGCTTTGTATCATAAAATAATGTAATTTAACAACTAATCAATATCTTAATCAGCTAAATTGTAACTTTTTAAGTTAAATTTGATGTGATTGCCAATATAACCATGCACGTCCAATTGTAATTGTAATTGTAATCTTGAACTAAGAGAAATGTAAAAAGAAATCAAAATTATGTAAATGTAGTATGTAAAATGTAATGTAATGTAATGATAATAATAAATAATGTAATGTAATAAATCAAATAATAAATTAATAAATAACACTGCTTTATCGCCGCCAGGTATTTTCAATAAATCCCAGCATATAATAGCATCCTCAAACTATGATCGACCTCACTTCAAGAACCAACCCTCAACAAATAGACAGGGAGAGACAAAAAGAAGGCACAAAAGGGGCACACTTTCAACTTAAATGAGCTTGCGCTCTTTACAATGGTAAGAACTTAACATTAAGAAATTGTAGTAGATGGATAAATCAAAACAATATAACTTACGAGTTACGACTATAACATATTTGAGTAGAAGATGAGAATACAGATTATACAATATAGAACTTACAGCTAACTTAATCTAATGAGCACTTATTTTTATAGCACTTATTTTTATACGACTATAGCATATATGAGTTGAAGATGACAATATAGACTATACAATATATAACTTTTTAATCTTATGACTAACTTAATCTAATGAGCACTTATTATTATAGCGATAATTATATGGTATATAATAATTAATATAAGTGTCGTACAAATAAGAGTCAATTAATGTAAAACGTAGAAAGTAAGAAATTAAAATGTTTAGATAATTTATATTATAGTCATTTATAGAGTTAATTACAAGGTTTATCAAAAGAACATTGTAATTTGAATACAAACACTAACACTGAGTTTAATAGAGAAGAAAATGTATAAATCAAAAAGTTAAAATTTTAAATCAGTTTTTCTCAGAAAGCTAGGCTACTCAAAGCAGTCTCTCAGTTCATTCAACAGCAGATTTTTCTTAACTTCTTTCCTAAAGGCGTGGCTACTGAGGCATTTCACTGAAGATGGAAGCTTTTTGTAAAGGATATAACCCTGATGGTTTATGTTGGAAGTACCAAATTGACTGGTCATTTTCAATGAAAAGGTTGTTCTTTGTCCAGGTGTTATATGAATGTTTATTACTATTGAGTGTGTAATAAAGATTTGTCATGGAATATTTATGTATCATGTTGTGTATGAGTGTTAGGGGGAAATGCTTATTGATAAGTTTGAGAGGTAAAATATGATGAATACTGTACATATCTATGCGACGCATTTCCCAGGGATAGTTAAAGGTATTACGGATAGCTCTATTCTGAAAGACACATAACTGTTTCAGTTTTGATTTGTTGGCCGTGCCCCACACTATGTTAAGGTAGAGCAGGTGACTGTGAATGAAACAGTAATATAGGTTTTTGAGAGTGGATTCGCGAATTACTATGGAGATAGATTCTTTTTATAATTGCTGTTATAGGAGATATTTGTTTCGTAACATAATCAATGTGGTTTACCCATGATAAACGATCATCCAACATGAAGCCCAGCCCAGGTACTTGACCGTGCAAACTTGTATGATTGGTACATTATTTACATTGAGGTGCAGACTGAGGGTGTTGTTTTTCGGATTTTGGGACTTAAATAACATATAATTAGTTTATAGGACATTTAGGGAGAGGTTGTAAATATATGTAATTTACAATCAACATTTAGGCGCGTGGCGGCCATCTTGGCGATATGTTTGAGTATTGCCATGGGCAAACATTTGAACCAATTGTAGTTAATACAAAACCCCTAATTTCGTAAGATTAGAAGTGTTTTTCTTTTTATCAAATTGATTTGATTGGTTATTTTGTGATTTTTTCTTTAATCCATATTATATCTTTTTAATTTCAAGCACTGTTTTATGCAATTTAAAAATCAAATCACACCCGCTCATCTTCTAGGTTAAGCTTGAATCTGTGACGTCACATGATGACTGAGTAAAGCTGACATGTCTTTGTCCCAGTCAAGACCTCTTAGACGGATTCAAGAGAAGAACAAACAGCTTCAAACCTATTCACGCTCACGATTGCTTTAAATTCCTAAAGTAGGAATGTCATTTGAATGGGCCGTGCAGAAGATTGAACTGCATAGAAATGTCTCTAGTTTGGCCAGTAAATAACATCCAGCCTCGTTCGAACACGGTACATTCATTGGGAGCGGGTGTTCATTTTATTTGCAAGACGATACAATCATCAGTACAATGTTGAAAACGTGTTGCTCGTTATTTTTTTTTCCATCATATACGATATTGTAATCCATGTTCAAAGGTTAAAATAAAATAATAACCATCAAACTTTTATTTATATTCTTTTACAAACCCGGTTTTAAAAGTTTTAAATTGCTATCGATATTTTTAGTTTATTATCTACCATTATAACAAACTGTGTACATTAAAACTTTATAATAAAGTATTTTTATACTGTCAACTTGTTATATTTGTTTGTTAAATTAAACACACACACCTTAACATCGGTTTCATTGGTTCATACTACATATCTTAATTTTATTATTTAAATTGATTCGCAATTTAATCAACATTTATACTGTGTAAATATTATTTGAAAGCGTTAAAACGACATAAATAAACAATATTATAAATTCATATTTTATATTATCATGTTGATAGTAGAACTTATTAATATTCTTCCCTTCCTTCCCAACTCTCGCAGCAATCTGAAGCTCTCGCTAACTTTTGACCAACAATGAGGGCTAGTCTGTACCTTAGAAAGTCAGTCAGACTCCTTCAAAGTCGTTACCTAATCTGTTAACACACGGTCAGGGCCAGAACTTCTGCCGAGAAATCACCAGAGTTCCACGAGAAATTTGCCACTCAAGAATTGAGCTTGGATTTAATTTTCATCGCTTCACTGATGCACAAGAAAGAAACGATTTATTTCGTTGTATTTGGTTCTAAAATTTATGGTAAAAAAAAATTATCCGTCAAAAGTATGCAGTAACCTACATCATATGTGAGTTAAATAATTGAAACATAAAAACGCTCCAAGTGGTAATGCACATATTAAATCTGAATAAGTTGAGTGTTAAAAACGTTGTTCCTATTATTTCCGCATTCCTTCGAAACATTCATTGTGTTTTTCATATTTAATAATCTTTCATTAAACAGGAATTTATTATCGTGTGAAAAACTATCTATGCACGTAAGATTACAAACCGTAACTTGTAAGGCCTGGTTTCACCAAGTGTTAAACTCGGTTTATCTTAGTCCCACCACTTCGGAAAGCTCGTTTAAATCTCACTAAACGGAGTTTAGTTTAAACCACCGCTCTCTGGTCGTTTAACGCTTAATTCTCCAGTCAACTGGGAGGCGTGTCATGATTCTGATGGTAAATTACGAGGTATGGTTATGTCACCCTAGCCTAGGCTCAGCGTTAGAATCTTATATAATGTAATAGGATCTCTAATAATATACTTGATCTACAAGAGTGCTACATATGATGTAGTTAATAGGTCTTGACCCTAGACTCTAGCATATCTGCCTATGCCTAGACCCAGGGCCTAACCCTACACTTTGAATATGGTATATTTAACGCCGGAGCCCTGGGTCGACTAGGCTAGCTATGTACAATGTACATACTAGTTTGGACTCCATTGGCTTTAATTGTAGGCTTAGCCTATAATACGTGAGACCTGTTACATGTACACGGGGCTAGGCCAAGCCTATCATGACAGTGATTAGTAGGCCTACTAGGTCCTGGGCCTAGGCAGAGACAACAGGTAGCCTAGGGCATTGGGCTTAAAGTAGGGCCTAGGGTAGGGCCTACGCCTAGCCCTAGGACATATTAAAACAAAAACCTGTTACAGTGTGCAATAGGGGCTGACGTGTGGTAGTCCTAGGCTACACGTATGTGGTACAAGCACAAGTCTAACCTTCTTGACAGCGCGGTAACTAAAGCTCGACAACGACCAATCACAGCGTGTGTTACAGTTTGTCTCCGTTTAACTAATTAAACTGACGAATGTCATGGTGGAACCTACAAATTAAACCACCATCTTGAACCACGTTTAACTTAAATGGATAATTAACTAACTGGTTGTTTAGGGTACTTTGGTGAAACCGGGCCTCTAAGGGTGAAGCGAAACTGTCGGTATGTAATTTGTGGACAGTCAACAATTACTCGAATGTACAGTTTATAGCTTTAATTACATTACACATTTTTGAAATTCAAATTACATTATTTTTGCATAACAGCAATCGTGGATGGGTTTGCAAGTGCCATTTAAATGTGCATCTGTATTAGTACCATAGTATACCTCATTTCATATTGTCACATCGCGTTGGCGGTGGGGGCAACAGATTCAAATAATAAAAAAAGAGAAGTTTTTCGTTTGGTTGGTGACGGGAGTGTCGAGCTTGGGAAGCGAGGTTGAGGTCGAGAGCTATGGTCGAGAGAATAGAAAATTGGCCATGAAAAGCGTATTTCATATTGTAATCTGTCAATAAAAGCCCAGTACTTCATATGGTGGAGGCGCCGGGTACACGAAGCAGATTACAACGCCAATTAAGACTGTAAGTAAACTCACAGACGATATTCTACCTGAACCGTGTCGTCCTAGGCCAGTAGCAACCCCAGACGGAGAGACCGGAGACCAGACAGGAGATCAGACTGAGATGACAATGGCGGTTCAGCTTACGATTTTTAACTCGCAGGTTGAGCGGGCAGAGGACTGGGTGTTACGGTACGAGCGTGGAGCTGGAGCCAATGGTTGGACGGACGTGAGGAAAGTGTTGGGTTTTTCTTGCTTTTTGAGGGGTTCTCAGCTTGATTGGTTTAACGCCCTTGAACGACGACGTTTGGAGACGACGACTGGCGATCCTCCTGTATCGGAACCTCTTCTTTGGAATTCCTTACGGGATTTATTCATCAAAACCTGGGGTTCTCGGTCGCAGTCTCGACATCAGTGGATGCAGAAACTTGCTGTTCGTAAACAACGAGTCGGGGAGGCTGTCTCGACCTATGTTTTTGCAAAGGTGGCCCTGTGCGACCGCGTTAATGCCCGCATGTCCAACGCGGATCGAGTGGATTGGGTAAAAGGGGGTCTAAGGGCCGGTATGGCTCGCGGGCTGGTAGGAGTGTCGTTTTTAACTGTTGATGAGTTGTTAGATAGCCTCACAGAGTTAGAGGATATCGAGCTTCAGGAACAGGAGGAGTTGGATTCGGCCGTGGAGGATGCTCAGATAACTCAGGCTGTGATTGCTCCCGTATCGGTGGCTTCTGCCGGACCAGGGCAGCATAATGCATTCCGCCCAAGACAGGCCTGGACAGGTCACGGACGGACGAGGGCTTCGTCGTCGTCGAGTGTCGCGGTGCCTGAGGATGACTTGGTCACTCTGATCAAGGGGATGGCGCAGGAGATAGGGGCGTTAAGGAGCAGGTGCAGGGGTTACAGTCTGCGGCTCTTGGACAAGAGGGACGAGTGGGGGCGCCAGTTTCAGCTACGCGTCCTAACTTACGGGGGGTGAATGGTACCTCAGTCTGTTATTTTTGTCGGCGCCCAGGCCATATGGAGCGCTATTGTGCGGCACGGAAGAAGGCGCAGCAGCAGGTGTGTGCTGAGCTGGAGGCTGCTTGTACAGCCGAGGCCTCGTCAACTGCGTCGGGAAAACGCCTAATCCCATCAGAAAGGGTGTCGTTCCTGGTGGGTGATAGTGGTGATCTGGACACAGGTCAACGCCACTGGTCACATGTTCCTTCATGTTGGATCTGTGGTCGATTAGGACACATTTAGTATCGTTGTCGTGTTCGGCGTGCGCGCATGGTACATCGTCGTTGTTATTTGCGGGAATTTCCGCAGTTGTATACTTCAATTACCAAGGGGTCGTCGGGGAATGAAGTACCTCTGTCGCTGAGCGTGGATGGTCTGGATGCTTCACGAAAAGTGTCTGGGGAGACGGAGAGTGACGTGTTGACGGGAGTGCAGTGCGTCGAGTCAGGTACTCGTGTGGATGTCGTGGTCATTCCTACATTTGGGGCTTTGCGTGTCCCTGTGGGACTGGATGGAGTTGTCTTAAGTACACTGGTAGATTCCGGGGCAGGTGTGTCATGTATAAATAGCGACTATGTTCGAGACCTACTAGTTCAGACGGTGGAGGGCTTAGTGCTGCGGACAGCGGATAACTCGTCGTTACGAGTAGTGGGTCGCGTCGGCGATGTCAACATTACTATGGGGGGTAGGACCCTGCCTATGTCATTTGTTGTAGTTGACGGTTTGTCGGTAGATTGTTTGTTGGGCAACGATTTTTGCCACCTGTTTAATGTTATTATTGATTATCAGTCGGAGCGTATTTTATTGCACGTGAGTGGAGAGTGTGTGCAGGTGTCGTTTGGAGGGGATGAACCCAGTGTTCCGAAGCTGTTGGACGAGGAATTGTGTGAATTTATGGCACATGTTGATGTTGTGGAGATCGAACTATTGAAAGTGGTTGTGTCTAAGGAAGTCACTATCAGCCCAGGTCAGACAGGCATAGTAGAGTTTGTTGTTACCGACGCTGGTTTGCTAGGTGCTAGCATTTTCGAGCCTGTTACTTCTTTGTTATGTCAGAAAGGTTTGATTGTGCCTGCCGTGTTGTTGTGTAAAGTGGGCGCGGGAGTTTTGCCTGTCACTAATGTGTCCAAACAGGCTGTTGTACTCTATGCACGGACGGTGTTGGGTACGTTGGAAGACGTTGAGATCTTGGGCAGCGAGTCAGGGATCGACAAAATCCAGGAGTCGGCGGTTTGTGTTGTTGAGGGTCAGGAGGCTAAGAGAGATGTGTTGACGGACATTGCATCACTCGATGTGAATAAGGATATGCCTGTTGAGGAGCGTAAGTGTTTACTTGATTTACTTACGAGTTATCATGACGTATTTGCATGGTCCTCTGACCTGATAGGGCGGTGTAACTTAGGGGAGTGTGATGTCGAGCTTAAGGATCCCACCCCGGTTCATATGCAACCCTATCGGGTGAGTCCAGGGGAGCGTGATGTCATACGGACGCACATAGAGGATATGTTGAATGCAGGGGTGATAACTCCCTCTACATCTGAGTGGGCAAGTCCAATTGTGTTGGTTAAGAAGAAGAATGGCAAGATCAGAGTGGTTGTTGATTTTCGTCGTCTTAACCTCCAGTTAAAGACTTTTAGTTATCCTTCTGCGAATGCGGAGGACTTGTTAGCGTGTTTGAATGGGTGTACTGTGTTTTCATCCCTTGATCTGGCTTCGGGATTTTGGCAGCTTCCTTTAACGTCTAAGGCGAAGGAAATCTGTAGCTTTGCGTGTTGTATGGGACTGTTCAAATTTGAAGTGTTGCCGTTTGGTATTTCAACTGCTCCGGCCTTGTTTCAAGCTACCATGGATAAAGTGCTAGCAGGGTTAAAGTGGTCAGCTTGTGTGTGCTATCTTGATGATGTGTTGTGCCTGGGGAAGGATTTTATCGAACACCTGTTACGGTTGGAGCTCGTGTTACAACGTTTTCGTGCCGCTCGGCTTACTCTTAACCCAGAAAAATGTTCGTTTGGTTTTGGCCAAATTAAGATGTTAGGTCACATTGTCAGTGCTGAGGGGGTTTCTCCCAATCCTGAAACGATTCAGGCAGTGCTAAATTTTCCAGTCCCTCGGAAAATTAAGCAAGTTCGATCATTCACTGGGCTCGCTTCTTACTATCGAAAGTTCATTGAAAACTTTAGTAGAATTTGTGCACCCCTAACGGATCTGACAAAGAAACAGGTTAAGTTCACTTGGGGGCCAGAACAGGAATCTGCTTTTCGTACGTTACAAGCTAAACTTCTTTCAACTCCAATTCTGAAACATTTTTCAGATAGTGCGCCTACGCAGCTACGTACTGATGCCTCAAGGGAGGGGTTGGGAGCAATAATTTTGCAACAATTTGATTCTGAGTGGCATCCAATTGGTTACGCGTCACGTCGTTTGTCCAAGGCAGAAAAGAATTATGGGATTACTTAGCTGGAATGTCTCGCTATAGTCTGGAGTGTCAAATACTTTCGTCATTTCCTCTGGGGGAGGCAATTTCAAGTGGTTACTGATCACTGTGCCTTGTGTTTCCTTCGAAAGAATAGTGAGAGAGGTGGTCGTCTAGCCCGATGGAGCATTTATCTCTTGGATCATCAGATTGAGATCGTGTATAAGTCAGGAAAGAAACACTTAGATGCTGATTGTTTGAGTCGTATGTTGCCAGAGGGTGGTTTTGAGCCTGATGATGTCGAGAGCGAAATGGAGATTATGACACTCCCGGTTACGGTGGACGACATGGAACGAGAGCAGGCGGCAGACCCTACGTTGGTTGAGTTGGTTGAGGCAATGTCTGAGCCTGACAAGGCTACTTCCCAGATTCGTCGGCAAACTAGGAGCTATGTGTTAGAGAATGGGGTGCTGTATAATAAGAACTTTGCAGTCAATGGGCCTACTAAATTGTTGGTAATTCCTGAACATCTGAAAGTGCAGATTATGTATGATGCGCATGATTGTCCGGCAGGCGGCTCACATTTAGGCTACATCAAAACCCTAGGCAAGTTACGTCAGCGTTTTTACTGGGACGGTATGGCTCGCCAGGTTGAAGCCTATGTTAAAAGTTGCGGTGATTGCCAGGCGAAGAAGATGCCTAATTTGTTACCTGCCGGTTTGTTACAGCCTATTCCGGTAGGGGAACCATTTGATATGATCGGTATCGATCTATTGGGCCCCCTTAAGCGTAGCATTAATGGTCATCGGTTCATTGTGACAGCTACTGATTATGCTACTAAATGGGCTATAGCACGGCCTATTCCATCTGGTGGTGCGACTGATGTGGCTACTTTTCTTATAGACCATGTAATCTGTGTGCATGCCTGTCCCCGCTTAATTCTTAGCGACCGGGGGGCTGTGTTTCGCAGCGCGCTAGTATCGGAGATTTTGGTGGGCTTAGGGGTGCGTTCGCTGTATACGACGGCTTACAAACCTAGCACGAATGGGCTTTGTGAGAGGTTTTAATGGTACACTTGGTACCATGTTATCGTTTTATGTTAATTCTAAACATGATAACTGGTGTGAGTATGTGTCGTTATGTACTTTTTCTTATAACGTTTCAATACAAGCGACGACCAAGTATACTCCGTTTTATTTGGTTTACGGACGTGAGCCTACTCTTCCCATGGATGCGGGGATGCAGCCTGATTTGCAGTTAGAGGTTGATAGCGCGGCGAGGATTGACGCATTACGGGAAGCGCGGCAACAGGTTTTAGAGGTTATCAAGAACGAACAGGCTAATCAGAAGGCTCGGTATGACCAGAGTCATCGTCACGTGTCATACGACGTTGGCCAGTATGTGAAGGTGTTCTTTCCCTTACGTAAACTGGGTAAAGTTGAGAAGTTCATGCACCGCTGGATGGGCCCATTTAAAATTACATAAAAATTATCGGACCTTAACTATAACGTTAAAATGAAGTTAAATAATAAGTGGATAATTGATACAGTTCATGTTTCTCGGCTCAAACCGTGGTTTGACCCCCAGGCCTGGCTTCTTCCTTGGCAGGATTAGCATTTGGATTATTGGTCGATTTGTTCTCATTCTTCGTCTCGATTTAGTGGTCGTGTGCCGTTGTTTTCGGAGTGTGTTGAGTGTTTGTGTTGACTTGTCGTCATGGTTAGATATTGCTTTGGGGCAACGTGTTGAGGTTGTGAGGGATTTATGAACTATTGAGAGGCTGAAGAAGCGAAAGAAGAAGAACAAGCTGATGTAGAAGAAACGAAAGCAGAGGTTGCTACGGAAGAACCGACGGACGTGGGGTGCACCTTACACCCTGGGGAGGGGGAAGAAACGAGGAGAAGAAAATACTTTTGGTACAAGATATTCCGACATTAACATTGTAGGCACCGTTGTGATTATCTACAACAATTTCATTCACTAGCTGTTTGTTAAATATGTATTTGTGGCTGAAAATGGCGAATTTTCCATCAAATCGAGGACGATTCTTGTCCGGGAGGGGGACATGTCACATCGCGTTGGCGGTGGGGGCAACAGATTCAAATAATAAAAAAAGAGAAGTTTTTCGAATGGTTGGTGACGGGAGTGTCGAGCTTGGGAAGCGAGGTTGAGGTCGAGAGCTATGGTCGAGAGAATAGAAAATTGGCCATGAAAAGCGTATTTCATATTGTTATCTGTCAATAAAAACCCAGTACTTCACAATATTCACATACCATTTATTTTATACATGTATTCATGTACAAATAATAAACTAAATAATACGTTCATTATGAATTGTTAATTGAAAAAAGATACAATTATCTACCCTAATCATTCAAGATCTTGCGCCAAGAAAAACGATATAGATGAGAGGTATTGGGATGTGCATGACAGGTCTCTTTTAGCGAGCTCGAGCAGCAGTGCCAAGAAATACCATATAGATGAGAGGTATTGGGATGCGCATGACAGGTCTCTTTTAGCGAGCTCGAGCAGCAGTGCCAAGAAATACCATATAGATGAGAGGTATTGGGATGTACATGACAGGTCTCTTTTAGCGAACTCGAGCAGCATTGCCAAGAAATACCATATAGATGAGAGGTATTGGGATGCGCATGACAGGTCTCTTTTAGCGAGCTTGAGCAGCAGTGCCAAAATACCATATAGATGAGAGGTATTGGGATGCACATGACAGGTCTCCTTTAGCGAGCTCGAGCAGCAGTGCCAAGAAATACCATATAGATGAGAGGTATTGGGATGCGCATGACAGGTCTCTATTAGCGAGCTCGAGCAGCAGTGCCAAGAAATACCATATAGATGAGAGGTATTGGGATGCGCATGACAGCTGTCTCTATTAGCGAGCTCCAGCAGCAGTGCCAAGAAATACCATATAGATGAGAGGTATTGGGATGTACATGACAGGTCTCTATTAGCGAGCTCGAGCAGCAGTGCCAAGAAATACCATATAGATGAGAGGTATTGGGATGTACATGACAGGTCTCTATTAGCGAGCTCGAGCAGCAGTGCCAAGAAATACCATATAGATGAGAGGTATTGGGATGTACATGACAGGTCTCTATTAGCGAGCTCGAGCAGCAGTGCCAAGAAATACCATATAGATGAGAGGTATTGGGATGTACATGACAGGTCTCTTTTAGCGAGCTCGAGCAGCAGTGCCAAGAAATACCATATAGATGAGAGGTATTGGGATGTACATGACAGGTCTCTTTTAGCGAGCTCGAGCAGCAGTGCCAAGAAATACCATATAGATGAGATGTATTGGGATGCGCATGACAGGTCTCTTTTAGCGAGCTTGAGCAGCAGTGCCAAAATACCATATAGATGAGAGGTATTGGGATGCGCATGACAGGTCTCTATTAGCGAGCTCGAGCAGCAGTGCCAAGAAATACCATATAGATGAGAGGTATTGGGATGCACATGACAGGTCTCTATTAGCGAGCTCGAGCAGCAGTGCCAAGAAATACCATATAGATGAGAGGTATTGGGATGCGCATGACAGGTCTCTATTAGCGAGCTCCAGCAGCAGTGCCAAGAAATACCATATAGATGAGAGGTATTGGGATGTACATGACAGGTCTCTATTAGCGAGCTCGAGCAGCAGTGCCAAGAAATACCATAGAGATGAGAGGTATTGGGATGTACATGACAGGTCTCTATTAGCGAGCTCGAGCAGCAGTGCCAAGAAATACCATATAGATGAGAGGTATTGGGATGTACATGACAGGTCTCTATTAGCGAGCTCGAGCAGCAGTGCCAAGAAATACCATATAGATGAGAGGTATTGGGATGTACATGACAGGTCTCTTTTAGCGAGCTCGAGCAGCAGTGCCAAGAAATACCATATAGATGAGAGGTATTGGGATGTACATGACAGGTCTCTTTTAGCGAGCTCGAGCAGCAGTGCCAAGAAATACCATATAGATGAGAGGTATTGGGATGTACATGACAGGTCTCTTTCAGCGAGCTCGAGCAGCAGTGCCAAGAAATACCATATAGATGAGAGGTATTGGGATGCGCATGACAGGTCTCTATTAGCGAGCTCGAGCAGCAGTGCCAAGAAATACCATATAGATGAGAGGTATTGGGATGCGCATGACAGGTCTCTATTAGCGAGCTCGAGCAGCAGTGCCAAGAAATACCATATAGCTGAGAGGTATTGGGATGCGCATGACAGGTCTCTTTTAGCGAGCTCGAGCAGCAGTGCCAAGAAATACCATATAGATTAGAGGTATTGGGATGTACATGACAGGTCTCTTTTAGCGAGCTCGAGCAGCAGTGCCAAGAAATACCATATAGATGAGAGGTATTGGGATGTACATGACAGGTCTCTTTTAGCGAGCTCGAGCAGCAGTACCAAGAAATACCATATAGATGAGAGGTATTGGGATGCGCATGACAGGTCTCTTTAAGCGAGCTCGAGCAGCAGTGCCAAGAAATACCATATAGATGAGAGGTATTGGGATGTACATGACAGGTCTCTTTTAGCGAGCTCGAGCAGCAGTACCAAGAAATACCATATAGATGAGAGGTATTGGGATGCGCATGACAGGTCTCTTTTAGCGAGCTCGAGCAGCAGTGCCAAGAAACACCATATAGATGAGAGGTATTGGGATGTACATGACAGGTCTCTATTAGCGAGCTCGAGCAGCAGTGCCAAGAAATACCACATAGATGAGAGGTTTTGGGATGCTCATGACAGGTCTCTTTTAGCGAGCTCGAGCAGAAGTGCCAAGAAATACCATATAGATGAGAGGTATTGGGATGTACAAGACAGGTCTCTTTTATTGAGCTCGAGCAGCAGTGCCAAGAAATACCATATAGATGAGAGGTATTGGGATGTACATGACAGGTCTCTATTAGCGAGCTCGAGCAGCAGTGCCAAGAAATACCATATAGATGAGAGGTATTGGGATGTACATGACAGGTCTCTATTAGCGAGCTCGAGCAGCAGTGCCAAGAAATACCATATAGATGAGAGGTATTGGGATGTACATGACAGGTCTCTTTTAGCGAGCTCGAGCAGCAGTGCCAAGAAATACCTTATAGATGAGAGGTATTGGGATGTACATGACAGGTCTCTTTTAGCGAGCTCGAGCGCAGCAGTGCCAAGAAATACCATATAGATGAGAGGTATTGGGATGCACATGACAGGTCTCCTTTAGCGAGCTCGAGCGCAGAAGTGCCACACTTCTTAAGAGGTTATCTTGTTGGCATACTTTTATTAATTCTTAAAGCATCGGCCAATATCGATTGTGCATACGAATCCTTATAAAAACATTATTCAATGTTTTATTTTTTTATTGTATTAAGTTATTGTTAGTTTAATTGTTAAGTATTTGGTAGAGTAACATTCTGTGTACATATCGCGTATTTTTTTATTTGTACATATAGTATGCTGAATGCTTCGGCCGTAACCTTATACACATGGTATGCAAGACAAATAACCAGTTTTGTCAACACAAGTATGGTTATTATCAGGAGCGCAAAAGACTGGCCATCTTTACTAATCACAGCATCGAAATCGTTGTCACTGGAATACTTTACTGAATCTTTCAGCGTTACGTCACGCGATGCAGTACAATAACAACATATATATTATACGTTCCGCGTATTTTACCACCATTTACATTAATTGTCATTGCACTTATTTATACAACAATCATACTAAGACAACAAAATTAGCCTTTTATTGTTGCATGGAACTGGTTTGCACATTGCGCTCATGCAAACATTACTAGTTGTGTATCTTTATTCTTGTCTGTTTGTTTGTTTTAACGGTGAAGAGTTTGGGGGTTTAGTTGGCAACCGGAACAAATAAAACAAACAGTGACCGGAATTGTTCTGGTGTGACGTGTGATCACTTTCCATGCTGGTCAGATAATTTACCGACGTTTTGACCAGCGAGTGCTTACATTGTACTACTATACGATCCAATATAAGTACCTCTCGACTTAGAAATTATACAAGAACTTTACCAATGTTATGGGTCGCATAATTTTTTTATTTTGATCGAACTAACATATGAATAACTTAATTATATATAATTGCGTATAGGGTCCGTGGTCGATTAGGTGTAGACCTGGTAAACCATGAGATGACTGCTATGGCGGGTTTCACTTCCATGTATCACCCACAAGGTCGAAATGTGAAAGGTGAGGGCGAAATATTAGAGTGATTCCATAATATCAATTATCGTGTTTAGACGAGCGTTCAAGAACCGAGCGAAACATAATAAGTTGGCCAAATGTTAGTTTGACCAATTTAAAAAATGAAAATGATTTCGGGCTCAGTTCATATTTAATTTCTACAACGGTCCTTTAAGATAGGAGGAACAACAATGCACAACAATTGCCTCAATTTTATAAATAATTTAACGATTGTAGCGCTGCCCCGTACAGAACTTTTGCAAGTGAAGACAAAACAAGGTTGTTTGACCAAACTAATCGTTTACTTCAGCGAGTTAAGGCCAATGTAGGGCTGTAATACGATTGTATTCAGCTTACATGGCCATAAAACAGAACTAATTTTTGCAATAACGGCATAAGTTAGGCTACAAGCAAAAAAAATACATCTCATAAACCGGGAAACACGAGAGTTTACCAAGTGCAGCTAAAGTCACACAAGATAGCAACAGTTATGACGTATGAGTTAGTTTTCTCGTGCATATGCGCTCTGAAAAAAGTGATATGACGTCATTCCGTTCCTAATCAAGGATGTGTTTACAAAATATCAGCTCTAGGTTATTTAATAGATGACGATCTTGTCTGCATCAATTCATCTTGAAACAAGGTTTTTAATTCTTAAACGTTTTACCTTACTTGTCTTGAAAATGTAACGACGCACGGAATAATGGTGAATTCCCGACCTGGGGGGCAATTCTTCTACTAGTTTACTTACATGCGGAATGAATGTTTTAATTACTTATTTTCGATACAATATATACATAATTATGCTAAATTGTACCAAATTAATAACATATATACCAAATTACACCCATTTTAATACCAAATTACCAAAAAGTATCGAAAACAAAGTAATTAAAATGGTCATTCCGCATGCGAGTTGCCCGTCTTTGCCCAGGGAAGAATAGGCCCAGAGTGACTCTGCTAGTCGTAAGAGGCTACGAAAGGAGACCCTGTCCCTTACCCTTCCCCCCACCCCACCCCCCCCCCCACTATCTCACTGAAGATTTCTCCTCCCATTTGGCCCTGTCCTCCCTTGCTGGACTCCCCTTATGACGACTCCCGCGACATTAATGCACCTGATTCGGAAGACGTCATATGACCTAAGCTGTCGAGTTCGTCGTTAAACACCACCTATAATAATAATAATCCGCATGCGAGTTGTCTTGAATCCGCTAGAGAATTTGGCCCCCCGCCCCAGGACGGCGAAGAAAGCAAATCGTACAACGTACAGCAACGAACCAATCAGCTATACCGCTGCCGAGCACAGCTTCATTCTGATTGGTTCCTCGTTGTGCGATCTACGTTCTGAAACCTCTTTAAGAATAGTCACGTGATGGGCCAAGGATTAAACCCACCGCAGATAAAACACTCGTGTACGCGCCCATTCTGTGGTCCTGTAGGGTCAGGTGAACATAGGAGTATGTATGTGCATCATGATTAGTGAAATATCTTATTTATAAACTCCAGGAGTACGTTTTTGGGCTCCAGTTTGTGTGAATCTTGAATCTGGCCAATACACAATGTTTGTTTTGTTATCGTATTGCATACGAAAACATTAAAATACTTTTTGTAAAGGATTATAAAATAACATTGGCATATTTTATTATTGGCGTCGCCAAATGCGCTCTAACTTATAACGCAGGCTTATTTTAAGTCTATAACTAAAAAAAACACGTTTCTAAAGTTCGAAATACGCAAGGCTGGTGTGCTATATTCACACACAACCAGTCACTCATGAAGTACCGGGAGATATCTTGATACAGCTTGAGACAATATCTTCACTATAAACCAAATAGGTAGTGTATACAATGCATAATGAAGCTCCAATAATACTCGTTGTTTGTTTTGTACTGAATACATTCATTGAAATAAGTACACATTCGTCCGACACATTTCCTCGGTTCCTGCAAGGTTGAATATAACACACAATTCCCGTGCAATGTAAACAACGAGAACGACTATTTATGTTGTGACGTATAATGAAAACATTGGGGTGTAGCACGTTTGTCCAAGCCCAAAGCAAGTTCAAAATAGAAGTTGTAGATAGAAATTATGTTTGAATTCATTCACTTGCAGATTGTTGTATTTAATCATGTTGATCTTTGTTTCTTTGCAATCGTGGACAGGTTCAGGAAATGCTGGATTCGAACTCACAGCCGTCTGAGAAAAATGGATTTCTAAGTTTGGGATTAGGTTGTGAGTTTGGTAATACATGTGGACTTTTTTATATGAACATGCTAGATTATTTATTACTCAAAACAAATCAAACGAATAAATAAGTAACGGCATTATAACATGATAATATTAACAAGTTTAGCTTTATTCAAAAGCATGTTCTACATACGACCTTCGGTCACACATGAAACATAACAGAACATTGGTACAAACATAGAGTATGTACAATTTGTCAAACAATTTCTGTGAGCAATGCATATGTAATTTGTAAAAGCCATAATTTTGTCAAGCATTTAACACTTTTTGGCACATGTATTAATAATGTACGGCCATATACTATAATTAATTACGTATACATACAATTTCAAAAGCGGTCTTAACAGTCTTACAGTAACGACGTTTTGACTTATACAAATAGACAATAATAATGACTGATCACAACGGAGGAAAGGTTTCAACAACCCAATTGTAAAGAACTTACTACCTTATCACTCTGAAAATACACTACGTCCTTTTGTCACTGGGAGTTTTGTTTTGCTGTCACATACGACCACAGTTTAATGCACAACTTCTAAGACTATTGATCTGTCACTTACCATGTTATGTTAGGAAGAAAGAGCGCAACATTCTAAGGAAGAGAATGTATCCAACACATAAACTGCCTACGTGTCACTTACGACGTTCTTTCTCTAGGGCGACGATTTTATGTATATCTCGATGGAATGTTGACTTTAAGGTCATTCTTTACACTTAAGCTCATATCACAAATAATATGAACCGGAAACGTACTCTAGGTCTTCTTCACAAGAAGCCGTCAATATAATGCATATTATTTAATTTACATTTGTATTGTTTCGTGGTATGTATCGTGTATCTATTAAATTATATGAACCGATTTTTAACCCTTTCAGTCATTCTTTTTTTTGAGCAGATAACGCTACTTAAAAACACTAACAATCAATTCCCTGATTTTTTTAATGGTTTTTAGATTTTTTTTAATAAATATGCCATGATTTTTTAAGATTTTTTGGGAAATTTTGGATTGGATATAAATTCAAAATTTGGGACCAAAATAAATTTTGCTCAGTAGTTAAAAAAAATAGATTTTTTTGCAATTTTTTGCTTATTTTCATATCTTTTTCCCTCAAATGCAACACAAACTAGAAATAAATCAAATTTCCGGGACATATCAAAATTCTCTTGTTTTTAGCTGTTTTTGCAAGTATGAATTTTGAAACGTCTCTAATAAAGGTACCATTCGTCACATTGCAGCGGGGAAAAAATGAAACTGTTTGAATCTAAACATTTGATTTTTGTAAACAGCGATCAATGAGAACTAACGTCCCGTTTAACTGTAATAAAATCCAAAAATTGGTGTCCACTATTGTGGACGTGGTGTCTGAAAGGGTTAAAGAAAGACAAATGTATCTAATTCCCAGTTAGAAGTCTTTTTAATATGGGGATTTAATAATATTTTACTGTAATGGACGACACAAAATTTATGTAAATCTTTATAGCAGTGAGATCATATCGATAAAAGCTCTACACTCTTTATTCAGTATGCCATTATATCAGTTAAAGTTTACATATCGTTTCATCATTTCTGAACAGTCACGGTAGCAGTAGTGGTCCCATAGAGACACATAGTCGATACATTTCAATTAAGTACATCATTACGCCAGAGTTAATTGGGTTGGGTAAGAGCAAATATTGGAACTAGATCCTTCATAGTTGACAAAGGGTTAAACAATAGATAGGACACAATTAGGTACCGGGGCAGTTAGACGCAAGACGGGAGATATCAGGGGAGTATGTCTAACAATAGATAGGACACAATTAGGTACCGGGGCAGTTAGACGCAAGACGGGAGATATCAGGGGAGTATGTCTGACAATAGATAGGACACAATTAGGTACCGGGGCAGTTAGACGCAAGACGGGAGATATCAGGGGAGTATGTCTGACAATAGATAGGACACAATTAGGTACCGGGGCAGTTAGACGCAAGACGGGAGATATCAGGGGAGTATGTCTAACAATAGAGATATCAGGGGAGTATGTCTAACAATAGATAGGACACAATTAGGTACCGGGGCAGTTAGACGCAAGACGGGAGATATCAGGGGAGTATGTCTAACAAAAGATAGGACCCAATTAGGTACCGGGGCAGTTAGACGCAAGACGGGAGATATCAGAGGAGTATGTCTAACAATAGATAGGACACAATTAGGTACCGGGGCAGTTAGACGCAAGACGGGAGATATCAGGGGAGTATGTCTAACAATAGATAGGACACAATTAGGTACCGGGGCAGTTAGACGCAAGATGGGAGATATCAGAGGAGTATGTCTGACAATAGATAGGACACAATTAGGTACCGGGGCAGTTAGACGCAAGACGGGAGATATCAGGGGAGTATGTCTAACAATAGATAGGACACAATTAGGTACCGGGGCAGTTAGACGCAAGACGGGAGTCATCAGGGGAGTATGTCTGACAATAGATAGGACACAATTAGGTACCGGGGCAGTTAGACGCAAGACGGGAGATATCAGGGGAGTATGTCTAACAATAGATAGGACACAATAAGGTACCGGGGCAGTTAGACGCAAGACGGGAGATATCAGGGGAGTATGTCTAACAATAGATAGGACACAATTAGGTACCGGGGCAGTTAGACGCAAGACGGGAGATATCAGGGGAGTATGTCTAACAATAGATAGGACACAATTAGGTACCGGGGCAGTTAGACGCAAGACGGGAGATATCAGGGGAGTATGTCTAACAATAGATAGGACACAATTAGGTACCGGGGCAGTTAGACGCAAGACGGGAGATATCAGGGGAGTATGTCTGACAATAGATAGGGCACAATAAGGTACCGGGGCAGTTAGACGCAAGACGGGAGATATCAGGGGAGTATGTCTAACAATAGATAGGACACAATTAGGTACCGGGGCAGTTAGACGCAAGACGGGAGATATCAGGGGAGTATGTCTAACAATAGATAGGACACAATTAGGTACCGGGGCAGTTAGACGCAAGACGGGAGATATCAGGGGAGTATGTCTAACAATAGATAGGCCACAATTAGGTACCGGGGCAGTAAGACGCAAAACGGGAGATATCAGGGGAGTATGTCTAACAATAGATAGGACACAATTAGGTACCGGGGCAGTTAGACGCAAGACGGGAGATATCAGGGGAGTATGTCTGACAATAGATAGGACACAATTAGGTACCGGGGCAGTTAGACGACAGACGGGAGATATGAGGGGAGTATGTCTAACAATAGATAGGACACAATTAGGTACCGGGGCAGTTAGACGCAAGACGGGAGATATCAGGGGAGTATGTCTAACAATAGATAGGACACAATTAGGTACCGGGGCAGTTAGACGCAAGACGGGAGATAACAGGGGAGTATGTCTAACAATAAAAAGGACACAATTAGGTACCGGGGCAGTTAGACGCAAGACGGGAGATATCAGGGGAGTATGTCTAACAATAGATAGGACACAATCAGGTACCGGGGCAGTTAGACGCAAGACGGGAGATATCAGGGGAGTATGTCTTACAATAGATAGGACACAATTAGGTACCGGGGCAGTTAGACGCAAGACGGGAGATATCAGGGGAGTATGTCTAACAATAGATAGGACACAATTAGGTACCGGGGCAGTTAGACGCAAGACGGGAAATATCAGGGGAGTATGTCTAACAAAAGATAGGACACAATTAGGTACCGGGGCAGTTAGACGCAAGACGAGAGATATCAGGGGAGTGTGTCCAACAATAGATAGGACACAATTAGGTACCGGGGCAGTTAGACGCAAGACGGGAGATATCAGGGGAGTATGTCTAACAATAGATAGGACACAATTAGGTACCGGGGCAGTTAGACGCAAGACGGGAGATATCAGGGGAGTATGTCTAACAATAGATAGGACACAATTAGGTACCGGGGCAGTTAGACGCAAGACGGGAGATATCAGGGGAGTATGTCTAACAATAGATAGGACACAATTAGGTACCGGGGCAGTTAGACGCAAGACGGGAGATATCAGGGGAGTATGTCTGACAATAGATAGGACACAATTAGGAACCGGGGCAGTTAGACGCAAGACGGGAGATATCAGGGGAGTATGTCTAACAATAGATAGGACACAATTGGGTACCGGGGCAGTTAGACGCAAGACGGGAGATATCAGGGGAGTATGTCTAACAATAGATAGGACACAATTAGGTACCGGGGCAGTTAGACGCAAGACGGGAGATATCAGAGGAGTATGTCTAACAATAGATAGGACACAATTAGGTACCGGGGCAGTTAGACGCAAGACGGGAGATATCAGGGGAGTATGTCTAACAATAGATAGGACACAATTAGGTACCGGGGCGGTTAGACGCAAGACGGGAGATATCAGGGGAGTATGTCTAACAATAGATAGGACACAATTAGGTACCGGGGCAGTTAGACGCAAGACGGGAGATATCAGGGGAGTATGTCTAACAATAGATAGGACACAATTAGGTACCGGGACAGTTAGACGCAAGACGGGAGATATCAGGGGAGTATGTCTAACAATAGATAGGACACAATTAGGTACCGGGGCAGTTAGACGCAAGACTAGAGATATCAGGGGAGTATGTCTAACAATAGATAGGACACAATTAGGTACTGGGGCAGTTAGACGCAAGACGGGAGATATCAGGGGAGTATGTCTAACAATAGATAGGACACAATTAGGTACCGGGGCAGTTAGACGCAAGACGGGAGATATCAGGGGAGTATGTCTAACAATAGATAGGACACAATTAGGTACCGGAGCAGTTAGACGCAAGACGGGAGATATCAGGGGAGTATGTCTAACAATAGATAGGACACAATTAGGTACCGGGGCAGTTAGACGCAAGACGGGAGATATCAGGGGAGTATGTCTAACAATAGATAGGACACAATTAGGTACCGGGGCAGTTAGACGCAAGACGGGAGATATCAGGGGAGTATGTCTAACAATAGATAGGACACAATTGGGTACCGGGGCAGTTAGACGCAAGACGGGAGATATCAGGGGAGTATGTCTAACAATAGATAGGACACAATTAGGTATCGGGGCAGTTAGACGCAAGACGGGAGATATCAGGGGAGTATGTCTGACAATAGATAGGACACAATTAGGTACCGGGACAGTTAGACGCAAGACGGGAGATATCAGGGGAGTATGTCTTACAATAGATAGGACACAATTAGGTACCGGGGCAGTTAGACGCAAGACGGGAGATATCAGGGGAGTATGTCTAACAATAGATAGGACACAATTAGGTACCGGGGCAGTTAGACGCAAGACGGGAGATATCAGGGGAGTATGTCTGACAATAGATAGGACACAATTAGGTACCGGGGCAGTTAGACGCAAGACGGGAGATATCAGGGGAGTATGTCTGACAATAGATAGGACACAATTAGGTACCGGGGCAGTTAGACGCAAGACGGGAGATATCAGGGGAGTATGTCTAACAATAGAGATATCAGGGGAGTATGTCTAACAATAGATAGGACACAATTAGGTACCGGGGCAGTTAGACGCAAGACGGGAGATATCAGGGGAGTATGTCTAACAAAAGATAGGACCCAATTAGGTACCGGGGCAGTTAGACGCAAGACGGGAGATATCAGAGGAGTATGTCTAACAATAGATAGGACACAATTAGGTACCGGGGCAGTTAGACGCAAGACGGGAGATATCAGGGGAGTATGTCTAACAATAGATAGGACACAATTAGGTACCGGGGCAGTTAGACGCAAGACGGGAGATATCAGGGGAGTATGTCTAACAATAGATAGGACACAATTAGGTACTGGGGCAGTTAGACGCAAGACGGGAGATATCAGGGGAGTATGTCTGACAATAGATAGGACACAATTAGGTACCGGGGCAGTTAGACGCAAGACGGGAGATATCAGGGGAGTATGTCTAACAATAGATAGGACACAATTAGGTACCGGGGCAGTTAGACGCAAGACGGGAGATATCAGGGGAGTATGTCTGACAATAGATAGGACACAATTAGGTACCGGGGCAGTTAGACGCAAGACGGGAGATATCAGGGGAGTATGTCTAACAATAGATAGGACACAATAAGGTACCGGGGCAGTTAGACGCAAGACGGGAGATATCAGGGGAGTATGTCTAACAATAGATAGGACACAATTAGGTACCGGGGCAGTTAGACGCAAGACGGGAGATATCAGGGGAGTATGTCTAACAATAGATAGGACACAATTAGGTACCGGGGCAGTTAGACGCAAGACGGGAGATATCAGGGGAGTATGTCTAACAATAGATAGGACACAATTAGGTACCGGGGCAGTTAGACGCAAGACGGGAGATATCAGGGGAGTATGTCTGACAATAGATAGGGCACAATAAGGTACCGGGGCAGTTAGACGCAAGACGGGAGATATCAGGGGAGTATGTCTAACAATAGATAGGACACAATTAGGTACCGGGGCAGTTAGACGCAAGACGGGAGATATCAGGGGAGTATGTCTAACAATAGATAGGACACAATTAGGTACCGGGGCAGTTAGACGCAAGACGGGAGATATCAGGGGAGTATGTCTAACAATAGATAGGCCACAATTAGGTACCGGGGCAGTTAGACGCAAGACGGGAGATATCAGGGGAGTATGTCTAACAATAGATAGGACACAATTAGGTACCGGGGCAGTTAGACGCAAGACGGGAGATATCAGGGGAGTATGTCTGACAATAGATAGGACACAATTAGGTACCGGGGCAGTTAGACGACAGACGGGAGATATCAGAGGAGTATGTCTAACAATAGATAGGACACAATTAGGTACCGGGGCAGTTAGACGCAAGACGGGAGATATCAGGGGAGTATGTCTAACAATAGATAGGACACAATTAGGTACCGGGGCAGTTAGACGCAAGACGGGAGATAACAGGGGAGTATGTCTAACAATAAAAAGGACACAATTAGGTACCGGGGCAGTTAGACGCAAGACGGGAGATATCAGGGGAGTATGTCTAACAATAGATAGGACCCAATCAGGTACCGGGGCAGTTAGACGCAAGACGGGAGATATCAGGGGAGTATGTCTTACAATAGATAGGACACAATTAGGTACCGGGGCAGTTAGACGCAAGACGGGAGATATCAGGGGAGTATGTCTAACAATAGATAGGACACAATTAGGTACCGGGGCAGTTAGACGCAAGACGGGAAATATCAGGGGAGTATGTCTAACAATAGATAGGACACAATTAGGTACCGGGGCAGTTAGACGCAAGACGAGAGATATCAGGGGAGTATGTCCAACAATAGATAGGACACAATTAGGTACCGGGGCAGTTAGACGCAAGACGGGAGATATCAGGGGAGTATGTCTAACAATAGATAGGACACAATTAGGTACCGGGGCAGTTAGACGCAAGACGGGAGATATCAGGGGAGTATGTCTAACAATAGATAGGACACAATTAGGTACCGGGGCAGTTAGACGCAAGACGGGAGATATCAGGGGAGTATGTCTAACAATAGATAGGACACAATTAGGTACCGGGGCAGTTAGACGCAAGACGGGAGATATCAGGGGAGTATGTCTGACAATAGATAGGACACAATTAGGAACCGGGGCAGTTAGACGCAAGACGGGAGATATCAGGGGAGTATGTCTAACAATAGATAGGACACAATTAGGTACCGGGGCAGTTAGACGCAAGACGGGAGATATCAGGGGAGTATGTCTTACAATAGATAGGACACAATTAGGTACCGGGGCAGTTAGACGCAAGACGGGAGATATCAGAGGAGTATGTCTAACAATAGATAGGACACAATTAGGTACCGGGGCAGTTAGACGCAAGACGGGAGATATCAGGGGAGTATGTCTAACAATAGATAGGACACAATTAGGTACCGGGGCGGTTAGACGCAAGACGGGAGATATCAGGGGAGTATGTCTAACAATAGATAGGACACAATTAGGTACCGGGGCAGTTAGACGCAAGACGGGAGATATCAGGGGAGTATGTCTAACAATAGATAGGACACAATTAGGTACCGGGACAGTTAGACGCAAGACGGGAGATATCAGGGGAGTATGTCTAACAATAGATAGGACACAATTAGGTACCGGGGCAGTTAGACGCAAGACGGGAGATATCAGGGGAGTATGTCTAACAATAGATAGGTTACAATAAGGTACTGGGGCAGTTAGACGCAAGACGGGAGATATTAGGGGAGTATGTCTAACAATAGATAGGACACAATTAGGTACCGGGGCAGTTAGACGCAAGACGGGAGATATCAGGGGAGTATGTCTTACAATAGATAGGACACAATTAGGTACCGGGGCAGTTAGACGCAAGACGGGAGATATCAGGGGAGTATGTCTAACAATAGATAGGACACAATTAGGTACCGGGGCAGTTAGACGCAAGACGGGAGATATCAGGGGAGTATGTCTAACAATAGATAGGACACAATTAGGTACCGGGGCAGTTAGACGCAAGACGGGAGATATCAGGAGAGTATGTCTAACAATAGATAGGACACAATTGGGTACCGGGGCAGTTAGACTTAAGACGGGAGATATCAGGGGAGTATGTCTAACAATAGATAGGACACAATTAGGTACCGGGGCAGTTAGACGCAAGACGGGAGATATCAGGGGAGTATGTCTGACAATAGATAGGACACAATTAGGTACCGGGACAGTTAGACGCAAGACGGGAGATATCAGGGGAGTATGTCTAACAATAGATAGGACACAATTAGGTACCGGGGCAGTTAGACGCAAGACGGGAGATATCAGGGGAGTATGTCTAACAATAGATAGGACACAATTAGGTACCGGGGCAGTTAGACGCAAGACGGGAGATATCAGGGGAGTATGTCTAACAATAGATAGGACACAATTAGGTACCGGGGCAGTTAGACGCAAGACGGGAGATATCAGGGGAGTATGTCTGACAATAGATAGGACACAATTAGGTACCGGGGCAGTTAGACGCAAGACGGGAGATATCAGGGGAGTATGTCTTACAATAGATAGGACACAATTAGGTACCGGGGCAGTTAGACGCAAGACGGGAGATATCAGGGGAGTATGTCTAACAATAGATAGGACACAATTAGGTACCGGGGCAGTTAGACGCAAGACGGGAGATATCAGGGGAGTATGTCTAACAATAGATAGGACACAATCAGGTACCGGGGCAGTTAGACGCAAGACGGGAGATATCAGGGGAGTATGTCTAACAATAGATAGGACACAATTAGGTACCGGGGCAGTTAGACGCAAGACGGGAGATATCAGGGGAGTATGTCTAACAATAGATAGGACACAATTAGGTACCGGGGCAGTTAGACGCAAGACGGGAGATATCAGGGGAGTATGTCTAACAATAGATAGGACACAAATAGGTACCGGGGCAGTTAGACGCAAGACGGGAGATATCAGGGGAGTATGTCTAACAATAGATAGGACACAATCAGGTACCGGGGCAGTTAGACGCAAGACGGGAGATATCAGGGGAGTATGTCTAACAATAGATAGGACACAATTAGGTACCGGGGCAGTTAGACGCAAGACGGGAGATATCAGGGGAGTATGTCTGACAATAGATAGGACACAATTAGGTACCGGGGCAGTTAGACGCAAGACGGGAGATATTAGGGGAGTATGTCTAACAATAGATAGGACACAATTAGGTACCGGGGCAGTTAGACGCAAGACGGGAGATATCAGGGGAGTATGTCTGACAATAGATAGGACACAATTAGGTACCGGGGCAGTTAGACGCAAGACGGGAGATATCAGGGGAGTATGTCTAACAATAGATAGGACACAATTAGGTACCGGGGCAGTTAGACGCAAGACGGGAGATATCAGGGGAGTATGTCTAACAATAGATAGGACACAATTAGGTACCGGGGCAGTTAGACGCATGACGGGAGATATCAGAGGAGTATGTCTAACAATAGATAGGACACAATTAGGTACCGGGGCAGTTAGACGCAAGACGGGAGATATCAGGGGAGTATGTCTAACAATAGATAGGACACAATTAGGTACCGGGGCAGTTAGACGCAAGACGGGAGATATCAGGGGAGTATGTCTAACAATAGATAGGACACAATTAGGTACCGGGGCAGCTAGACGCAAGACGGGAGATATCTGGGGAGTATGTCTAACAATAGATAGGACACAATTAGGTACCGGGACAGTTAGACGCAAGACGGGAGATATCAGGGGAGTATGTCTAACAATAGATAGGACACAATAAGGTACCGGGGCATTTAGACGCAAGACGGGAGATATCAGGGGAGTATGTCTAACAATAGATAGGACACAATTAGGTACTGAAGCAGTTAGACGCAAGACGGGAGATATCAGAGGAGTATGTCTAACAATAGATAGGACACAATTAGGTACCGGGGCAGTTAGACGCAAGACGGGAGATATCAGGGGAGTATGTCTAACAATAGATAGGACACAATTAGGTACCGGGGCAGTTAGACGCAAGACGGGAGATATCAGGGGAGTATGTCTAACAATAGATAGGACACAATTAGGTACCGGGGCAGTTAGACGCAAGACGGGAGATATCAGGGGAGTATGTCTAACAATAGATAGGACACAATTAGGTACTGGGGCAGTTAGACGCAAGACGGGAGATATCAGAGGAGTATGTCTAACAATAGATAGGACACAATTAGGTACCGGGGCAGTTAGACGCAAGACGGGAGATATCAGGGGAGTATGTCTAACAATAGATAGGACACAATTAGGTACCGGGGCAGTTAGACGCAAGACGGGAGATATCAGGGGAGTATGTCTAAAAATAGATAGGACACAATTAGGTACCGGGGCAGTTAGACGCAAGACGGGAGATATCAGGGGAGTATGTCTAACAATAGATAGGACACAATTAGGTGCCGGGGCAGTTAGACGCAAGACGGGAGATATCAGGGGAGTATGTCTAACAATAGATAGGACACAATTAGGTACCGGGGCAGTTAGACGCAAGACGGGAGATATCAGGGGAGTATGTCTAACAATAGATAGGACACAATTAGGTACCGGGGCAGTTAGACGCAAGACTGGAGATATCAGGGGAGTATGTCTAACAATAGATAGGACACAATTAGGTACCGGGGCAGTTAGACGCAAGACGGGAGATATCAGGGGAGTATGTCTTACAATAGATAGGACACAATTAGGTACCGGGGCAGTTAGACGCAAGACTGGAGATATCAGGGGAGTATGTCTAACAATAGATAGGACACAATTAGGTACCGGGGCAGTTAGACGCAAGACGGGAGATATCAGGGGAGTATGTCTAACAATAGATAGGACACAATTAGGTACCGGGGCAGTTAGACGCAAGACGGGAGATATCAGGGGAGTATGTCTAACAATAGATAGGACACAATTAGGTACTGGGGCAGTTAGACGCAAGACGGGAGATATCAGGGGAGTATGTCTGACAATAGATAGGACACAATTAGGTACCGGGGCAGTTAGACGCAAGACGGGAGATATCAGGGGAGTATGTCTAACAATAGATAGGACACAATTAGGTACCGGGGCGGTTAGACGCAAGACGGGAGATATCAGGGGAGTATGTCTTACAATAGATAGGACACAATTAGGAACCGGGGCAGTTAGACGCAAGACGGGAGATATCAGGGGAGTATGTCTAACAATAGATAGGACACAATTAGGTACCGGGGCAGTTAGACGCAAGACGGGAGATATCAGGGGAGTATGTCTAACAATAGATAGGACACAATTAGGTACCTGGGCAGTTAGACGCAAGACGGGAGATATCAGGGGAGTATGTCTAACAATAGATAGGACACAATTAGGTACTGTGGCAGTTAGACGCAAGACGGGAGATATCAGGGGAGTATGTCTAACAATAAATAGGACACAATTAGGTACCGGGGCAGTTAGACGCAAGATGGGAGATATCAGGGGAGTATGTCTAACAATAGATAGGACACAATTAGGTACTGGGGCAGTTAGACGCAAGTCGGGAGATATCAGGGGAGTATGTCTAACAATAGATAGGACACAATTAGGTACCGGGGCAGTTAGACGCAAGACGGGAGATATCAGGGGAGTATGTCTAACAATAGATAGGACACAATTAGGTACCGGGGCAGTTAGACGCAAGACGGGAGATATCAGGGGAGTATGTCTAACAATAAATAGGACACAATTAGGTACCGGGGCAGTTAGACGCAAGACGGGAGATATCAGGGGAGTATGTCTAACAATAGATAGGACACAATTAGGTACCGGGTCAGTTAGACGCAAGACGGGAGATATCAGGGGAGTATGTCTAACAATAAATAGGACACAATTAGGTACCGGGTCAGTTAGACGCAAGACGGGAGATATCAGGGGAGTATGTCTAACATTAAATAGGACACAATTAGGTACCGGGTCAGTTAGACGCAAGACGGGAGATATCAGGGGAGTATGTCTAACAATAAATAGGACACAATTAGGTACCGGGTCAGTTAGACGCAAGACGGGAGATATCAGGGGAGTATGTCTAACAATAAATAGGACACAATTAGGTACCGGGTCAGTTAGACGCAAGACGGGAGATATCAGGGAGTATGTCTAACAATAAATAGGACACAATTAGGTACCGGGGCAGTTAGACGCAAGACGGGAGATATCAGGGGAGTATGTCTGACAATAGATAGGACACAATTAGGTACCGGGGCAGTTAGACGCAAGACGGGAGATATCAGGGGAGTATGTCTAACAATAAATAGGACACAATTAGGTACCGGGGCAGTTAGACGCAAGACGGGAGATATCAGGGGAGTATGTCTAACAATAAATAGGACACAATTAGGTACCGGGTCAGTTAGACGCAAGACGGGAGATATCAGGGGAGTATGTCTAACAATAAATAGGACACAATTAGGTACCGGGTCAGTTAGACGCAAGACGGGAGATATCAGGGGAGTATGTCTAACAATAAATAGGACACAATTAGGTACCGGGGCAGTTAGACGCAAGACGGGAGATATCAGGGGAGTATGTCTAACAATAAATAGGACACAATTAGGTACCGGGGCAGTTAGACGCAAGACGGGAGATATCAGGGGAGTATGTCTAACAATAAATAGGACACAATTAGGTACCGGGGCAGTTAGACGCAAGACTGGAGATATCAGGGCAGTATGTCTAACAATAGATAGGACACAATTAGGTACCGGGGCAGTTAGACGCAAGACGGGAGATATCAGGGGAGTATGTCTAACAATAGATAGGACACAATTAGGTACCGGGGCAGTTAGACGCAAGACGGGAGATATCAGGGGAGTATGTCTGACAATATATAGGACACAATTAGGTACCGGGGCAGTTAGACGCAAGACTGGAGATATCAGGGGAGTATGTCTAACAATAGATAGGACACAATTAGGTACCGGGGCAGTTAGACGCAAGACGGGAGATATCAGGGGAGTATGTCTAACAATAGATAGGACACAATTAGGTACCGGGGCAGTTAGACGCAAGACGGGAGATATCAGGGGAGTATGTCTAACAATAGATAGGATACAATTAGGTACCGGGGCAGTTAGACGCAAGACTGGAGATATCAGGGGAGTATGTCTACCTATCCCGCGGAACCCCCGATTTCTATCGCTTAAAATAGCTTTAAATGCTTTAAAATTGTTTAAAATTCAACAAAAATATTTCATCAGTTAGAGAATCTAGAGTTTTTTGTATGTATGTTGCTGATTGCTCCAAAAATGTATCCGTTTTTCGAAACTTTTGTAATGTGATGTTGCAATACAATCTTCAGAATTAAATAAGCACATATTTTTAAAAACGGAACCATTTCTTGTAACAAAAAAAGCATAAATAGCGTATAATAATAAGCATATTATTATTATTATTATTATTATTATTATTATTATTATTATTTTTATTATTATTATTATTATTATTATTATTATTATTATTATTATTATTTTTATTATTATTATTATTATTATTATTATTATTATTATTATTATTATTATTATTATTATTATTATTATTATTATTATTGTTATTATTATTATTATTATTATTATTATTATTATTATTATTATTATTATTATTATTATTATTATTATTATTATTATTACTATTATAAGTACGAAAGATTCTCTATGTGATGACCAAGGCCCGTTCATCTTTTAGCGGAGGTTCGAGAAACCTCAAGAGAATTCCATCATCTACGAGCGCCCGCGAGGGGATTTCCTGACCTTGGGTGATGATGACATACATCGGTTTTATTTTAACAATTATTTTAA
>OX246738.1:81844729-82044729 GCA_945910005.1 Isoperla grammatica
CCATTCAATTTTGGATGGGCATTAAAAGATAGATTTGTTTTTTAGGAAAACGCCGAAAGAGAAATTGGCCATTGCCAGTAAGAACTGAGCTATAATAAAGGGAATTGAAGACAGGAAACAAGAAAAAATAGAATCTATAAACGGAATAATCGCTTGTGAACGGAAAACGATAAACCCTTGAAAGTGTTACCCGTATGTAAATTTGAACAAGGAACCTCCGAGGATTAAGTATTAATTCCGTATGGTTATCCTTAATTTCAAAAGAGATTTAATTATCGGGGTAGATTATTGGGATCTTGAATATAACTCTACCATCCACTCATTTACTAAACAAACGATACACGATAAAAAGCCACTTTCGAAACAAGTGTTTTACCTTTCTACTACATTTCCATCCAATCCTTATATCGAAGTAATTCAAGAATTGAAAATCACTCCCAAGTAAATATTGAAAACGTGTATTTATTAGCCTTCTAGGTACAATATATTCTTTCTCACACTTACCCTCACAAGATTCTCAAAAACTAAGGTTAACTTCCCTAAACAGTTTTCCATGTCTCAGCATTCAATTTTCCACATGCGATTGAATAACTGGCATGCTGTTAATTAAAGTGCCTCGTGAGTTAGGCCTAAAGTACAATAATTCAAATACAAATGTGTATTCTTCAACTAGTGTCTTTGCGTTCTTTAAAGATGCCTTATTAATTCCCAACGAAGTATTTTTAAGACATATTAGAACCACATTCCAATTTCTGTTAAAATGCATCCGCTTACACGTGAGTAAATACAATTATTATCGGAAT
The DNA here is from genome assembly GCA_945910005.1 of Isoperla grammatica. NCBI lineage: Eukaryota > Metazoa > Arthropoda > Insecta > Plecoptera > Perlodidae > Isoperla > Isoperla grammatica. Next base: position 81,845,533 of record OX246738.1, read on the forward strand.
GATAATTATGATAATTATGATAATTGAATCTTCTTCGCCTTGATCTGTCATCGTTAGGTGAAGGTATCTAGGTAACTTAACTTTTTTAAATTAAGTTTTTTTGATGAAGGTTGATAAACATTGATATTATGTCTGCAAAAAATGGTTTAAAAAAAATTACACTTTTTTTTTTTACGTGTACCGATAGCTTCAAAAGTCTTTACGTTCATGTAATTACACCTCTAGACCATATTTGTCAAGTACACGAAAATGTAGTATGCTATAGGTTGCTATCTTAGGAATGATGGAATACAATTTTAAAACACAATTATGTGACCAGTTTTTTTAAATGAATTTTTTCGTGTCTCGGTGAAAGGGCACTTGAGTATATGCTGTTTTTACTATTCCATAACCTCATAATGAAAAGAGTCACTTTCAAAAAAAAAAGTGCATATCATGCGCTTGACCCTGATCCTCCCAAAATGCTTGCAGTCACAAGCTTACGTAAAAAACTTTTCAAGTGTTGGTGATTTACGTACACGGATGTAAAGCGCACCAGTTTGCTCGTGTCGCAGTTAAGCCGTAACTACTTTACGGGTATAGACAGGTAATTTGCGCAAAGAAATTGTCTCCTTGTGTCCTAGCACCGCTCAACAGTAGTTGAGAACGCGAATGTACAGATTTAATCCAAGTATTGGGGGGAAACATGACACCAAGTAAGCGGAGTGGCGCCTGGCCGGGCATGACCTGGCTTTGACAAGAGCCAGCGCTCGACTGAAATCAGAACGAAGCGCGCGGAGGTCGGTCGGAGTTGTGGTAGTGGGGGGGAGGAGGGGTACACTTAAGACGTCACTCATACACATTTACAAGAAATTCCTAGCAATCGTTTTTTCAGGGGGGGGGGGGGTACATTTACTTTGCAACAACTCAAAACCATAAAAAAGTGTAGGAGGGAGATGGCGGCAATATTGTCACTCCCCTATAGGAGCCCCTGCCTGAATGCAGGTCAGAATGAGGACACAAGACTGCAACAACTGGAAACCATAAATTAGTGTGGGAGGGAGCTGGCGGCAATATTGTCACTCCCCTATGGGAGCCTCTACCTGAATGCAGGTCAAAATGAGGACACAAGACTGCAACAACTGGAAACCATATAATAGTGTGGGAGGGAGATGGCGGCAATATTGTCACTCCCCCATGGGAGCCTCTGCCTGAATGCAGGTCAAAATGAGGACACAAGACTGCAACAACTGGAAACCATATAATAGTGTGGGAGGGAGATGGCGGCAATATTGTCACTCCCCCATGAGAGCCTCTGCCTGAATGCAGGTCAGAATGAGGACACAAGACTGCAACAACTGAAAACCATATAATAGTGTGGGAGGGAGGTGGTGGCAATATTGTCACTCCCCCATGGGAGCCCCTGCCTGAATGCAGGTCAGAATGAGGACACAAGACTGCAACAACTGGAAACCATATAATAGTGTGGGAGGGAGGTGGCGGCAATATTGTCACTCCCCTATGGGAGCCCCTGCCTGAATGCAGGTTAGAATGAAGACACAAGACTGCAACAACTGGAAACCATATAATAGTGTGAAAGGGAGGTGGCAGCAATATTGTCATCCCCCCATGGGAGCCTCTGCCTGAATGCAGGTCAGAATGAGGACACAAGACTGCAACAACTGGAAACCATATAATAGTGTGGGAGGGAGGTGGCAGCAATATTGTCATCCCCCCATGGGAGCCTCTGCCTGAATGCAGGTCAGAATGAGGACACAAGACTGGAACAACTGGAAACCATATAATAGTGTGGGAGGGAGGTGGCGGCAATATTGTCACTCCGCCATGGGAGCCTCTGCCTGAATGCAGGTCAGAATGAGGACACAAGACTGCAACAACTGGAAACCATATAATAGTGTGGGAGGGAGGTGGCGGCAATATTGTCACTCCCCTATGGGAGCCTCTGCCTGAATGCAGGTCAGAATGAGGACACAAGACTGCAACAACTGGAAACCATATAATAGTGTGGGAGGGAGGTGGCAGCAATATTGTCATCCCCCCATGGGAGCCTCTGCCTGAATGCAGGTCAGAATGAGGACACAAGACTGCAACAACTAGAAACCATATAATAGTGTGGGAGGGAGGTGGCGGCAATATTGTCACTCCCCTATGGGAGCCTCTGCCTGAATGCAGGTCAGAATGAGGACACAAGACTGCAACAACAAGAAACCATATAATAGTGTGGGAGGGAGGTGGCGGCAATATTGTCACTCCCCTATGGGAGCCTCTGCCTGAATGCAGGTCAGAATGAGGACACAAGACTGCAACAACTGGAAACCATATAATAGTGTGAGAGGGAGGTGGCGGCAATATTGTCACTCCCCCATGGGAGCCCCTGCCTGAATGCAGGTCAGAATGAGGACACAAGACTGCAACAACTGGAAACCATATAATAGTGTGGGAGGGAGGTGGCGGCAATATTGTCACTCCCCTATGGGAGCCTCTGCCTGAATGCAGGTCAGAATGAGGACACAAGACTGGAACAACTAGAAACCATATAATAGTGTGGGAGGGAGGTGGCGGCAATATTGTCACTCCCCTATGGGAGCCTCTGCCTGAATGCAGGTCAGAATGAGGACACAAGACTCCAACAACTGGAAACCATATAATAGTGTGGGAGGGAGGTGGCGGCAATATTGTCACTCCCCTATGGGAGCCTCTGCCTGAATGCAGGTCAGAATGAGGACACAAGACTGCAACAACTGGAAACCATATAATAGTGTGGGAGGGAGGTGGCGGCAATATTGTCACTCCCCTATGGGAGCCTCTGCCTGAATGCAGGTCAGAATGAGGACACAAGACTGCAACAACTGGAAACCATATAATAGTGTGAGAGGGAGGTGGCGGCAATATTGTCACTCCCCCATGGGAGCCCCTGCCTGAATGCAGGTCAGAATGAGGACACAAGACTGCAACAACTGGAAACCATATAATAGTGTGGGAGGGAGGTGGCGGCAATATTGTCACTCCCCTATGGGAGCCTTTGCCTGAATGCAGGTCAGAATGAGGACACAAGACTGGAACAACTGGAAACCATATAATAGTGTGGGAGGGAGGTGGCGGCAATATTGTCACTCCCCTATGGGAGCCTCTGCCTGAATGCAGGTCAGAATGAGGACACAAGACTGCAACAACTGGAAACCATATAATAGTGTGGGAGGGAGGTGGCGGCAATGTTGTCACTCCCCTATGGGAGCCTCTGCCTGAATGCAGGTCAGAATGAGGACACAAGACTGCAACAACTGGAAACCATATAATAGTGTGGGAGGGAGGTGGCGGCAATATTGTCACTCCCCTATGGGAGCCTCTGCCTGAATGCAGGTCAGAATGAGGACACAAGACTGGAACAACTGGAAACCATATAATAGTGTGGGAGGGAGGTGGCGGCAATATTGTCACTCCCCTATGGGAGCCTCTGCCTGAATGCAGGTCAGAATGAGGACACAAGACTGCAACAACTGGAAACCATATAATAGTGTGGGAGGGAGGTGGCGGCAATATTGTCACTCCCCTATGGGAGCCTCTGCCTGAATGCAGGTCAGAATTAGGACACAAGACTGGAACAACTGGAAACCATATAATAGTGTGGGAGGGAGGTGGCGGCAATATTGTCACTCCCCTATGGGAGCCTCTGCCTGAATGCAGGTCAGAATGAGGACACAAGACTGCAACAACTGGAAACCATATAATAGTGTGGGAGGGAGGTGGCGGCAATATTGTCACTCCCAATGAGAGCCCCTGCCTGAATGCAGGTCAGAATGAGGACACAAGACTGCAACAACTGGAAACCATATAATAGTGTGGGAGGGAGGTGGCGGCAATATTGTCACTCCCCTATGGGAGCCCCTGTCCGAATGCAGGTCAGAATGAGGACACAAGACTGCAACAACTGGAAACCATATAATAGTGTGGGAGGGAGGTGGCGGCATATTGTCACTCCCATATGGGAGCCCCTGCCTGAATGCAGGTCAGAATGAGGACACAAGACTGCAACAACTGGAAACCATATAATAGTGTGGGAGGGAGGTGGCGGCAATATTGTCACTCCTCTATGGGAGCCCCTGCCTGAATGCAGGTCAGAATGAGGACACAAGACTGCAACAACTGGAAACCATATAATAGTGTGGGAGGGAGGTGGCGGCAATATTGTCACTCCCCTATGAGAGCCCCTGTCCGAATGCAGGTCAGAATGAGGACACAAGACTGCAACAACTGGAAACCATATAATAGTGTGGGAGGGAGGTGGCGGCATATTGTCACTCCCATATGGGAGCCCCTGCCTGAATGCAGGTCAGAATGAGGACACAAGACTGCAACAACTGGAAACCATATAATAGTGTGGGAGGGAGGTGGCGGCAATATTGTCACTCCCCTATGGGAGCCCCTGCCTGAATGCAGGTCAGAATGAGGACACAAGACTGGAACAACTGGAAACCATATAATAGTGTGGGAGGGAGGTGGCGGAATATTGTCACTCCCATATGGGAGCCCCTGCCTGAATACAGGTCAGAATGAGGACACAAGACTGCAACAACTGGAAACCATATAATAGTGTGGGAGGGAGGTGGCGGCAATATTGTCTCTCCCCTATGGGAGCCTCTGTCTGAATGCAGGTCAGAATGAGGACACAGGACTGCAACAACTAGAAACAACTAAACAACTAAACATATCATGGTTTTTTGGTGAGTCATTATGTAAACCATGTCTTTAGTTGCAGCATCATACTATACATATTATGGTTTAGTGGTTTTTTTCTGTAGACCAGGTCTTGGATTTGCAGCATCGAACTATACATATTATGGCTTAATGGTGTGTCATTCTGTTAACCAGATCTGGGAGTTGTAGGATCAAACTATAATACTTATCATATTATTCACCTTCTCACCTTAGCTTTTAACGTGACATCCACACACAGACGGAGTATTGAGATATTTTTGAGAAATACATTTGAATATTGAGTGTATTATAAATGTTAGTACAGATCCACAAAGCTACCAGAATCAAGAACAATATATTTAGTATGCTTTACAATAAAAAAAAATGTTGGCAGTTTTATTTGGTCTTTACATTTAATATTTCGGCAAAAATTCTCACTAAACTCAATGTAGATAAATGGTGATAAAACACACACATAACATCCTTGCTTGAGCCAGGATTGAACCTTGAACTCAGGCACTACCTATCGCTTTAACTATAACTTCATTCGTTAACGCAATTTTGGAATATATTTTTTTGCCCCATGAGAAGTATTTTAATACAGACTTTATTAAAACATCGTGTTAAGTGCATAAATACAGTAACAAACAACCACAACAAACAATAGTATCGCTTACAACGAACGTCGTTCTTTACAGGCTCAATTAGTCAATTGTAACACTAAGAACAATTGGTGGAGGTGCCGAGGTTGGGGGTCCTAATACATCCACGCGACCATATTACCTGCTAGGTTCATTTTTGAACAAATATTATCAATCAAATAACCAAATTAAAATTTTCCATTAAAAAAGTATCCTCTCTCTCTCTCTCTCTCTCTCTCTCTCTCTCTCTCTCTCTCTCTCTCTCTCTCTCTCTCTCTCTCTCTCTCTCTCTCTCTCTCTCTCTCTCTCTTTGCTGCCACAGTATCGTACAACATGGCAGCGAGTAGCACAATAACCAACGCAACTGTTCGTAATCCGTTTTTCTTCGCTTAACACGTCCTCTAAAACAAACGCAATTTGCTGTCGGTAATCGCAAATATTTTTTGTCTGTCCCCAACAATATTAGGTCGAACAAATGCGCTTTTCTAGTTGCAGATGGGACAGCTCGAACACTACCGACTTACATACACTTCTCTCCTGCTCACACGAAACTTACAAAACTTCTACCTACCTGATAATTCGTAATCAATAATATTTTCTTGATAACACGGTAAATATTTTAGTTTTCGTTAATCATACCCAGACCCCAGCAAGAATAATACCACTAATTTTACATAATGGGCGCAATACAATTCATATCTTTGACACTCTAAATCGTTTTATTGCAGACGGTTAAAAATAAATGGATGTCGTTTGGCCAGCTTTAGAACAAGAAGACTCAATGATGGTTATTTTATATGGATGTATTCTACCGAGAAATGGTGAACGCACGTTTTGTTAATGACGTCACATTAACACGTGGTCCGCACGGCGAGAAGGTGCAGCGCGCATCGTTATTCGATGGAGAAACATACATTAACAACTAGGGGAGGCACGGTCAGGCGCCTACCCGGTTAATATTGAATAAGAACTGCTTCTTGTCACGCAGAGCTCAACCAGGTTATGTTTTCGCTTGCAATGTAGTACAATATTTAGGAGGGATACTCAATAAAATCGCACGACATTTGAATTTTTGAAATTATATCTCAAGAATGCTATAGTCGAAATCGAAAATCGGACTCAAAGCGAACTGTGGTATGGAAGCCCTACATACTGAATGATATTTATATACAAATATACTAGTAAAACGCTCTGTGTGACGTGTTGATAAGCGGCGGCCATATCTACGAACTTTCTGTCGAAAATTTCTCAAAGCTAATAAAAACAACAATAAACAACAATTCAAGAATGTGTATTTGCAAACATGTTTCTAATTTCCATAGCTATTATACTTCCTTTTTTATGCTGTGCAATGAGCGTTGCTAAGAATATTTGTTGTCATTTCGTATAGTGTTTTCTACACGGTCCGCCACCGTTACTAACACTTATTGAGAGCAATAAATATGTAATTTCTCAGATCGCGTTCAAAGTAGTATATTCGTGACCGAACAAAAATTTATAATAATATAGCTACCTCACATTTTGCCGCCATTTTGTTTCATAATAATATTTTAAAGTAACAATAGTGTAACTTAGTAACTTTTCGAACGATTTTGCGACAAAACTACACACCTTCAATCCACATTAAGGCTTGTGGATGGTCCAAATTTCAACTTGATCGGACTCTCCGTTCGACCGCTATCGACAGACATAGAAAAACCCTAAAAAAATAAACAGAACGAGTGCCGTAAACGTCTATTGGAGATGCGTATAACTAGAAAATTACGCTCTGTGTGACGCGTTGATAAGCGAGCGCGTACATATCTATGAACTTTCTGGCGAAAAGTTTTCAAAGGTACTAAATACAACAATATACAATAATACAAGAATGCGCATTGCAAACATTTTTCTAATTTCCATAGCTATTATAATTCCCGGCATTGTTGAATGCAGTGCAATGTGCATTGCTAAGAATTTACTTTGTCATTTCGTACAGTGTTTTCAACACGTTCAGCCACCGTCATTAACACTTACTGACAGCAATATAAATGTTATTTCTGTCTTTTCTGCGGAAAAATATTTTTGAGTAACTTTTGTGTAACTTTTCCAATACTTATCAAATCGCCATAAAATGAACATATTCCTAACCGCAAATATCTTTGTAAAAATATGGCCATCTCACATTGTGCCGCCATTTTGTTCAAGAAAAATATATTTTAACACTATGGAGTAACTTTTTAACTTTTAAAAGGATTTTGCCACAAAACTATACACCTTCAATCCACATCGAGTCTAGCGGATGGTTCAAATTTCAACTTGATCGGATTTTCTACTCGACTGCTATTGCGAGACATAAAAGCAAAGAAATAAAAAAACGAAACAAAAACAACATTATCAACAACAACAACAGAACGAGTGCCATAAAAGTCTAATGGAGACGCTCGTTTCGCTCGCTTTATTTGGAAGGTAGTAATTTTGATTATCTAAATTCCATCCAAACAAGAACCGTACTGATTTATAATTTTGGATACATTTACCATTCAGTTTGTAATGCTTACCAAATCTCAGTACGCTATATATACACTCCATTTTTCGATTTTGTGTAGCATTCTTGAGATATAATTTTGAATTGAAAATGTTTACGGCTTTAAACGTGACACAACCCTTCGCAGTCAAAGTTGTTGCTTCCTATTTAGTACAGTACTGTATTAAGTCGGTAGGTCACCGATTCCATGTCGGTCTCCGCCTATCATAAATGAAGAATTTTTTATTTTTCCTCAGTCGCAAGGCGAAAAACATTTCTTACCAACTATCCAAATATCATAATAAACCTCGTTATTTCACCGAAATGTGGACACAAGCTATATGGTCCGCACCCTGTAGTGACAACTTTTGTTATGTATGAACATGTGTTCTAACTCGAAATTTACAATATATCTTAAACAATATAATTTAGCAATATTCTATCTGAACTTCATTTAAATTTGTTATTTCTTATTTAATATTTACTTTTGATTTGAAATTATGAAAGTAATAATTTAATGTTTCATTATTTCTTGTAGTATGTTCATACAGGAACGTTCTTAGTTTCGGTATCAATCCCATTTTGAAGTTCTAGTTTACTATTCTTACACTAACTTATTTATAAGCAATCAACTATTTACACAAAGAGTTTGTTTACAAAAGCGAAAATAGTTGGTTCGGTGCAAATTTTGTAACTAACAGTTATATACAACCAACGTCTTTGATTAGTGAACTTAAAACGCACTCAGAAAATACAAATGTAGGTTTAAAGGGACAATAGTGTCTTATCATGTTCTATTCACAACTATAAAAATAGTTTAAACCAAAATTATATACATTTTAAGGTATTACGAACAACGATTAAACATATCAATTGCAATATGGCAGTGAATTTGCTATTACAATTTTTTATCTGCATTTAACTTAACGTAACTTAATCGTCAGTGCGTTTGTTTCTCTTATCGACAATAGCATGTGATAAAAAAATCAATAGCATAGAATTGTTGCTCAAAATCAAGTGAAAACTGTGCATCCGAGGTTTTCAATTCATAGTTCCCACGTGACGTCACAGCGGCCATGATTGCGACACAATTGAGGAGGACCAATCCTAGGTCATTAGCAAATACTATTCAAATTTAATAAATAAGCCTAATTAAGAATTTAAAAAGTAAACACAATTAATTCAAAATAAACAAAATACCATACATATAAATTTAATTTAAAAAAGCAGGCTGGATTTTAAAGAATGAAGAATTTATGTGTTAACCACAACCGCCGTCAATTGTTTCTCCATGGCAACGTCAACCCTTAGAAGAATGATTTTTTTTAATTACAAAGAATAATTGTTGAAGTTCCGGTATTGTCAATGGAATGTGGCAAAAATATTTTAAACAATATAATATTATATTTAAGAAGTCAAACGCGTTTTTTAATGCATGTTGCTACATTGCTCATTCTCTGTCGGTGTATTGAAAAAAATAAAAAAGTTAATCTATATAAATAAAATACGCTTACGCTGCGCTTACGTTGCTTACGTTGTTAAGCTTCATGTTACTCGTGTCCATCATGTAAGCACATGAATACATTGGCATAATGGAAGAAATTATGTTTTCATTTCAAAGATAAAAAATATAAATTATAAACTAAAAAATAATTATAATAATGATCAATAATAAATTAATAAAACATTAACAATAAATAAAATAACAACAATGTTAATAATAATAATGACTATAGTAAAAATAAAATTATTAAATACATTACATCTAGGCAGAAAAAATATCAGATTACAACAACCTTGGTTATCCTTGCATTTTCTCGACGCAAACGTGGTTTGCGTGTTGAATTCGCCACTTTTCCCGAATATTGTTGTATGGAATAAAATAACCTTTAATCCCGAAATGTAGCAAATACAACACGACTAAAAATGGCCGTAATCATCAGATATTAATAATATCAATGATACAAAGTATATTTTAATATTGTACTTAGATATTATTATTAATTATCATGTCACATTTTTCTCGTTGTCAAAATATAATATAATGTGCATGAACACAAACGACAATGAAAGAATGTTAGAACAAAATACATAAAATATATATAATTCAACTAAAAGCGACATTTGTTAGGAGGCAATCCTAAAAAACAACTATTCACGCATTAAGCTAAAATGCAACATTGTTTAGTTTATATAATTGCTGCTAGATGACACAAAAAACAAACCGTGTTGCAGAAATGCTAAACTATGCATCAAGGATCAGTAAATGGTAATTCCGTTAAATCATAGCTTTTTCTACATTATGCAACCAATAACATTCTAAAAATTTTATATTTGTGGAGATATAGCAATTAAAATGAAGTTTGCCCTACCTGGGGAACATGGATGAAGCTCAAACCCCGTTTAATTAGATATATACTATTATAAAGCTTGTTTATTCTAATATTCTCACGAATAGTTGTGCATTTTTATTTAAGTTCAGTGGGGGTTTACAACGCGAGTGTTGTTGGACACTACTAAGCCAAACAAGATGTTACTCGCTCATAAATCGCGTACACAACCCTCACTGAACGAAACATTCAATTATATATACGTAAATATATTTGAGATGCGCAATTCAGACGATGCCTGCAAAGTGACAACTCCTACTATGTTCGTTGTGTCCGCGTTCGACTGGCAAGTGGAGAGACCGCTCCTACTATGTACGTTGTGTCCGCAATAGACTGGCAAGTGGAGAGACCGCTCCTACTATGTACGTTGTGTCCGCGGTAGGCTGGCAAGTGGAGAGACCGCTCCTACTATGTACGTTGTGTCCGCAATAGACTGGCAAGTGGAGAGACCGCTCCTACTGTGTACGTTGTGTCCGCAATAGGCTGGCAAGTGGAGAGACCGCTCCTACTATGTACGTTGTGTCCGCAATAGACTGGCAAGTGGAGAGACCGCTCCTACTATGTACGTTGTGTCCGCAATAGACTGGCAAGTGGAGAGACCGCTCCTACTATGTACGTTGTGTCCGCAATAGACTGGCAAGTGGAGAGACCGCTCCTACTGTGTACGTTGTGTCCGCAATAGACTGGCAAGTGGAGAGACTGCTACAACTATGAACGTTGTGTCCGCGTTCGACTAGCAAGTGGAGAGACCGCTCCTACTATGTACGTTGTGTCCGCAATAGACTGGCAAGTGGAGAGACCGCTCCTACTATGTACGTTGTGTCCGCGTTCGACTGGCAAGTGGAGAGACCGCTCCTACTGTGTACGTTGTGTCCGCAATAGACTGGCAAGTGGAGAGACTGCTACAACTATGAACGTTGTGTCCGCGTTCGACTAGCAAGTGGAGAGACCGCTCCTACTGTGTACGTTGTGTCCGCAATAGACTGGCAAGTGGAGAGACTGCTACAACTATGTACGTTGTGTCCGCAATAGACTGGCAAGTGGAGAGACTGCTACAACTATGTACGTTGTGTCCGCAATAGACTGGCAAGTGGAGAGACCGCTCCTACTATGTACGTTGTGTCCGCAATAGACTGGCAAGTGGAGAGACCGCTCCCACTGTGTACGTTGTGTCCGCAATAGACTGGCAAGTGGAGAGACCGCTCCTACTGTGTACGTTGTGTCCGCAATAGACTGGCAAGTGGAGAGACTGCTACAACTATGTACGTTGTGTCCGCAATAGACTGGCAAGTGGAGAGACCGCTCCTACTATGTACGTTGTGTCCGCAATAGACTGGCAAGTGGAGAGACTGCTACAACTATGTACGTTGTGTCCGCAATAGACTGGCAAGTGGAGAGACCGCTCCTACTATGTACGTTGTGTCCGCAATAGACTGGAAAGTGGAAAGACCGCTCCAACTATGTACGTTGTGAAAGCAATAAACTGGCAAGTGGAGAGACCGCTCCCACTGTGTACGTTGTGTTCGCGGTAGACTGGCAAGTGTAGAGACCGCTACTACTGTGTACGATGTATCCGCGTTCGACTGGCAAGTGAATAGCTCACTCCTATTATGTACGTTGTGTCCGCGTTCGACTGGCTAGTGAATAGATCACTCCTATTATGTACGTTGTGTCCGCGTTCGACTGGCTAGTGAATAGATCACTCCTACTGTGTACGTTGTGTCCGCGATCGACTAGCAAGTGGAAAGACCGCTCCAACTATGTACGTTGTGTCCGCGATCGACTAGCAAGTAGAGAGACCGCTCCTACTGTGTACGTTGTGTAAGCAATAAACTGGCAAGTGAAGAGACCGCTCCTACTATGAACGTTGTGTCCGCCATAGACTGGCAAGTGGAGAGACCGCTCCAACTATGTACGTTGTGTCCGCAATAGAATAAAAATGGAGAGACCACTCCTACTATGTACGTTGTGTCCGCAATAGACTGGCAAGTGAAGAGACCGCTCCTACCATGTACGTTGTGTCCGCGGTAGACTGGCAAGTGAAGAGACCGCTCCTACTATGTACGTTGTGTCCGCAATAGACTGGCAAGTGAAGAGACCGCTCCTACCATGTACGTTGTGTCCGCGGTAGACTGGCAAGTGAAGAGACCGCTCCTACTATGTACGTTGTGTCCGCAATAGACTGGCAAGTGAAGAGACCGCTCCTACTATGTACGTTGTGTCCGCATTCGACTGGCAAGTGGAAAGACCGCTACAACTATGTACGTTGTGTCCGCGATCGACTAGCAAGTAGAGAGACCGCTCCTACTGTGTACGTTGTGTAAGCAATAAACTGGCAAGTGAAGAGACCGCTCCTACTATGAACGTTGTGTCCACGGTAGACTGGCAAGTGGAGAGACCGCTCCTACTGTGTACGATGTTTCCGCGTTCGACTGGCAAGTGAAGAGAACATTCCTATTATGTACGTTTTGTCGGCGTTCGACTGGCAAGTGAAGAGACAACTCCTACTATGTACGTTGTGTCCGCATTCGACTGGCTAGTGAAAAGATCACTCCTACTATGTACGTTGTGTCCGCGTTCGACTGGCTAGTGAAGAGACCGCTCCTACTGTGTACGTTGTGTCCGCGTTCGACTGGCATGTGAAGAGACCATAACTATTATGTACGTTGTGTCGGCGTTCGACCGGCTAAGAGACAACTACTATAAACGTTGTGTCCGCGTTCGACTGGCAAGTGAAGAGACCGCTCCTACTGTGTACGTTGTGTCCGCATTCGACTGGCTAGTGAAAGATCACTCCTACTAACGTTGTGTCCGCGTTCGACTGGCATGTGAAGAGACCATGCCTATTATGTATGTTGTGTCGGCGTTCGACCGGCTAAGAGACAACTACTATAAACGTTGTTTCCGCGTTCGACTGGCAAGTGCAGAGACCGCTCCTACTATGTACGTTGTGTCCGCAATAGACTGGCAAGTGAAGAGGCCGCTCCTACTATGTACGTTGTGTCCGCGTTCGACTGGCAAGTGAAGAGACCGCTCCTACTATGTACGTTGTGTCCGCAATAGACTGGCAAGTGAAGAGGCCGCTCCTACTATGTACGTTGTATCCGCGTTCGCCTGGCAAGTGGAGAGACCACTCCTACTGTGTACGTTGTGTCCGCGTTCGACTAGCTAGTAAATAGATCACTCTTACTGTGTACGTTGTGTCGGCGTTCGACTGGCAAATCAAGAGATCCGCTCCTACTGTGTACGTTGTGTCCGCATTCGACTGGCAATTGAAGAGACCGCTCCTACTGTGTACGTTGTGTCCGCGTTCGAGTGGCAAGTGAAGAGACCGCTCCTATTGGAACGTTGTGTCCGCATTCGACTGGCAAGTGAAGAGACCGCACCTACTGTGTACGTTGTGTCCGCATTCGACTGGCAAGTGAAGAAACCGCTCTTTCCGTGTACGTTGTGTCCGCATTCGACTGGCTAGTGAATAGATCAGTCCTATTATGTACGTTGTGTCCGCATTCGACTGGCTAGTGAATAGATCACTCCTACTGTGTACGTTGTGTCCGCATTCGACTGGCAAGTGAAGAGACCGCTCCTACGTTGTACGTGTGTCCGCATTCGACTGGCTAGTGAATAGATCACTCCTATTATGTACGTTGTGTCGGCGTTCGACTGGCAAGTGGAGAGACCGTTCCTACTGTGTACGTTGTGTCCGTATTCGACTGGCAAGTGAATAGATCACTCCTATTATGTACGTTGTGTCCGCGGTAGACTGGCTAGTGAATAGATCCCTCCTATTATGTACGTTGTGTCGGCGTTCGACTGGCAAGTGGAGAGACCGCTCTTACTGTGTACGTTGTGTCCGCATTCGACTGGCAAGTGAAGAGACCGCTCCTACTGTGTACGTTGTGTCCGCATTCGACTGGCAAGTGAATAGATCACTCCTATTATGTACGTTGTGTCCGCGGTAGACTGGCTAGTGAATAGATCCCTCCTATTATGTACGTTGTGTCGGCGTTCGACTGGCAAGTGGAGAGACCGCTCTTACTGTGTACGTTGTGTCGGCGTTCGACTGGCAAGTGGAGAGACCGCTCTTACTGTGTACGTTGTGTCCGCATTCGACTGGCAAGTGAAGAGACCGCTCCTACTATGTACGTTGTGTCCGCGTTCGACTGGCTAGTGAATAGATCACTCCTACTGTGTACGTTGTGTCCGCATTCGACTTGTAAGTGAAGAGAACGCTCCTACTATGTACGTTGTGTCCGCATTCGACTTGTAAGTGAAGAGAACGCTCCTACTATGTACGTTGTGTCCGCAATAGACTGGCAAGTGGAGAGACCGCTCCTACTATGTACGTTGTGTCCGCAATAGACTGGCAAGTGGAGAGACCGCTCCTACTATGTACGTTGTGTCCGCGGTAGACTGGCAAGTGGAGAGACCGCTCCTACTATGTACGTTGTGTCCGCGGTAAACTGGCAAGTAGAGAGACCGCTCCAACTATGTACGTTGTGTCCGCGTTCGACTGGCAAGTGGAGAGACCGCTCCTACTATGTACGTTGTGTCCGCGGTAGACTGGCAAGTGGAGAGACCGCACCTACTATGTACGATGTATCCGCGCTCAACTGGCAAGTGGAGAGACCGCTCCTACTATGTACGTTGTGTCCGCGGTAGACTGGCAAGTGGAGAGACCGCTCCAACTATGTACGTTGTGTCCGCGTTCGACTGGCAAGTGAAGAGAACATTCCTATTATGGACGTTTTGTCGGCGTTCGACTGGCTAAGTGACTACTACTATAAACGTTGTGTCCGCGTTCGACTGGCAAGTGAAGAGACCGCTCCTTCTATGTACGTTGTGTCCGCGGTAGGCTGGCAAGTGGAGAGACCGCTCCTACTGTGTACGTGGTGTCCGCGTTCGACTGGCAAGTGAAGAGAACATTCCAATTATGGACGTTTTGTCGGCGTTCGACTGGCTAAGTGACTACTACTATAAACGTTGTGTCCGCGTTCGACTGGCAAGTGAAGAGACCGCTCCTTCTATGTACGTTGTGTCCGCAATAGAATGGCAAGTGAAGAGAACATTCCTATTATGGACGTTTTGTCGGCGTTCGACTGGCTAAGTGACTACTACTATAAACGTTGTGTCCGCGTTCGACTGGCAAGTGAAGAGACCGCTCTTACTATGTACGTTGTGTCCGCAATAGACTGGCAAGTGGAGAGACCGCTCCTACTATGTACGTTGTGTCCGCAATAGACTGGCAAGTGGAGAGACCGCTCCTACTATGTACGTTGTGTCCGCAATAGACTGGCATGTGAAGAGACCGCTCCTACTATGTACGTTGTGTCCGCAATAGAATAAAAGTGGAGAGACCGCTCCTACTATGTACGTTGTGTCCGCAATAGACTGGCAAATGAAGAGACCGCTCCTGCTATGTACGTTGTGTCCGCAATAGACTGGCAAGTGGAGAGACCGCTCCTACTATGAACGTTGTGTCCGCGTTAGGCTGGCAAGTGAAGAGACCGCTCCTACTATGTACGTTGTGTCCGCAATAGACTGGCAAGTGAAGAGACCGCTCCTACTATGTACGTTGTGTCCGCGGTAGGCTGGCAAGTGAAGAGACCGCTCCTACTATGTACGTTGTGTCCGCAATAGACTGGCAAGTGAAGAGACCGCTCCTACTATGTACGTTGTGTCCG
The DNA here is from genome assembly GCA_945910005.1 of Isoperla grammatica. Lineage (NCBI taxonomy): Eukaryota > Metazoa > Arthropoda > Insecta > Plecoptera > Perlodidae > Isoperla > Isoperla grammatica. The sequence goes on from OX246738.1 coordinate 81,861,446, forward strand.
CAATAGACTGGCAAGTGGATAGACCGCTCCTACTATGTACGTTGTGTCCACGGTAGACTGGCAAGTGGAGAGACCGCTCCTACTATGTACGTTGTGTCCGCAATAGACTGGCAAGTGGAGAGACCGCTCCTACTATGTACGTTGTGTCCACGGTAGACTGGCAAGTGGAGAGACCGCTCCTACTATGTACGTTGTGTCCGCAATAGACTGGCAAGTGGAGAGACCGCTCCCACTGTGTACGTTGTGTCCACGGTAGACTGGCAAGTGGAGAGACCGCTCCTACTGTGTACGATGTTTCCGCGTTCGACTAGCAAGTGAAGAGAACATTCCTATTATGTACGTTTTGTCGGCGTTCGACTGGCTTAGTGACTACTACTATAAACGTTGTGTCCGCGTTCGACTGGCAAGTGAAGGAACCGCTCCTACTATGTACGTTGTGTCCGCATTCGACTGGCTAGTGAAAAGATCACTCCTACTATGTTCGTTGTGTCCGCGTTCGACTGGCAAGGGAAGAGACCGCTCCTACTGTGTACGTTGTGGCCGCGTTCGACTGGCATGTGAAGAGACCATGCCTTTTATGTACGTTGTGTCGGCGTTCGACCGGCTAAGAGACAACTACTATAAACGTTGTGTCCACGTTCGACTGGCAAGTAAAGAGACCGCTCCTACTGTGTACGTTGTGTCCGCATTCGACTGGTTAGTGAATAGATCACTCCTACTAACGTTGTGTCCGCATCTGACTGGCAAGAGGAGAGACCGCTCCTACTATGTACGTTGTGTCCGCGTTCGACTGGCAAGTGGAGAGACCGCTCCTTTTGTGTACGTTGTGTCCGCGTTCGACTAGCTAGTAAATAGCTCACTCTTACTGTGTACGTTGTGTCCGCGTTCGACTGGCGAGTGAAGAGACCGCTCGTACTATGTACGTTGTGTCCGCGTTCGACTGGCAAGTGAAGATACCGCTCCTTCTGTGTACGTTGTGTCCGCGTTCGACTAGCTAGTAAATAGATCACTCTTACTGTGTACGTTGTGTCCGCGTTCGACTGGCAAGTGAAGAGACCGCTCCTACTATGTACGTTGTGTCCGCGTTCGAGTGGCAAGTGAAGATACCGCTCCTACTATGTACGTTGTGTCCGCGTTCGACTAGCTAGTAAATAGATCACCCTTACTGTGTACGTTGTGTCGGCGTTCGACTGGCAAATGAAGAGACCGCTCCTACTATGTACGTTGTGTCCGCGTCTGACTGGCAAGTGAAGAGACCGCTCCTACTATGAACGTTGTGTCCGCGTTCGACTGGCAAGTGAAGAGACCGCTCCTACTATGTACGTTGTGTCCGCGTTCGACTGGCAAGTGAAGAGACCGCTCCTTCTGTGTACGTTGTGTCCGCGTTCGACGAGCTAGTAAATAGATCAATCTTACTGTGTACGTTGTGTCGGCGTTCGACTGGCAAGGGAAGAGACCGCTCCTTCTGTGTACGTTGTGTCCGCGTTCGACTGGCAAGTGAAGAGACCGCTCCTTCTGTGTACGTTGTGTCTGCGTTCGACTAGCTAGTAAATAGATCACTCTTACTGTGTACGTTGTATCCGCGTTCGACTGGCTAGTGATTAGACCGCTCCTACTGTGTACGTTGTGTCCGCGTTCGACTAGCTAGTAAATAGATCACTCTTACTGTGTACGTTGTGTCGGCGTTCGACTGGCAAGTGAAGAGACCGCTCCTACTGTGTACGTTGTGTCCGCATTCGACTGGCAAGTGAAGAGACCGCTCCTACTGTGTACGTTGTGTCCGCATTCGACTGGCTAGTAAACAGCTCACTCTTACTGTGTACGTTGTGTCCGCGTTCGAGTGGCAAGTGAAGAGACCGCTCCTACTGTGTACGTTGTGTCCGCATTCGACTGGCTAGTTAATAGATCACTCTTACTGTGCACGTTGTGTCCGCGATCGACTGGCAAGTGAAGAGACCGCTCCTACTGTGTACCTTGTGTCCGCATTCGACTGGCAAGTGAAAAGACCGCTCCTACTGTAAACGTTGTGTCCGCATTCGACTGGCAAGTGAAGAGACCGCTCCTACTGTGTACGTTGTGTCCGCATTCGACTGGCAAGTGAAGAGACCGCTCCTACTGTGTACGTTGTGTCCGCATTCGACTGGCTAGTGAATAGATCAGTCCTATTATGTACGTTGTGTCGGCGTTCGACTGGCAAGTGAAGAGACCGCTCCTACTGTGTACGTTGTGTCCGTATTCGACTGGCAAGTAAAGAGACAGCTCCTACTGTGTACGTTGTGTCCGCATTCGACTGGCAAGTGAAGAGACCGCACCTACTGTGTACGTTGTGTCCGCATTCGACTAGCAAGTGGAGAGACCGCTCCTACTGTGTACGTTGTGTCCGCATTCGACTGGCTAGTGAATAGATCACTCCTATTATGTACGTTGTGTCCGCGTTCGACTGGCTAGTAAATAGATCACTCCTACTGTGTACGTTGTGTCCGCATTCGACTTGTAAGTGAAGAGACCGCTCCTACTATGTACGTTGTGTCCGCAATAGACTGGCAAGTGGAAAGACCGCTCCAACTATGGACGTTGTGTCCGCGTTCGACTGGCAAGTGGAGAGACCGCTCCTACTATGTACGTTGTTTCCGCAATAGAATAAAAGTGGAGAGACCGCTCCTTCTATGTACGTTGTGTCCGCAATAGACTGGCAAGTGAAGAGACCGCTCCTACTATGCACGTTGTGTCCGCGGTAGACTGGCAAGTAAAGAGACCGCTCCTACTATGTACGTTGTGTCCGCAATACACTGGCAAGTGAAGAGACCGCTCCTACTATGTACGTTGTGTCCGCAATAGACTGGCAAGTGAAGAGACCGCTCCTACTATGTACGTTGTGTTCGCGGTAGACTGGCAAGTGACGAGACCGCTCCTACTATGTACGTTGTGTCCGCGGTAGACTGGCAAGTAAACAGACCGCTCCTACTATGCACGTTGTGTTCGCGGTAGACTGGCAAGTAAAGAGACCGCTCCTACTATGTACGTTGTGTCCGCAATAGACTGGCAAGTGAAGAGACCGCTCCTACTATGCACGTTGTGTCCGCGGTAGACTGGCAAGTAAAGAGACCGCTCCTACTATGTACGTTGTGTCCGCAATAGACTGGCAAGTGAAGAGACCGCTCCTACTATGCACGTTGTGTCCGCGGTAGACTGGCAAGTAAAGAGACCGCTCCTACTATGTACGTTGTGTCCGCAATAGACTGGCAAGTGAAGAGACCGCTCCTACTATGTACGTTGTGTTCGCGGTAGACTGGCAAGTGAAGAGACCGCTCCTACTATGTACGTTGTGTTCGCGGTAGACTGGCAAGTAAAGAGACCGCTCCTACTATGTACGTTGTGTTCGCGGTAGACTGGCAAGTGGAGAGACCGCTCCTACTATGCACGTTGTGTCCGCGGTAGACTGGCAAGTAAAGAGACCGCTCCTACTATGTACGTTGTGTCCGCAATAGACTGGCAAGTGAAGAGACCGCTCCTACTATGTACGTTGTGTTCGCGGTAGACTGGCAAGTGAAGAGACCGCTCCTACTATGTACGTTGTGTCCGCAATAGACTAGCAAGTGAAGAGACCGCTCCTACTATGAACGTTGTGTCCGCAATAGACTGGCAAGTGGAGAGACCGCTCCTACTATGTACGTTGTGTCCGCGGTAGACTGGCAAGTGAAGAGACCGCTCCTACTATGTACGTTGTGTTCGCGGTAGACTGGCAAGTGGAGAGACCGCTCCTACTATGTACGTTGTGTCCGCAATAGACTGGCAAGTGACGAGACCGCTCCTACTATGTACGTTGTGTCCGCAATAGACTGGCAAGTGAAGAGACCGCTCCTACTATGTACGTTGTGTTCGCGGTAGACTGGCAAGTGGAGAGACCGCTCCTACTATGTACGTTGTGTCCGCAATAGACTGGCAAGTGACGAGACCGCTCCTACTATGTACGTTGTGTCCGCAATAGACTGGCAAGTGAAGAGACCGCTCCTACTATGTACGTTGTGTTCGCGGTAGACTGGCAAGTGGAGAGACCGCTCCTACTATGTACGTTGTGTTCGCGGTAGACTGGCAAGTGGAGAGACCGCTCCTACTATGTACGTTGTGTTCGCGGTAGACTGGCAAGTGAAGAGACCGCTCCTACTATGTACGTTGTGTTCGCGGTAGACTGGCAAGTGGAGAGACCGCTCCTACTGTGTACGTTGTGTCCGCAATAGACTGGCAAGTGAAGAGACCGCTCTTACTATGTACGTTGTGTTCGCGGTAGACTGGCAAGTGGAGAGACCGCTCCTACTGTGTACGTTGTGTCCGCAATAGACTGGCAAGTAAAGAGACCGCTCCTACTATGTACGTTGTGTTCGCGGTAGACTGGCAAGTGGAGAGACCGCTCCTACTATGTACGTTGTGTCCGCAATAGACTGGCAAATGGAGAGACCGCTCCTACTATGTACGTTGTGTCCGCAATAGACTGGCAAGTGGAGAGACCGCTCCTACTATGTACGTTGTGTCCGCAATAGACTGGCAAGTGGAGAGACCGCTCCTACTATGTACGTTGTGTCCGCAATAGACTGGCAAGTGAAGAGACCGCTCTTACTATGTACGTTGTGTTCGCGGTAGACTGGCAAGTGGAGAGACCGCTCCTACTGTGTACGTTGTGTCCGCAATAGACTGGCAAGTGAAGAGACCGCTCCTACTATGTACGTTGTGTTCGCGGTAGACTGGCAAGTGACGAGACCGCTCCTACTATGTACGTTGTGTCCGCAATAGACTGGCAAATGGAGAGACCGCTCCTACTATGTACGTTGTGTCCGCAATAGACTGGCAAGTGGAGAGACCGCTCCTACTATGTACGTTGTGTCCGCAATAGACTGGCAAGTGAAGAGACCGCTCTTACTATGTACGTTGTGTCCACGGTAGACTGGCAAGTGGAGAGACCGCTCCTACTGTGTACGATGTTTCCGCGTTCGACTAGCAAGTGAAGAGAACATTCCTATTATGTACGTTTTGTCGGCGTTCGACTGGCTAAGTGACTACTACTATAAACGTTGTGTCCGCGTTCGACTGGCAAGTGAAGAGACCGCTCCTACTATGTACATTGTGTCCGCATTCGAATGGCTAGTGAAAAGATCACTCCTACTATGTACGTTGTGTCCGCGTTCGACTGGCTAGTGAATAGATCACTCCTAATGTGTACGTTGTGTCCGCATTCGACTGGCAAGTGAAGAGACCGCTCCTTGTGTGTACGTTGTGTCCGCATTCGACTGGCTAGTGAATAGATCACTCCTATTATATACGTTGTGTCGGCGTTCGACTGGCAAGTGAAGAGACAGCTCCTTCTGTGTACGTTGTGTCCGCGTTCGACTGGCAAGTAGAGAGATCGCTTCTACTATGTACGTTGTATCTGCGTTCGCCTGGCAAGTGAAGAGACCTTTCCTTCTGTGTACGTTGTGTCCGCAATAGACTGGCAAGTAGAGAGACCGCTTCTACTATGTACGTTGTATCCGCGTTCGCCTGGCAAGTGGAGAGACCGCTCCTACTGTGTACGTTGTGTCCGCGTTCGACTAGTTAGTAAATAGATCACTCCTTTTATGTACGTTGTGTCCGCGTTCGACTGGCAAGTAAAGAGACAGTTCCTACTGTGTACGTTGTGTCCGCATTCGACTGGCAAGTGAAGAGACCGCTCCTACTGTGTACGTTGTGTCCGCATTCGACTGGCAAGTGAAGAGACCGCTCCTACTGTGTACGTTGTGTCCGCATTCGACTAGCAAGTGGAGAGACCGCTTCTACTGTGTACGTTGTGTCCGCATTCGACTGGCTAGTGAATAGATCACTCCTATTATGTACGTTGTGTCCGCGTTCGACTGGCTAGTGAATAGATCACTCCTACTGTGTACGTTGTGTCCGCATTCGTCTTGTAAGTGAAGAGACCGCTCCTACTATGTACGTTGTGTCCGCATTCGACTGGCAAGTGGAAAGACCGCTCCAACTATGTACGTTGTGTCCTCATTAGACTGGAAAGTGGAGAGACCGCTCCAACTATGTACGTTGTGTCCGCGTTCGACTGGCAAGTGGAGAGACCGCTCCTACTATGTACGTTGTGTCCGCATTCGACTGGCAAGTGGAAAGACCGCTCCAACTATGTACGTTGTGTCCTCATTAGACTGGAAAGTGGAGAGACCGCTCCAACTATGTACGTTGTTTCCGCGGTAGACTGGCAAGTTGAGAGACCGCTCCTACTATGTACGTTGTGTCCGCAATAGAATAAAAGTGGAGAGACCGCTCCTACTATGTACGTTGTATCCGCAATAGACTGGCACGTAAAGAGACCGCTCCTACTATGTACGTTGTGTCCGCGGTAGACTGGCAAGTAAAGAGACCGCTCCTACTATGTACGTTAAGTCCGCAATAGACTGGCAAGTGAAGAGACCGCTCCTACTATGTACGTTGTGTCCGCAATAGACTGGCAAGTAAAAATACCGCTCCTACTATGTACGTTGTGTCCGCAATAGACTGGCAAGTGGAGAGACCGCTCTTACTATGAACGTTGTGTCCACGGTAGACTGGCAAGTGGAGAGACCGCTCCTACTATGTACGTTGTGTCCGCATTCGACTGGCTAGTAAAGAGACCGCTCCTACTATGTACGTTGTGTCCGCGGTAGACTGGCAAGTGGAGAGACCGCTCTTACTATGTACGTTGTGTCCGCGGTAGACTGGCAAGTGGAGAGACCGCTCTTACTATGAAGGTTGTGTCCACGGTAGACTGGCAAGTGGAGAGACCGCTCCTACTGTGTACGATGTTTCCGCGTTCGACTAGCAAGTGAAGAGAACATTCCTATTATGTACGTTTTGTCGGCGTTCGACTGGCTAAGTGACTACTACTATAAACGTTGTGTCCGCGTTCGACTGGCAAGTGAAGAGACCGCTCCTACTATGTACCTTGTGTCCGCATTCGAATGGCTAGTGAAAAGATAACTCCTACTATGTACGTTGTGTCCGCGATCGACTGGCAAGTGAAGAGACCGCTCCTGCTGTGTACGTTGTGTCCGCGTTCGACTGGCATGTGAAGAGACCATGCCTATTATGTACGTTGTGTCGGCGTTCGACCGGCTAAGAGACAACTACTATAAACGTTGTGTCCGCGTTCGACTGGCACGTGAAGAGACCGCTCCTACTGTGTACGTTGTGTCCGCATTCGACTGGCTACTGAAAAGATCACTCCTATTAACGTTGTGTCCGCGTTCGACTGGCAAGTGAAGAGATCATGCCTACTATGTACGGTGTGTCGGCATTCGACTGGATTAGAGACTACTACTATAAACGTTGTGTCCGCGTTTGACTGGCAAGTAAAGAGGCCGCTCCTACTGTGTACGTTGTGTCCGCGTTCGAGTGGCAAGTGAAGAGACCGCTTCTACTGTGTACGTTGTGTCCGCGTTCGACTGGCATGTGAAGAGACCATGCCTATTATGTACGTTGTGTCGGCGTTCGACCGGCTAAGAGACAACTACTATAAACGTTGTGTCCGCGTTCGACTGGCAAGTGAAGAGACCGCTCCTACTGTGTACGTTGTGTCCGCGTTCGACTGGCTAGTAAACAGCTCACTCCTACTGTGTACGTTGTGTCCGCGTTCGACTGGCAAGTGAAGAGACAACTCCTATTATGTACGTTGTGTCCGCGTTCGACTGGCTAGTAAACAGCTCACTCTTACTGTGTACGTTGTGTCCGCGTTCGACTGGCAAGTGAAGAGACCGCTCCTACTGTGTACGTGTGTCCGCATTCGACTGGCTAGTGAATAGATCAGTCCTATTATGTACGTTGTGTCCGCGTTCGACTGGCTAGTGAATAGATTACTCCTTCTGTGTACGTTGTGTCCGCATTCGACTGGCAAGTGAAGAGACCGCTCCTTGCGTGTACGTTGTGTCCGCATTCGACTGGCTAGTGAATAGATCACTCCTATTATGTACGTTGTGTCGGCGTTCGACTGGCAAGTGAAGAGACCGCTCCTACTGTGTATGTTGTGTCCGCATTCGACTGGCAAGTGAAGAGACTGCTCCTACTGTGTACGTTGTGTCCGCATTCGACTGGCAAGTGAAGAGACCGCCCCTACTGTGTACGTTGTGTCCGCATTCGACTGGCAAGTGGAGAGACAGCTCCTACTGTGTACGTTGTGTCCGCATTCGACTGGCTAGTGAATAGAGCACTCCTATTATGTACGTTGTGTCCGCGTTCGACTGGCTAGTAAATAGATTACTCCTACTGTGTTCGTTGTGTCCGCATTCGACTGGCAAGTGAAGAGACCGCTCCTACTATGTACGTTGTGTCCGCATTCGACTGGCTAGTAAATAGATCACTCCTATTATGTACGTTGTGTCGGCGTTCGATTGGCAAGTGAAGAGACCGCTCCTACTGTGTACGTTTGGTCCGCATTCGACTGGCAAGTGAAGAGACCGCTCCTTATGTGTACGTGGTGTCCGCGTTCGACTGGCTAGTGAATAGCTCACTCTTACTGTGTACGTTGTGTCCGCGTTCGAGTGGCAAGTGAAGAGACCGCTCCTACTATGTACGTTGTGTCCGCATTCGACTGGCTTGTAAATAGATCACTCCTATTATGGACGTGGTGTCCGCGTTCGACTGGCAAGTGAAGAGACCGCTCCTACTGTGTACGTTGTGTCCGCATTCGACTAGCAAGTGAATAGCTCACTCTTACTGTGTACGTTGTGTCCGCGTTCGAGTGGCAAGTGTAGAGACCGCTCCTACTGTGTACGTTGTGTCCGCGTTCGACTGGCAAGTGAATAGCTCACTCGTACTGTGTACGTTGAGTCCGCATTCGACTGGCAAGTGAATAGCTCACTCTTACTGTGTACGTTGTGTCCGCGTTCGAGTGGCAAGTGTAGAGACCGCTCCTACTGTGTACGTTGTGTCCGCATTCGACTAGCAAGTGAATAGCTCACTCTTACTGTGTACGTTGTGTCCGCGTTCGAGTGGCAAGTGTAGAGACCGCTCCTACTGTGTACGTTGTGTCCGCATTCGACTAGCAAGTGAATAGCTTACTCTTACTGTGTACGTTGTGTCCGCGTTCGAGTGGCAAGTGTAGAGACCGCTCCTACTGTGTACGTTGTGTCCGCATTCGACTAGCAAGTGAATAGCTCACTCGTACTGTGTACGTTGAGTCCGCATTCGACTGGCAAGTGAATAGCTCACTCTTACTGTGTACGTTGTGTCCGCGTTCGAGTGGCAAGTGTAGAGACCGCTCCTACTGTGTACGTTGTGTCCGCATTCGACTAGCAAGTGAATAGCTTACTCTTACTGTGTACGTTGTGTCCGCGTTCGAGTGGCAAGTGTAGAGACCGCTCCTACTGTGTACGTTGTGTCCGCATTCGACTAGCAAGTGAATAGCTCACTCGTACTGTGTACGTTGAGTCCGCGTTCGACTGGCAAGTGAATAGATCACTCTTACTGTGTGCGTTGTGTCCGCGGTCGACTGGCAAGTGAATAGATCACTCTTACTGTGTGCGTTGTGTCCGCGGTCGACTGGCAAGTTTTGAGACCGCTCCTACTGTGTACGTTGTGTCCGCATTCGACTGGCAAGTGAAGACCGCTCTTACTGTGTACGTTGTGCCCGCATTCGACTGGCAAGTGAAGAGACCGCTACTACTGTGTACGTTGTGTCCGCATTCGACAGGCAAGTTAAGAGACCGCTCATACTGTGTACGTTATGTCTGCGTTCGACTGGCAAGTGAAGAGACCGCTCCTACTGTGTTCGTTGTGTCCGCGTTCGACTGGCTAGTGAATAGATCACTCCTACTGTGTACGTTGTGTCCGCATTCGACTGGCAAGTGAAGAGACCGCTCCTACTGTGTTCGTTGTGTCCACGTTCGACTGGCTAGTGAATAGATCACTCCTATTATGTACGTTCTGTCCGCATTCGACTGGCAAGTGAAGAGAGCGCTCCTACTGTGTACACTGTGTCCGCGTTTGACTTGCTAGTGAATAGATCACTCCTACTGTGTACGTTGTGTCCGCATTCGACTGGCAAGTGAAGAGACCGCTCCTACTGTGTTCGTTGTGTCCACGTTCGACTGGCTTGTGAATAGAACACTCCTACTGTGTACGTTGTGTCCGCGTTCGACTGGCAAGTGAAGAGACCGCTCTTACTGTGTACGTTATGACCGCGTTCAACTGGTAAGTGGAGAGACCGCTTCTTCTATGTACGTTGTGTCCGCATTCGACTGGCAATTGAAGAGACCGCTTCTTCTATGACGTTGTGGCCGCGTTCGACTGGCAAGTGAACAGACCGCTTCTACTATCAACGTTGTTTCCGCGTTCGACTGGCTCACTTCGTCTTCGACTCAACCACTGACGAATATCATTATCCCACTAAAATTTCCCCTCGCAAATTGACATCCAATCACAGCGTCCGGGTTCAACGGCTTATCTAAGTTTGCCGCGAGCCATTCGGGGAGACGTTAGCTCGCGGAGGGCAGTAAATACGAACCCCTAGAATGCTATTAAAAAAAAGAAAACAATAAATTTAATTTCGATTTTTGGAATGAGGGCGACGAATGGTAAAGGGGTGGGAGGGTTAGGTAATGGTACCATTATAGTAATACTGCACGTGTGGCTGTTTTATATACGTCTCGTGTAGACTCACGATATAGTAACACAGCACGTGGGGCTGCTTTATATACGTCTCGTGTAGACTCACGATATAGTAACACAGCACGTGGGGCTGCCTTACATACGTCACGTGTAGACTTACGATATAGTAACACAGCACGTGTGTCTGCTTTATATACGTCTCGTGTGGACTCACGATATAGCAACACAGCACGTGTGGCTGCTTTATATACGTCTCGTGTAGACTCACGATATAGTAACACAGCACGTGTGGCTGCTTTATATACGTCTCGTGTGGACTCACGATATAGTAACACAGCACGTTAGGCTGCTTTATATACGTCTCGTGTAGACTCACGATAGAGTTACACAGCACGTGGGGCTGCTTTATATACGTCTCGTGTAGACTCACGATATAGTAACACAGCACGTGGGGCGGCTTTATATACGTCTCGTGTGGACTCACAATATAGTAACACAGCACGTGTTGCTGCTTTATATACGTCTCGTGTAGACTCACGATATAGTAACACAGCACGTGGGGCTGCTTTATAAACGTCTCGTGTGGACTCACGATATAGTATCGCAGCACGTGGGGCTGCTTTATATACGTCTCGTATGGACTCACGATATAGTAACACAGCACGTGAGGCTGCTTTTCCATACGTCTCGTGTGGACTCACGATATAGTTACACAGCACGTGGGGCTGCTTTATATACGTCTCGTGTAGACTCACGATAAAGTTACACAGCACGTGTGGCTGCTTTACATACGTCTCGTGTAGACTCACGATATAGTTACACAGCACGTGTGGCTGATTTACATACGTCTCGTGTAGACTCACGATATAGTAACACAGCACGTGGGGCTGCTTTAAACACGTCTCGTGTGGACTCACGATATAGTAACACAGCACGTGGGGCTGCTTTATATACGTCTCGTGTAGACACACGATATAGTAACACAGCTCATGTGGCTGCTTTACATACGTCTCGTGTAGACTCACGATATAGTAACACAGCACGTGAAGCTGCTTTATATTCGTCTCATGTGGACTCACGATATAGTAACACAGCACGTGGGCCTGCTTTATATACGTCTCGTGTAGACTCACGATATAGTAACACAGCACGTGAGGCTGCTTTATATACGTCTCGTGTGGACTCACGATATAGTAACACAGCACGTGTGGCTGCTTTACATACGTCTCGTTTAGACTCACGATATAGTAACACAGCACGTGTGGCTGCTTTATATTCGTCTCGTATGGACTCACGATATAGTAACACAGCACGTGGGACTGCTTTATATACGTCTCGTGTGGACTCACGATATAGTAACACAGCACGTGGGGCTGCTTTATATTCGTCTCGTGTGGACTCACGATATAGAAACACAGCACGTGGGACTGCTTTATATACGTCTCGTGTGGACTCACGAAATAGGAACACAGCACGTGGGGCGGAATTTATATACGTCACGTGTGGACTCACGATATAGTTGCACAGTACGTGTGGCTGCTTTATATTCGTCTCACGTGGACTCACGATACAGTTACACAGCACGTGGGGCTGCTTTATATACGTCTCGTGTAGACTCACGATATAGTAACACAGCACGTGGGGCTGCTTTATAAACGTCTCGTGTGGACTCACGATATAGTAACACAGCACGTGGGGCTGCATTATATACGTCTCGTGTAGACTCACGATATAGTAACACAGCACGTGGGGCGGCTTTATATACGTCTCGTGTGGACTCACGATATAGTTACACAGCACGTGGGGCTTCTTTATATACGTCTCGTGAAGACTCACGATATAGTTAAACAGCACGTGGGGCTGCTTTATATACGTCTCGTGTAGACTCACGATATAGTAACACAGCACGTGTGGCTGCTTCATATAAGTCTCGTGTAGACTCACGATATAGTTACACAGCACGTGAGGCTGCTTTATATACGTCTCGTGATGACTCACGATATAGTTACACAGCACGTGGGGCTGCTTTATATACGTCTCGTATGGACTTACGATATAGTAACACAGCACGTGGGGCTGCTTTATAAAAGTCTCGTGTAGACTCACGATATAGTAACACAGCACGTGTGGCTGCTTTATATACGTCTCGTGTGGACTCACGATATAGTTACACAGTACGTGTGGCTGCTTTATATACGTCTCGTTAAGACTGACGATATAGTAACACAGCACGTGTGGCTGCAATATATACGTCTCGTGTAGACTCACGATATAGTAACACAGCACGTGGGGCGGCTTTATATACGTCTCGTGTAGACTCACGATATAGTAACACAGCACGTGTGGCGGCTTTATATACGTCTCGTGTGGACTCACGATAAAGTAACACAGTACGTGTGGCTGCTTTATATACGTCTCGTTAAGACTGACGATATAGTAACACAGCACGTGTGGCTGCAATATATACGTCTCGTGTAGACTCACGATATAGTAACACAGCACGTGGGGCGGCTTTATATACGTCTCGTGTAGACTCACGATATAGTAACACAGCACGTGTGGCGGCTTTATATACGTCTCGTGTGGACTCACGATATAGTAACACAGCACGTGTGGCGGCTTTATATACGTCACGTGTGGACTCACGATAAAGTAACACAGCACGTGTGGCTGCTTTACATACGTCTCGTGTAGACTCACGATATAGTTACACAGCACGTGTGGCTGCTTTACATACGTCTCGTGTAGACTCACGATATAGTTACACAGCACGTGTGGCTGCTTTATATACGTCTCGTGTAGACTCACGATATAGTTACACAGCACGTGTGGCTGCTTTACATACGTCTCGTGTAGACTCACGATATAGTTACACAGCACGTGTGGCTGCTTTATATACGTCTCGTGTAGACTCACGATATAGTTACACAGCACGTGTGGCTGCTTTATATACGTCTCGTGTAGACTCACGATATAGTAACACAGCACGTGAGGCTGCTTTATATACGTCTCGTATGGACTCACGATAAAGTAACACAGCACGTGAGGCTGCTTTATTTACGTCTCGTGTAGACTCACGTTATAGTAACACAGCACGTGGGGCTGCTTTATATTCGTCTCGTGTGGACTCACGATAAAGTAACACAGCACGTGGGACTGCTTTATATACGTCTCGTGTGGACTCACGATATAGTAACACAGCACGTGGGGCGGCTTTATATACGTCTCGTGTGGACTCACGATACAGTTACACAGCACGTGTGGCGGCTTTATATACGTCTCGTGTAGACTAACGATATAGTAACACAGCTCGTGCGGCTGCTTTATATACGTCTCGTGAAGACTCACGATATAGTTACAAAGCACGTGTGGCTGCTTTATATACATCTCGTGTAGACTTACGATATAGTTACACAGCACGTGGGGCTGCTTTATATACGTCTCGTGTAGACTCACGATATAGTAACACAGCTCGTGTGGCTACTTTATATACGTCTCGTGTAAACTCACGATATAGTTACACAGCACGTGTGGCTGCTTTATATACGTCTCGCGTGGACTCACGATATAGTTACACAGCACGTGGGGCTGCTTTATATACGTCTCGTGTAGACTCACGATATAGTTACACAGCACGTGGGGCTGCATTATATACGTCTCGAGTAGACTCACGATATAGTAACACAGCACGTGGGGCGGCTTTATATACGTCTCGTGTGGACTCACGATTTAGTTACACAGCACTTGGGGCTGCTTTATATACGTCTCGTGAAGACTCACGATATAGTTACACAGCACGTGGGGCTGCTTTAAATACGTCTCGTGTAGACTCACGATATAGTAACACAGCACGTGTGGCTGCTTCATATAAGTCTCGTGTAGACTCACGATATAGTTACACAGCACGTGGGGTGGCTTTATATACGTCTCGTATGGACTCACGATATAGTAACACAGCACGTGAGGCTGCTTTATATACGTCTCGTGTAGACTCACGATATAGTAACACAGCACGTGGGGCTGCTTTATATACGTCTCGTGTGGACTCACGATTTACACATAGCACGTGTGGCTGCTTTACATACGTCTCGTGTAGACTCACGATTAAGTAACACAGCACGTGGGGCTGCTTTATACACGTCTCGTGTGGACTCACGATATAGTAACACAGCACGTGTGGCTGTTTATATACGTCTCGTGTAGACTCACGATATAGTAACACAGCACGTGGGGCTGCTTTATATACGTCTCGTGTGGACTCACATATAGCAACACAGCACGTGTGGCTGCTTAACATACGTCTCGTGTAGACTCACGATATAGTAACACAGCACGTGGGACTGCTTTATATACGTCTCGTGTAGACTCACGATATAGTAACACAGCTCGTGTGGCGGCTTTATATACGTCTCGTGTAGACTCACGTTATAGTAACACAGCACGTGTGGATGCTTTATATACGTCTCGTGTGGACTCACGATATAGTAACACAGCTCGTGTGGCGGCTTTATAAACGTCTCGTGTAGACTCACGATATAGTAACACAGCACGTGTGTCTGCTTTATATACGTCTCGTGTGGACTCACGATATAGCAACACAGCACGTGTGGCTGCTTTATATACGTCTCGTGTAGACTCACGATAAAGTAACACAGCACGTGGGGCTGCTTTACATACGTCTCGTGAAGACTCACGATATAGTTACACAGCACGTGTGGCGGCTTTATATACGTCTCGTGTAGACTCACAATATAGTAACACAGCTCTTGTGGCTGCTTTACAAACGTCTCGTGAAGACTCACGATATAGTAACACAGCACGTGGGGCGGCTTTATATACGTCTCGTGTAGACTCACGATAAAGTAACACAGCTCATGTGGCGGCTTTATATACGTCTCGTGTAGACTCACGATATAGTAACACAGCCCGTGTGGCGTCTTTATATACGTCTCGTGTAGACTCACGATATAGTAACACAGCTCTTGTGGCGGCTTAATATACGTCTCGTGTAGACTCACGACATAGTAACACATTTCGTGTGGCTGCTTTACATACGTCTCGTGAAGACTCACGATATAACACAGCACGTGGGGCGGCTTTATATACGTCTCGTGTAGACTCACGATATAGTAACACAGCTCGTGTGGCGGCTTTATATACGTCTCGTGTAGACTCACGATATAGTAACACAGCACGTGGGGCGGCTTTATATACGTCTCGTGTAGACTTACGATATAGTTACACAGCTCGTGTGGCGGCTTTATATACGTCTCGTATAGACTCACGAATTAGTAACACAGCACGTGTGGCGGCTTTATATACGTCTCGTGTAGACTCACGATATAGTAACACAGCTCGTGTGGCTGCTTTACATACGTCTCGTGAAGACTCACGATATAGTTACACAGCACGTGTGGCTGCTTTATATACATCTCGAGTAGACTTACGATATAGTTACACAGCACGTGTGGCTGCTTTTATATACGTCTCGTGTAGACTCACGATATAGTAACACAGCTCGTTTGGCTGCTTTATATACGTCTCGTGTAAACTCACGATATAGTTACACAGCACGTGGGGCGGCTTTATATACGTCTCGTGTAGACTTACGATATAGTTACACAGAACGTGTGGCTGCTTTATAAACGTCTCGTGTAGACTTACGATATAGTTACACAGAACGTGTGGCTGCTTTATATACGTCTCGTATAGACTCACGATATCGTAACACAGAACGTGGGGCTGCTTTATATTCGTCTCGAGTGGACTCACGATATAGTAACACAGCACGTGGGGCTGCTTTATATACGTCTCATGTAGACTTACGATATGGTTAAACAGCACGTGTGGCTGCTTTATATACGTCTCGTGTGGACTCACGATATAGTAACACAGCACGTGGGGCTGCTTTATATACGTCTCGTGTGGACTCCCGATAAAGAAACACAGCACGTGGGGCTGCCTAATATACGTCTCGTGTGGAATCACGATATAGTAACACAGCACTTGTGGCTGCTTTATGTACGTCTCGTGTAGACTCAAGATATAGTAACACAGCACGTATGGCTGCTTTATATACGTCTCGTGTGTTCTCGCGTTATAGTAACACAGCACGTGTGGCTGCTTTATATACGTCTCGTGTGGACTCACTATATAGTAACACAGCACGAGTGGCTGCTTTATATACGTCTCGTGTAGACTCACGATATAGTAACACAGCACGTGTGGCTGCTTTATATACGTCTCGCGTGGACTCACGATATAGTTACACAGCACGTGTGGCTGCTTTATTGACGTCTCGTTTAGACTGACGATATAGTAACACAGCACGTGTAGCTGCTTTATATACGTCTCGTGTAGACTCACAATATAGTAACACAGCACGTGTGGCTGCTTTATATACGTCTCGTGTGGACTCACGATATAGTAACACAGCACGTGGGGCGGCTTTATATACGTCTCGTGTAGACTCACGATATAGTAACACAGCACGTGGGGCGGCTTTATATGCGTCTCGTGTAGACTCACGATATAGTAACACAGCACGTGGGACTGCTTTATATACGTCTCGTGTGGACTCACGATATAGTAACACAGCACGTGAGGCTGCTTTATATACGTGCCGTGTGGACTCACGATATAGTTACACAGCACGTGGGACTGCTTTATATACGTCTCGTGTGGACTCACGATATAGTAACACAGCACGTGGGGCTGCCTGTTATACGTCTCGTGTGGACTCACGATATAGTTACACAGCACGTGGGTCTGCTTTATATACGTCTCGTGTGGACTCACGATATAGTTACACAGCACGTGTGGCTGCTTTATATACGTCTCGTGTGGACTCACGATATAGTAACACAGCACGTGAGGCTGCTTTATATACGTCTCGTGTAGACTCACGATATAGTTACACAGTACGTGGGGCTGCTTTATATACGTCTCGTGTGGACTCACGATATAGTTACACAGCACGTTGGGCGGCTTTATATACGTCTCGTTTGGACTCACGATATAGTAACACAGCACGTGAGGCTGCTTTATATACGTCTCGTGTGGACTCACGATATAGTAACACAGCACGTGAGGCTGCTTTATATACGTCTCGTGTGGACTCACGATATGGTAACACAGCAGGTGGGGCGGGTTTATATACGTCTCGTGTGGACTCACGATATAGTAACACAGCACGTGTGGCTGGTTTTTATACGTCTCGTGTGGACTCACGATATAGTAACACAGCACGTGTGGCTGCTTTATATACGTCTCGCGTGGACTCACGATATAGTAACACAGCACGTGTGGCTGCTTTATATACGTCTCGTGTGGACTCACGATATAGTAACACAGCTCGTGTGGCGGCTTTATATACGTCTCGTGTAGACTCACGATATAGTAACACAGCTCGTGTGGCGGCTTTATATACGTCTCGTGTAGACTCACGATATAGTAACACAGCACGTGTGGCTGCTTTATATACGTCTCGTGTGGACTCACGATATAGCAACACAGCACGTGTGGCTGCTTTATATACGTCTCGTGTAGACTCACGATAAAGTAACACAGCACGTGGGGCTGCTTTACATACGTCTCGTGAAGACTCACGATATAGTTACACAGCACGTGTGGTGGCTTTATATACATCTCGTGTAGACTCACGATATAGTTACACAGCTCGTGTGGCTGCTTTATATACGTCTCGTGAAGACTCACGATATAGTTACACAGCACGTGGGGCGGCTTTATATACATCTCGTGTAGACTCACGATATAGTAACACAGCACGTGGGGCTGCTTTACATACGTCTCGTGTAGACTCACGATATAGTAACACAGCACGTGGGGCTGCTTTACATACGTCTCGTGAAGACTCACGATATAGTTACACAGCACGTGTGGTGGCTTTATATACATCTCGTGTAGACTCACGATATAGTTACACAGCTCGTGTGTCTGCTTTATATACGTCTCGTGTGGACTCACGATATAGTAACACAGCACGTGGGGCGGCTTTATAAACATCTTTGTAGACTCACGATATAGTAACACAGCTCGCGTGGCTGCTTTATATACGTCTCGTGTGGACTCACGATATAGTAACACAGCTCGTGTGGCGGCTTTATATACGTCTCGTGTAGACTCACGATATAGTAACACAGCACGTGTGGCTGCTTTATATACGTCTCGTGTGGACTCACGATATAGTAACACAGCTCATGTGGCGGCTTTATATACGTCTCGTGTAGACTCACGATATAGTAACACAGCTCGTGGGGCGGCTTTATATACGTCTCGTGTAGACTCACGATATAGTAACACAGCTCGTGTGGCGGCTTTATATACGTCTCGTGTAGACTCGCGATATAGTAACACAGCTCGTGTGGCGGCTTTATATACGTCTCGTGTAGACTCACGATATAGTAACACAGCACGTGTGGCTGCTTTATATACGTCTCGTGTGGACTCACGATATAGCAACACAGCACGTGTGGCTGCTTTATATACGTCTCGTGTACACTCACGATATAGTAACACAGCACGTGGGGCTGCTTTACATACGTCTCGTGAAGACTCACGATATAGTTACACAGCACGTGTGGCGGCTTTATATATGTCTCGTGTAGACTCACGATATAGTAACACAGCCCGTGTGGCGGCTTTATATACGTCTCGTTTAGACTCACGATATAGTAACACAGCTTGTGTGGCGGCTTAATATACGTCTCGTGTAGACTCACGACATAGTAACACATTTTGTGTGGCTGCTTTACATACGTCTCGTGAAGACTCACGATATAGTAACACAGCACGTGGGGCGGCTTTATATACGTCTCGTGTAGACTCACGATATAGTAACACAGCTCGTGTGGCGGCTTTATATACGTCTTGTGTAGACTCACGATATAGTAACACAGCTCGTGTGGCTGCTTTACATACGTCTCGTGAAGACTCACGATATAGTTACACAGCACGTGTGGCTGCTTTATATACATCTCGTGAAGACTTACGATATAGTTACACAGCACGTGTGGCTGCTTTATATACGTCTCGTGTAGACTCCAATATAGTAACACAGCTCGTTTGGCTGCTTTATATACGTCTCGTGTAAACTCACGATATAGTTACACAGCACGTGTGGCTGCTTCATATACGTCTCGTGTGGACTCACGATATAGTTACACAGCACGTGGGGCTGCTTTAAATACGTCTCGTGAAGACTCACGATATAGTTACACAGCAAGTGTGGCTGCTTTATATACGTCTCGTGTGGACTCACGATTAGTTACACAGAACGTGGGGTGGCTTTATATACGTCTCGTGTAGACTTACGTTATAGTAACACAGCACGTGGGGCGGCTTTATATACGTCTCGTGTTGACTCACGATATAGTAACACAGCACGTGGGGCGGATTTATATACGTCTCGTGTAGACTCACGATATAGAAACACAGCACGTGGGGCGGCTTTATATACGTCTCGTGTAGACTCACGATATAGTAACACAGCACGTGGGGCGGCTATAAATACGTCTCGTGTAAACTCACGATATAGTCACACAGCACGTGGGGCTGCTTTATATACGTCTCGTGTGGACTCACGATATAGTTACACAGCACGTGGGGCTGCCTAATATACGTCTCGTGTAGACTCACGATATAGTCACACAGCACGTGTGGCTGCTTTATATACGTCTCGTGTGGACTCACGATATAGTAACACAGCACGTGGGGCTGCTTTATATACGTCTCGTGTAGACTTACGATATAGTTACACAGTACGTGTGGCTGCTTTATATACGTCTCGTGTGAACTCACGATATCGTAACACAGAACGTGGGGCTGCTTTTATACGTCTCGTGTAGACTCAAGATATAGTAACACAGCACGTATGGCTGCTTTATATACGTCTCGTGTGTTCTCGCGATATAGTAACACAGCACGTGTGGCTGCTTTATATACGACTCGTGTGGACTCACGATATAGTTAAACAGCACGTGTGGCTGCTTTATTTACGTCTCGTGTAAACTCACGATATAGTAACCCAGCACGTGGGGCTGCTTTATATACGTCTCGTGATGACTCACGATATAGTTACACAGCACGTGGGGCTGCTTTATATACGTCTCGTGTATACTCACGATATAGTTACACAGCACGTGTGGCTGCTTTATATACGTCTCGTATAAATTCACGATATAGTAACAGCACGTGGGGCGGCTTTATATACGTCTCGTATGGACTCACGATATAGTAACACAGCACGTGGGGCTGCTTTATAAACGTCTCGTGTAGACTCACGATATAGTAACACAGCACGTGTGGCTGCTTTATATACGTCTCGTGTGGACTCACGATATAGTAACACAGCACGTGTGGCTGCTTTATATACGTATCGTGTAGACTCACGATATAGTAACACAGCACGTGGGGCTGCTTTATATACGTCTCGTGTGGACTCACGATATAGTAGACAGCACGTGGGGCGGCTTTATATACGTCTCGTGTAGACTCACGTTATAGTAACACAGCACGTGGGGCGGCTTTATATACGTCTCGTGTAGACTCACGATATAGTAACACAGCACGTAGGGCGGCTTTATATACGTCTCGTGTAGACTCACGATACAGTTACACAGTACGTGGGGCTGCTTTATATACGTCTCGTGTGGACTCACGATATAGTTACACAGCACGTGGGGCGGCTTTATATACGTCTCGTTTGGACTCACGATATAGTTACACAGCACGTGGGGCGGCTTTATATACGTCTCGTTTGGACTCACGATATAGTAACACAGCACGTGAGGCTGCTTGATATACGTCTCGTGTGGACTCACGATATAGTAACACAGCACGTAAGGCTGCTTTATATACATCTCGTGTGGACTCACGATATGGTAACACAGCAGGTGGGGCGGCTTTATATACGTCTCGTGTGGACTCACGATATAGTAACACAGCACGTGTGGCTGGTTTTTATACGTCTCGTGTGGACTCACGATATAGTATCACGTCACGTGGGGCGGCTTTATATACATCTCGTGTAGACTCACGATATAGTTACACAGCTCGTGTGGCTGCTTTATATACGTCTCGTGTAGACTCACGATATAGTTACACAGCACGTGGGGCGGCGTTATATACATCTCGTGTAGACTCACGATATAGTAACACAGCTCGTGTGGCTGCTTTATATACGTCTCGTGTAGACTCACGATATAGTTACACAGCACGTGGGGCGGCTTTATATACATCTCGTGTAGACTCACGATATAGTAACACAGCACGTGGGGCTGCTTTACATACGTCTCGTGTGGACTCACGATATAGTAACACAGCTCGTGTGGCTGCTTTATATACGTTTCGTGTAGACTCACGATATAGTTACACAGCACGTGTGGCTGCTTTACATACGTCTCGTGTAAACTCACGATATAGTTACACAGCACGTGGGGCGGCTTTATATACGTCTCGTGTAGACTCACGATATAGTAACACAGCACGTGGGGCTGCTTTACATACGTCTCGTGTGGACTCACGATAAAGTAACACAGCTCGTGTGGCTGCTTTATATACGTTTCGTGTAGACTCACGATATAGTTACACAGCACGTGTGGCTGCTTTACATACGTCTCGTGTAAACTCACGATATAGTTACACAGCACGTGGGGCGGCTTTATATACGTCTCGTGTAGATTCACGATATAGTAACACAGCACGTGGGGCGGCTTTATATACGTCTCGTGTAGACTCACGATATAGTAACACAGCTCGTGTGGCTGCTTTACATACGTCTCGTGTAGACTCACGATATAGTTACACAGCACGTGGGGCGGCTTTATATACATCTCGTGTAGACTCACGATATAGTAACACAGCACGTGGGGCTGCTTTACATACGTCTCGAGTGGACTCACGATATAGTAACACAGCTCGTGTGGCTGCTTTATATACGTTTCGTGTAGACTCACGATATAGTAACACAGCTCGTGTGGCTGCTTTACATACGTCTCGTGTAAACTCACGATATAGTTACACAGCACGTGTGGCTTCTTTATATACGTCTCGTGTGGACTCACGATATAGTAACACAGCACGTGGGGCTGCCTAATATACGTCTCGTGTGGAATCACGATATAGTAACACAGCACTTGTGGCTGCTTTATGTACGTCTCGTGTAGACTCAAGATATAGTAACACAGCACGTAATGCTGCTTTATATACGTCTCGTGTGTTCTCGCGATATAGTAACACAGCACGTGTGGCTGCTTTATATACGTCTCGTGTGGACTCACGATATAGTTACACAGCACGTGTGGCTGCTTTATTTACGTCTCGTGTAAACTCACGATATAGTAACCCAGCACGTGGGGCTGCTTTATATACGTCTCGTGATGACTCACGATATAGTCACACAGCACGTGGGGCTGCTTTATATACGTCTCGTGTATACTCACGATATAGTTACACAGCACGTGTGGCTGCTTTATATACGTCTCGTATGGATTCACGATATAGTAACACAGCACGTGGGGCGGCTTTATATACATCTCGTGTAGACTCACGATATAGTAACACAGCTCGTGTGGCTGCTTTATATACGTCTCGTGTAGACTCACGATATAGTTACACAGCACGTGGGGCGGCTTTATATACATCTCGTGTAGACTCACGATATAGTAACACAGCTCGTGTGGCTGCTTTACATACGTCTCGTGTTGACTCACGATATAGTAACACAGCTCGTGTGGCTGCTTTACATACGTCTCGTGTAAACTCACGATATAGTTACACAGCACGTGTGGCTGCTTTATATACGTCTCGTGTGGACTCACGATATAGTAACACAGCACGTGGGGCTGCTTTATATACGTCTCGTGTGGACTCACGATATAGTAACACAGCACGTGGGGTTGCATTATATACGTCTCGTGTAGACTCACGATATAGTAACACAGCACGTTTGGCGGCTTTATGTACGTCTAGTGTTGACTCACGATATAGTTACACAGCACGTGGGGCTGCTTTATATACGTCTCGTGAAGACTCACGATGTAGTTACACAGCACGTGGGGCTGCTTTATATACGTCTCGTGTAAACTCACGATATAGTTACACAGCACGTGTGGCTGCTTTAAATACGTCTCGTGTGGACTCACGATATAGTTACACAGCACGTGGGGCTGCTTTATATACGGTTCGTGTAGACTCACGATATAGTAACACAGCTCATGTGGCGGCTTTATATACGTCTCGTGTAGACTCACGATATAGTAACACAGCCCGTGTGGCGTCTTTATATACGTCTCGTGTAGACTCACGATATAGTAACACAGCTCGTGTGGCGGCTTAATATACGTCTCGTGTAGACTCACGACATAGTAACACATTTCGTGTGGCTGCTTTACATACGTCTCGTGAAGACTCACGATATAACACAGCACGTGGGGCGGCTTTATATACGTCTCGTGTAGACTCACGATATAGTAACACAGCTCGTGTGGCGGCTTTATATACGTCTCGTGTAGACTCACGATATAGTAACACAGCACGTGGGGCGGCTTTTTATACGTCTCGTGTAGACTTACGATATAGTTACACAGCTCGTGTGGCGGCTTTATATACGTCTCGTATAGACTCACGAATTAGTAACACAGCACGTGTGGCGGCTTTATATACGTCTCGTGTAGACTCACGATATAGTTACACAGCTCGTGTGGCTGCTTTACATACGTCTCGTGAAGACTCACGATATAGTTACACAGCACGTGTGGCTGCTTTATATACATCTCGAGTAGACTTACGATATAGTTACACAGCACGTGTGGCTGCTTTTATATACGTCTCGTGTAGACTCACGATATAGTAACACAGCTCGTTTGGCTGCTTTATATACGTCTCGTGTAAACTCACGATATAGTTACACAGCACGTGGGGCGGCTTTATATACGTCTCGTGTAGACTTACGATATAGTTACACAGAACGTGTGGCTGCTTTATAAACGTCTCGTGAAGACTTACGATATAGTTACACAGAACGTGTGGCTGCTTTATATACGTCTCGTATAGACTCACGATATCGTAACACAGAACGTGGGGCTGCTTTATATTCGTCTCGAGTGGACTCACGATATAGTAACACAGCACGTGGGGCTGCTTTATATACGTCTCATGTAGACTTACGATATGGTTAAACAGCACGTGTGGCTGCTTTATATACGTCTCGTGTGGACTCACGATATAGTAACACAGCACGTGGGGCTGCTTTATATACGTCTCGTGTGGACTCCCGATATAGAAACACAGCACGTGGGGCTGCCTAATATACGTCTCGTGTGGAATCACGATATAGTAACACAGCACTTGTGGCTGCTTTATGTACGTCTCGTGTAGACTCAAGATATAGTAACACAGCACGTATGGCTGCTTTATATACGTCTCGTGTGTTCTCGCGTTATAGTAACACAGCACGTGTGGCTGCTTTATATACGTCTCGTGTGGACTCACTATATAGTAACACAGCACGAGTGGCTGCTTTATATACGTCTCGTGTAGACTCACGATATAGTAACACAGCACGTGTGGCTGCTTTATATACGTCTCGCGTGGACTCACGATATAGTTACACAGCACGTGTGGCTGCTTTATTGACGTCTCGTTTAGACTGACGATATAGTAACACAGCACGTGTAGCTGCTTTATATACGTCTCGTGTAGACTCACAATATAGTAACACAGCACGTGTGGCTGCTTTATATACGTCTCGTGTGGACTCACGATATAGTAACACAGCACGTGGGGCGGCTTTATATACGTCTCGTGTAGACTCACGATATAGTAACACAGCACGTGGGGCGGCTTTATATGCGTCTCGTGTAGACTCACGATATAGTAACACAGCACGTGGGACTGCTTTATATACGTCTCGTGTGGACTCACGATATAGTAACACAGCACGTGAGGCTGCTTTATATACGTGCCGTGTGGACTCACGATATAGTTACACAGCACGTGGGACTGCTTTATATACGTCTCGTGTGGACTCACGATATAGTAACACAGCACGTGGGGCTGCCTTATATACGTCTCGTGTGGACTCACGATATAGTTACACAGCACGTGGGTCTGCTTTATATACGTCTCGTGTGGACTCACGATATAGTTACACAGCACGTGTGGCTGCTTTATATACGTCTCGTGTGGACTCACGATTTAGTAACACAGCACGTGAGGCTGCTTTATATACGTCTCGTGTGGACTCACGATATAGTTACACAGCACGTGGGGCGTCTTTTATACGTCTCGTGTGGACTCACGATATAGTGACACAGCACGTGGGCGGCTTTATATACGTCTCGTGTGGACTCACGATATATTAACACAGCACGTGTGGCTGCTTTATATACGTCTCGTGTAGACTCACGATATAGTTACACAGTACGTGGGGCTGCTTTATATACGTCTCGTGTGGACTCACGATATAGTTACACAGCACGTTGGGCGGCTTTATATACGTCTCGTTTGGACTCACGATATAGTAACACAGCACGTGAGGCTGCTTTATATACGTCTCGTGTGGACTCACGATATAGTAACACAGCACGTGAGGCTGCTTTATATACGTCTCGTGTGGACTCACGATATGGTAACACAGCAGGTGGGGCGGGTTTATATACGTCTCGTGTGGACTCACGATATAGTAACACAGCACGTGTGGCTGGTTTTTATACGTCTCGTGTGGACTCACGATATAGTAACACAGCACGTGTGGCTGCTTTATATACGTCTCGCGTGGACTCACGATATAGTAACACAGCACGTGTGGCTGCTTTATATACGTCTCGTGTGGACTCACGATATAGTAACACAGCTCGTGTGGCGGCTTTATATACGTCTCGTGTAGACTCACGATATAGTAACACAGCTCGTGTGGCGGCTTTATATACGTCTCGTGTAGACTCACGATATAGTAACACAGCACGTGTGGCTGCTTTATATACGTCTCGTGTGGACTCACGATATAGCAACACAGCACGTGTGGCTGCTTTATATACGTCTCGTGTAGACTCACGATAAAGTAACACAGCACGTGGGGCTGCTTTACATACGTCTCGTGAAGACTCACGATATAGTTACACAGCACGTGTGGTGGCTTTATATACATCTCGTGTAGACTCACGATATAGTTACACAGCTCGTGTGGCTGCTTTATATACGTCTCGTGGAGACTCACGATATAGTTACACAGCACGTGGGGCGGCTTTATATACATCTCGTGTAGACTCACGATATAGTAACACAGCACGTGGGGCTGCTTTACATACGTCTCGTGTAGACTCACGATATAGTAACACAGCACGTGGGGCTGCTTTACATACGTCTCGTGAAGACTCACGATATAGTTACACAGCACGTGTGGTGGCTTTATATACATCTCGTGTAGACTCACGATATAGTTACACAGCTCGTGTGTCTGCTTTATATACGTCTCGTGTGGACTCACGATATAGTAACACAGCACGTGGGGCGGCTTTATAAACATCTTTGTAGACTCACGATATAGTAACACAGCTCGTGTGGCTGCTTTATATACGTCTCGTGTGGACTCACGATATAGTAACACAGCTCGTGTGGCGGCTTTATATACGTCTCGTGTAGACTCACGATATAGTAACACAGCACGTGTGGCTGCTTTATATACGTCTCGTGTGGACTCACGATATAGTAACACAGCTCATGTGGCGGCTTTATATACGTCTCGTGTAGACTCACGATATAGTAACACAGCTCGTGGGGCGGCTTTATATACGTCTCGTGTAGACTCACGATATAGTAACACAGCTCGTGTGGCGGCTTTATATACGTCTCGTGTAGACTCGCGATATAGTAACACAGCTCGTGTGGCGGCTTTATATACGTCTCGTGTAGACTCACGATATAGTAACACAGCACGTGTGGCTGCTTTATATACGTCTCGTGTGGACTCACGATATAGCAACACAGCACGTGTTGCTGCTTTATATACGTCTCGTGTACACTCACGATATAGTAACACAGCACGTGGGGCTGCTTTACATACGTCTCGTGAAGACTCACGATATAGTTACACAGCACGTGTGGCGGCTTTATATATGTCTCGTGTAGACTCACGATATAGTAACACAGCCCGTGTGGCGGCTTTATATACGTCTCGTTTAGACTCACGATATAGTAACACAGCTTGTGTGGCGGCTTAATATACGTCTCGTGTAGACTCACGACATAGTAACACATTTTGTGTGGCTGCTTTACATACGTCTCGTGAAGACTCACGATATAGTAACACAGCACGTGGGGCGGCTTTATATACGTCTCGTGTAGACTCACGATATAGTAACACAGCTCGTGTGGCGGCTTTATATACGTCTTGTGTAGACTCACGATATAGTAACACAGCTCGTGTGGCTGCTTTACATACGTCTCGTGAAGACTCACGATATAGTTACACAGCACGTGTGGCTGCTTTATATACATCTCGTGAAGACTTACGATATAGTTACACAGCACGTGTGGCTGCTTTATATACGTCTCGTGTAGACTCACGATATAGTAACACAGCTCGTTTGGCTGCTTTATATACGTCTCGTGTAAACTCACGATATAGTTACACAGCACGTGTGGCTGCTTCATATACGTCTCGTGTGGACTCACGATATAGTTAGACAGCACGTGGGGCTGCTTTAAATACGTCTCGTGAAGACTCACGATATAGTTACACAGCACGTGTGGCTGCTTTATATACGTCTCGTGTGGACTCACGATTAGTTACACAGAACGTGGGGTGGCTTTATATACGTCTCGTGTAGACTTACGTTATAGTAACACAGCACGTGGGGCGGCTTTATATACGTCTCGTGTTGACTCACGATATAGTAACACAGCACGTGGGGCGGATTTATATACGTCTCGTGTAGACTCACGATATAGAAACACAGCACGTGGGGCGGCTTTATATACGTCTCGTGTAGACTCACGATATAGTAACACAGCACGTGGGGCGGCTATAAATACGTCTCGTGTAAACTCACGATATAGTCACACAGCACGTGGGGCTGCTTTATATACGTCTCGTGTGGACTCACGATATAGTTACACAGCACGTGGGGCTGCCTAATATACGTCTCGTGTAGACTCACGATATAGTCACACAGCACGTGTGGCTGCTTTATATACGTCTCGTGTGGACTCACGATATAGTAACACAGCACGTGGGGCTGCTTTATATACGTCTCGTGTAGACTTACGATATAGTTACACAGTACGTGTGGCTGCTTTATATACGTCTCGTGTGAACTCACGATATCGTAACACAGAACGTGGGGCTGCTTTTATACGTCTCGTGTAGACTCAAGATATAGTAACACAGCACGTATGGCTGCTTTATATACGTCTCGTGTGTTCTCGCGATATAGTAACACAGCACGTGTGGCTGCTTTATATACGACTCGTGTGGACTCACGATATAGTTAAACAGCACGTGTGGCTGCTTTATTTACGTCTCGTGTAAACTCACGATATAGTAACCCAGCACGTGGGGCTGCTTTATATACGTCTCGTGATGACTCACGATATAGTTACACAGCACGTGGGGCTGCTTTATATACGTCTCGTGTATACTCACGATATAGTTACACAGCACGTGTGGCTGCTTTATATACGTCTCGTATAAATTCACGATATAGTAACACAGCACGTGGGGCGGCTTTATATACGTCTCGTATGGACTCACGATATAGTAACACAGCACGTGGGGCTGCTTTATAAACGTCTCGTGTAGACTCACGATATAGTAACACAGCACGTGTGGCTGCTTATATACGTCTCGTGTGGACTCACGATATAGTAACACAGCACGTGTGGCTGCTTTATATACGTATCGTGTAGACTCACGATATAGTAACACAGCACGTGGGGCTGCTTTATATACGTCTCGTGTGGACTCACGATATAGTAGACAGCACGTGGGGCGGCTTTATATACGTCTCGTGTAGACTCACGTTATAGTAACACAGCACGTGGGGCGGCTTTATATACGTCTCGTGTAGACTCACGATATAGTAACACAGCACGTAGGGCGGCTTTATATACGTCTCGTGTAGACTCACGATACAGTTACTCAGTACGTGGGGCTGCTTTATATACGTCTCGTGTGGACTCACGATATAGTTACACAGCACGTGGGGCGGCTTTATATACGTCTCGTTTGGACTCACGATATAGTAACACAGCACGTGAGGCTGCTTGATATACGTCTCGTGTGGACTCACGATATAGTAACACAGCACGTAAGGCTGCTTTATATACATCTCGTGTGGACTCACGATATGGTAACACAGCAGGTGGGGCGGCTTTATATACGTCTCGTGTGGACTCACGATATAGTAACACAGCACGTGTGGCTGGTTTTTATACGTCTCGTGTGGACTCACGATATAGTAACACAACACGTGTGGCTGCTTTATATACGTCTCGCGTGGACTCACGATATAGTATCCCGTCACGTGGGGCGGCTTTATATACATCTCGTGTAGACTCACGATATAGTTACACAGCTCGTGTGGCTGCTTTATATACGTCTCGTGTAGACTCACGATATAGTTACACAGCACGTGGGGCGGCTTTATATACATCTCGTGTAGACTCACGATATAGTAACACAGCTGTGTGGCTGCTTTATATACGTCTCGTGTAGACTCACGATATAGTTACACAGCACGTGGGGCGGCTTTATATACATCTCGTGTAGACTCACGATATAGTAACACAGCACGTGGGGCTGCTTTACATACGTCTCGTGTGGACTCACGATATAGTAACACAGCTCGTGTGGCTGCTTTATATACGTTTCGTGTAGACTCACGATATAGTTACACAGCACGTGTGGCTGCTTTACATACGTCTCGTGTAAACTCACGATATAGTTACACAGCACGTGGGGCGGCTTTATATACATCTCGTGTAGACTCACGATATAGTAACACAGCACGTGGGGCTGCTTAACATACGTCTCGTGTGGACTCACGATATAGTAACACAGCTCGTGTGGCTGCTTTATATACGTTTCGTGTAGACTCACGATATAGTAACACAGCTCGTGTGGCTGCTTTACATACGTCTCGTGTAAACTCACGATATAGTTACACAGCACGTGTGGCTGCTTTATATACGTCTCGTGTGGACTCACGATATAGTAACACAGCACGTGGGGCTGCCTAATATACGTCTCGTGTGGAATCACGATATAGTAACACAGCACTTGTGGCTGCTTTATGTACGTCTCGTGTAGACTCAAGATATAGTAACACAGCACGTAATGCTGCTTTATATACGTCTCGTGTGTTCTCGCGATATAGTAACACAGCACGTGTGGCTGCTTTATATACGTCTCGTGTGGACTCACGATATAGTTACACAGCACGTGTGGCTGCTTTATTTACGTCTCGTGTAAACTCACGATATAGTAACCCAGCACGTGGGGCTGCTTTATATACGTCTCGTGATGACTCACGATATAGTTACACAGCACGTGGGGCTGCTTTATATACGTCTCGTGTATACTCACGATATAGTTACACAGCACGTGTGGCTGCTTTATATACGTCTCGTATGGATTCACGATATAGTAACACAGCACGTGGGGCGGCTTTATATACATCTCGTGTAGACTCACGATATAGTAACACAGCTCGTGTGGCTGCTTTATATACGTCTCGTGTAGACTCACGATATAGTTACACAGCACGTGGGGCGGCTTTATATACATCTCGTGTAGACTCACGATATAGTAACACAGCTCGTGTGGCTGCTTTACATACGTCTCGTGTTGACTCACGATATAGTAACACAGCTCGTGTGGCTGCTTTACATACGTCTCGTGTAAACTCACGATATAGTTACACAGCACGTGTGGCTGCTTTATATACGTCTCGTGTGGACTCACGATATAGTAACACAGCACGTGGGGCTGCTTTATATACGTCTCGTGTGGACTCACGATATAGTAACACAGCACGTGGGGCTGCATTATATACGTCTCGTGTAGACTCACGATATAGTAACACAGCACGTTTGGCGGCTTTATATACGTCTAGTGTTGACTCACGATATAGTTACACAGCACGTGGGGCTGCTTTATATACGTCTCGTGAAGACTCACGATGTAGTTACACAGCACGTGGGGCTGCTTTATATACGTCTCGTGTAAACTCACGATATAGTAACACAGCACGTGTGGCTGCTTTAAATACGTCTCGTGTGGACTCACGATATAGTTACACAGCACGTGGGGCTGCTTTATATACGTCTCGTGTGGACTCACGATATAGTAACACAGCACGTGGGGCTGCTTTATATACGTCTCGTTTAGACTGACGATATAGTAACACAGCACGTGGGGCGGCTTTATATACGTCTCGTGTGGACTCACGATATAGTGACACAGCACGTGGGGCGGCTTTATATACGTCTCGTGTAGACTCACGATATAGTTACACAGCACGTGTGGCTGCTTTATATACGTCTCGTGTAGACTCACGATAAAGTAACACAGCTCGTGTGGCTGCTTTATATACGTCTCGTGTAAACTCACGATATAGTTACACAGCACGTGGGGCGGCTTTATATACGTCTCGTGTAGACTCACGTTATAGTAACACAGCACGTAGACCTGCTTTATATACGTCTCGTGTGGACTCACGATATAGTTACACAGCACGTGGGGCTGCTTTATATACGTCTCGTTCAGACTCACGGTATAGTAACACAGCACGTGGGGCTGCTTTATATACGGCTCGTGTGGACTCACGATATAGTAACACAGCACGTGGGGCTGCATTATGTACGTCTCGTGTAGACTCACGTTATAGTAACACAGCACGTAGACCTGCTTTATATACGTCTAGTGTTGACTCACGATATAGTTACACAGCACGTGGGGCTGCTTTATATACGTCTCGTTAAGACTCACGATATAGTTACACAGCACGTGGGGCGGCTTTATATACGTCTCGTGTAGACTCACGTTATAGTAACACAGCACGTAGACCTGCTTTATATACGTCTCGTGTGGACTCACGATATAGTTACACAGCACGTGGGGCTGCTTTATATACGTCTCGTTCAGACTCACGGTATAGTAACACAGCACGTGGGGCTGCTTTATATACGGCTCGTGTGGACTCACGATATAGTAACACAGCACGTGGGGCTGCATTATGTACGTCTCGTGTAGACTCACGTTATAGTTACACAGCACGTGGGGCGGCTTTATATATGTCTCGTGTAGACTCACGATATAGTAACACAGCACGTGGGGCGGCTTTATATACGTCTCGTGTGGACTCACGATATAGTAACACAGCACGTGTGGCTGGTTTTTATACGTCTCGTGTGGACTCACGATATAGTAACACAGCACGTGTGGCTGCTTTATATACGTCTCGTGTGGACTCACGATATAGTAACACAGCACGTGAGGCTGCTTTATATACATCTCGTGTAGACTCACGATATAGTTACACAGCTCGTGTGGCTGCTTTATATACGTCTCGTGTAGACTCACGATATAGTTACACAGCACGTGGGGCGGCTTTATATACGTCTCGTGTGGACTCACGATATAGTATCACGTCACGTGGGGCGGCTTTATATACATCTCGTGTAGACTCACGATATAGTTACACAGCTCGTGTGGCTGCTTTATATACGTCTCGTGTAGACTCACGATATAGTTACACAGCACGTGGGGCGGCTTTATATACATCTCGTGTAGACTCACGATATAGTAACACAGCTCGTGTGGCTGCTTTATATACGTCTCGTGTAGACTCACGATATAGTTACACAGCACGTGGGGCGGCTTTATATACATCTCGTGTAGACTCACGATATAGTAACACAGCACGTGGGGCTGCTTTACATACGTCTCGTGTGGACTAACGATATAGTAACACAGCTCGTGTGGCTGCTTTATATACGTTTCGTGTAGACTTACGATATAGTTACACAGCACGTGTGGCTGCTTTACATACGTCTCGTGTAAACTCACGATATAGTTACAAAGCACGTGGGGCGGCTTTATATACGTCTCGTGTAGACTCACGATATAGTAACACAGCTCGTGTGGCTGCTTTACATACGTCTCGTGTAGACTCACGATATAGTTACACAGCACGTGGGGCGGCTTTATATACATCTCGTGTAGACTCAAGATATAGTAACACAGCACGTATGGCTGCTTTATATACGTCTCGTGTGTTCTCGCGATATAGTAACACAGCACGTGTGGCTGCTTTATATACGTCTCGTGTGGACTC
The DNA here is from genome assembly GCA_945910005.1 of Isoperla grammatica. NCBI lineage: Eukaryota > Metazoa > Arthropoda > Insecta > Plecoptera > Perlodidae > Isoperla > Isoperla grammatica. Next base: position 81,895,420 of record OX246738.1, read on the forward strand.
ACGATATAGTTACACAGCACGTGTGGCTGCTTTATTTACGTCTCGTGTAAACTCACGATATAGTAACCCAGCACGTGGGGCTGTTTTATATACGTCTCGTGATGTCTCACGATATAGTTACACAGCACGTGGGGCTGCTTTATATACGTCTCGTGTATACTCACGATCTAGTAACACAGCACGTGTGGCTGCTTTATATACGTCTCGTATGGATTCACGATATAGTAACACAGCACGTGGGGCGGCTTTATATACGTCTCGTATGGACTCACGATATAGTAACAAAGCACGTGGGGCTGCTTTATAAACGTCTCGTGTAGACTCACGATATAGTAACACAGCACGTGTGGCTGCTTTATATACGTCTCGTGTGGACTCACGATATAGTAACACAGCACGTGTGGCTGCTTTATATACGTCTCGTGTAGACTCACGATAAAGTAACACAGGACGTGTGGCTGCTTTATATACGTCTCGCCTGGACTCACGATATAGTTACACAGCACGTGTGGCTGCTTTATATACGTCTCGTTAAGACTGACGATATAGTAACACAGCACGTGTATCTGCTTTATATACGTCTCGTGTAGACTTACGATATAGTAACACAGCACGTGTGGCTGCTTTATATACGTCTCGTGTGGACTCACGATATAGTAACACAGCACGTGGGGCGGCTTTATATACGTCTCGTGTAGACTCACGATATAGTAACACAGCACGTGGGGCGGCTTTATATACGTCTCGTGTAGACTCACGATAGAGTAACACAGCACGTGGGACTGCTTTATATGCGTCTCGTGTGGACTCACGATATAGTAACACAGCACGTGAGGCTGCTTTATATACGTGTCGTGTGGACTCACGATATAGTTACACAGCACATGGGACTGCTTTATATACGTCTCGTGTGGACTCACGATATAGTAACACAGCACGTGGGGCTGCCTTATATACGTCTCGTGTGGACTCACGATATAGTTACACAGCACGTGGGGCTGCTTTATATACGTCTCGTGTGGACTCACGATATAGTTACACAGCACGTGTGGCTGCTTTATATACGTCTCGTGTGGACTCACGATATAGTAACACAGCACGTGAGGCTGCTTTATATACATCTCGTGTGGACTCACGATATAGTTACACAGCACGTGGGGCGGCTTTATATACGTCTCGTGTGGACTCACGATATAGTGACACAGCACGTGGGGCGGCTTTATATACGTCTCGTGTAGACTCACGATATAGTAACACAGCACGTGGGGCTGCTTTATATACGTCTCGTGTGGACTCACGATATAGTAACACAGCACGTGTGGCTGCTTTATATACGTCTCGTGTGGACTCACGATATATTAACACAGCACGTGTGGCTGCTTTATATACGTCTCGTGTAGACTCACGATACAGTTACACAGTACGTGGGGCTGCTTTATATACGTCTCGTGTGGACTCACGATATAGTTACACAGCACGTGGGGCGGCTTTATATACGTCTCGTTTGGACTCACGATATAGTAACACAGCACGTGAGGCTGCTTTATATACGTCTCGTGTGGACTCACGATATAGTAACACAGCACGTGAGGCTGCTTTATATACGTCTCGTGTGGACTCACGATATGGTAACACAGCAGGTGGGGCGGCTTTATATACGTCTCGTGTGGACTCACGATATAGTAACACAGCACGTGTGGCTGGTTTTTATACGTCTCGTGTGGACTCACGATATAGTAACACAGCACGTGTGGCTGCTTTATATACGTCTCGCGTGGACTTACGATATAGTATCACGTCACGTGGGGCGGCTTTATATACATCTCGTGTAGACTCACGATATAGTTACACAGCTCGTGTGGCTGCTTTATATACGTCTCGTGTAGACTCACGATATAGTTACACAGCTCGTGTGGCGGCTTTATATACATCTCGTGTAGACTCACGATATAGTTACACAGCACGTGGGGCGGCTTTATATACATCTCGTGTAGAGTCACGATATAGTAACACAGCACGTGGGGCTGCTTTACATACGTCTCGTGTGGACTCACGATATAGTAACACAGCTCGTGGGGCGGCTTTATATACATCTCGTGTAGAGTCACGATATAGTAACACAGCACGTGGGGCTGCTTTACATACGTCTCGTGTGGACTCACGATATAGTAACACAGCTCGTGTGGCTGCTTTATATACGTTTCGTGGTTGACTCACGATATAGTTACACAGCACGTGTGGCTGCTTTACATACGTCTCGTGTAAACTCACGATATAGTTACACAGCACGTGGGGCGGCTTTATATACGTCTCGTGTAGACTCACGATATAGTAACACAGCTCGTGTGGCTGCTTTACATACGTCTCGTGTAGACTCACGATATAGTTACACAGCACGTGGGGCGGCTTTATATACGTCTCGTGTGGACTCACGATATAGTAACACAGCTCGTGTGGCTGCTTTATATACGTCTCGTGTAGACTCACGATATAGTAACACAGCACGTGGGGCTGCTTTACATACGTCGCGTGTGGACTCACGATATAGTAACACAGCTCGTGTGGCTGCTTTATATACGTTTCGTGTAGACTCACGATATAGTAACACAGCTCGTGTGGCTGCTTTACATACGTCTCGTGTAAACTCACGATATAGTTACACAGCACGTGTGGCTGCTTTATATACGTCTCGTGTGGACTCACGATATAGTAACACAGCACGTGGGGCTGCCTAATATACGTCTCGTGTGGAATCACGATATAGTAACACAGCACTTGTGGCTGCTTTATGTACGTCTCGTGTAGACTCAAGATATAGTAACACAGCACGTAATGCTGCTTTATATACGTCTCGTGTGTTCTCGCGATATAGTAACACAGCACGTGTGGCTGCTTTATATACGTCTCGTGTGGACTCACGATATAGTTACACAGCACGTGTGGCTGCTTTATTTACGTCTCGTGTAAACTCACGATATAGTAACCCAGCACGTGGGGCTGCTTTATATACGTCTCGTGTATACTCACGATATAGTTACACAGCACGTGTGGCTGCTTTATATACGTCTCGTATGGATTCACGATATAGTTACACAGCACGTGGGGCGGCTTTATAAACGTCTCGTATGGACTCACGATATAGTAACACAGCACGTGGGGCTGCTTTATAAACGTCTCGTGTAGACTCACGATATAGTAACACAGCACGTGTGGCTGCTTTATATACGTCTCGTGTGGACTCACGATATAGTAACACAGCATGTGTGGCTGCTTTATAAACGTCTCGTGTAGACTCACGATATAGTAACACAGCACGTGTGGCTGCTTTATATACGTCTCGCGTGGACTCACGATATAGTTACACAGCACGTGTGGCTGCTTTATATACGTCTCGTTTAGACTGACGATATAGTAACACAGCACGTGTATCTGCTTTATATACGTCTCGTGTAGACTCACGATATAGTAACACAGCACGTGTGGCTGCTTTATATACGTCTCGTGTGGACTCACGATATAGTAACACAGCACGTGGGGCGGCTTTATATACGTCTCGTGTAGACTCACGATATAGTAACACAGCACGTGGGGCGGCTTTATATACGTCTCGTGTAGACTCATGATATAGTAACACAGCACGTGGGACTGCTTTATATACGTCTCGTGTGGACTCACGATATAGTAACACAGCACGTGAGGCTGCTTTATATACGTGTCGTGTGGACTCACGATTTATTAACACAGCACGTGTGGCTGCTTTATATACGTCTCGTGTGGACTCAAGATATAGTAACACAGCACGTGGGGCGGCTTTATATACGTCTCGTGTAGACTCACGATATAGTTACACAGCACGAGGGCTGCTTTTTATACGTCTCGTGTGGACTCACGATATAGTTACACAGCACGTGGGGCGGCTTTATATACGTCTCGTTTGGACTCACGATATAGTAACACAGCACGTGAGGCTGCTTTATATACGTCTCGTGTGGACTCACGATATAGTAACACAGCACGTGAGGCTGCTTTATATACGTCTCGTGTGGACTCACGATATAGTAACACAGCAGGTGGGGCGGCTTTATATACGTCTCGTGTGGACTCACGATATAGTAACACAGCACGTGTGGCTGCTTTATTTACGTCTCGCGTGGACTTACGATATAGTAACACAGAACGTGTGGCTGGTTTTTATACGTCTCGTGTGGACTCACGATATATTAATACAGCACGTTGGGCGGCATTATATACGTCTCGTGTGGACTCACGATAAAGTAACACAGCACGTGTGGCTGCTTTATATACGTCTCGCGTGGACTCACGATATAGTAACACAGCTTGTGTGGCTGCTTTATATACTTCTCGTGTGGACTCACGATATGGAAACACAGCATGTGTGGCTGCTTTATATACGTCTCGTGTGGACTCACGATATAGTAACACAGCACGTGTGGCTGCTTTATATACGTCTCGTGTGGACTCACGATATAGTAACACAGCACGTGTGGCTGCTTTATATACGTCTCGTGTAGACTCACGAAATAGTAACACAGCACGTGGGGCGGCTTTATATACGTCTCGTGTGGACTCACGATATAGTAACACAGCACGTGTGGCTGCTTTATATACGTCTCGTGTGGACTCACGATATAGGAACACAGCACGTGGGGCGGCTTTTTATACGTCTCGTGTAGACTCACGATATAGTAACACTGCACGTGGGGCGGCTTTATATACGTCTCGTGTGGACTCACGATATAGTTACACAGCACGTGGGGCAGCTTTATATACGTCTCGTGTGGACTTACGATATAGTAACACAGCACGTGGGGCGGCTTTATATACGTCTGGTAAGGACTCACGATATAGTGACACAGCACGTGGGGCGCGTTTATATACGTCTCGTGTGGACTCACGATAGAGTGACACAGCACGTGGGGCGGCTTTATATACGTCTCGTGTGGACTCACTATATAGTAACACAGCACGTGGGGCGCGTTTATATACGTCTCGTGTGGACTCACGATATAGTGACACAGCACGTGGGGCGGCTTTATATACGTCTCGTGTGGACTCACTATATAGTAACACAGCACATGGGGCGGCTTTATATACGTCTCGTGTGGACTCACGATATAGTGACACAGCACTTGGGGCGGCTTTATATACGTCTCGTGTGGACTCACGATATAGTAACACAGCACGTGGGCCGGATTTATATACGTCTCGTGTGGACTCACGATATAGTTACAAAGCACGTGGGGCGGCTTTATATACGTCTCGTGTAGACTCACGATATAGTAACACAGCACGTGGGGCGGCTTTATATACGTCTCGTGTAGACTCACGATATAGTTACACAGCACGTGGGGCTGCTTTATATACGTCTCGTGTGGACTCACGATATAGTAACACAGCACGTGTGGCGGCTTTATATACGTCTCGTGTAGACTCACGATATAGTAACACAGCACGTGGGGCTGCTTTATATACGTCTCGTGTGGACTTACGATATAGTAACACAGCACTTGTGGCTGCTTTATATACGTCTCGTGTAGACTCAAGATATAGTAACACAGCACGTATGGCTGCTTTATATACGTCTCGTGTGTTCTCGCGATATAGTAACACAGCACGTGTGGCTGCTTTATATACGTCTCGTGTAGACTCACGATATAGTTACACAGCACGTGTGGCTGCTTTATATACGTCTCGTGTAAACTCACGATATAGTAACACAGCACGTGGGGCTGCTTTATATACGTCTCGTGATGACTCACGATATAGTAACACAGCACGGTGGGGCTGCTTTATATACGTCTCGTATGGACTCACGATATAGTAACACAGCACGTGGGGCTGCTTTATAAACGTCTCGTGTTGACTCACGATATAGTAACGCAGCACGTGTGGCTGCTTTATATACGTCTCGTGTGGACTCACGATATAGTAACACAGCACGTGTGGCTGCGTTATATACGTCTCGTGTAGACTTACGATATAGTAACACAGCACGTGAGGCTGCTTTATATACATCTCGTGTGGACTCACGATATAGTTACACAGCACGTGGGGCGGCTTTATATACGTCTCGTGTGGACTCACGATATAGTGACACAGCACGTGGGGCGGCTTTATATACGTCTCGTGTAGACTCACGATATAGTAACACAGCACGTGGGGCTGCTTTATATACGTCTCGTGTGGACTCACGATATAGTAACACAGCACGTGTGGCTGCTTTATATACGTCTCGTGTGGACTCACGATATATTAACACAGCACGTGTGGCTGCTTTATATACGTCTCGTGTAGACTCACGATACAGTTACACAGTACGTGGGGCTGCTTTATATACGTCTCGTGTGGACTCACGATATAGTTACACAGCACGTGGGGCGGCTTTATATACGTCTCGTTTGGACTCACGATATAGTAACACAGCACGTGAGGCTGCTTTATATACGTCTCGTGTGGACTCACGATATAGTAACACAGCACGTGAGGCTGCTTTATATACGTCTCGTGTGGACTCACGATATGGTAACACAGCAGGTGGGGCGGCTTTATATACGTCTCGTGTGGACTCACGATATAGTAACACAGCACGTGTGGCTGGTTTTTATACGTCTCGTGTGGACTCACGATATAGTAACACAGCACGTGTGGCTGCTTTATATACGTCTCGCGTGGACTTACGATATAGTATCACGTCACGTGGGGCGGCTTTATATACATCTCGTGTAGACTCACGATATAGTTACACAGCTCGTGTGGCTGCTTTATATACGTCTCGTGTAGACTCACGATATAGTTACACAGCTCGTGTGGCGGCTTTATATACATCTCGTGTAGACTCACGATATAGTTACACAGCACGTGGGGCGGCTTTATATACATCTCGTGTAGAGTCACGATATAGTAACACAGCACGTGGGGCTGCTTTACATACGTCTCGTGTGGACTCACGATATAGTAACACAGCTCGTGGGGCGGCTTTATATACATCTCGTGTAGAGTCACGATATAGTAACACAGCACGTGGGGCTGCTTTACATACGTCTCGTGTGGACTCACGATATAGTAACACAGCTCGTGTGGCTGCTTTATATACGTTTCGTGGTTGACTCACGATATAGTTACACAGCACGTGTGGCTGCTTTACATACGTCTCGTGTAAACTCACGATATAGTTACACAGCACGTGGGGCGGCTTTATATACGTCTCGTGTAGACTCACGATATAGTAACACAGCTCGTGTGGCTGCTTTACATACGTCTCGTGTAGACTCACGATATAGTTACACAGCACGTGGGGCGGCTTTATATACGTCTCGTGTGGACTCACGATATAGTAACACAGCTCGTGTGGCTGCTTTATATACGTCTCGTGTAGACTCACGATATAGTAACACAGCACGTGGGGCTGCTTTACATACGTCGCGTGTGGACTCACGATATAGTAACACAGCTCGTGTGGCTGCTTTATATACGTTTCGTGTAGACTCACGATATAGTAACACAGCTCGTGTGGCTGCTTTACATACGTCTCGTGTAAACTCACGATATAGTTACACAGCACGTGTGGCTGCTTTATATACGTCTCGTGTGGACTCACGATATAGTAACACAGCACGTGGGGCTGCCTAATATACGTCTCGTGTGGAATCACGATATAGTAACACAGCACTTGTGGCTGCTTTATGTACGTCTCGTGTAGACTCAAGATATAGTAACACAGCACGTAATGCTGCTTTATATACGTCTCGTGTGTTCTCGCGATATAGTAACACAGCACGTGTGGCTGCTTTATATACGTCTCGTGTGGACTCACGATATAGTTACACAGCACGTGTGGCTGCTTTATTTACGTCTCGTGTAAACTCACGATATAGTAACCCAGCACGTGGGGCTGCTTTATATACGTCTCGTGTATACTCACGATATAGTTACACAGCACGTGTGGCTGCTTTATATACGTCTCGTATGGATTCACGATATAGTTACACAGCACGTGGGGCGGCTTTATAAACGTCTCGTATGGACTCACGATATAGTAACACAGCACGTGGGGCTGCTTTATAAACGTCTCGTGTAGACTCACGATATAGTAACACAGCACGTGTGGCTGCTTTATATACGTCTCGTGTGGACTCACGATATAGTAACACAGCATGTGTGGCTGCTTTATAAACGTCTCGTGTAGACTCACGATATAGTAACACAGCACGTGTGGCTGCTTTATATACGTCTCGCGTGGACTCACGATATAGTTACACAGCACGTGTGGCTGCTTTATATACGTCTCGTTTAGACTGACGATATAGTAACACAGCACGTGTATCTGCTTTATATACGTCTCGTGTAGACTCACGATATAGTAACACAGCACGTGTGGCTGCTTTATATACGTCTCGTGTGGACTCACGATATAGTAACACAGCACGTGGGGCGGCTTTATATACGTCTCGTGTAGACTCACGATATAGTAACACAGCACGTGGGGCGGCTTTATATACGTCTCGTGTAGACTCATGATATAGTAACACAGCACGTGGGACTGCTTTATATACGTCTCGTGTGGACTCACGATATAGTAACACAGCACGTGAGGCTGCTTTATATACGTGTCGTGTGGACTCACGATATATTAACACAGCACGTGTGGCTGCTTTATATACGTCTCGTGTGGACTCAAGATATAGTAACACAGCACGTGGGGCGGCTTTATATACGTCTCGTGTAGACTCACGATATAGTTACACAGCACGAGGGCTGCTTTTTATACGTCTCGTGTGGACTCACGATATAGTTACACAGCACGTGGGGCGGCTTTATATACGTCTCGTTTGGACTCACGATATAGTAACACAGCACGTGAGGCTGCTTTATATACGTCTCGTGTGGACTCACGATATAGTAACACAGCACGTGAGGCTGCTTTATATACGTCTCGTGTGGACTCACGATATAGTAACACAGCAGGTGGGGCGGCTTTATATACGTCTCGTGTGGACTCACGATATAGTAACACAGCACGTGTGGCTGCTTTATTTACGTCTCGCGTGGACTTACGATATAGTAACACAGAACGTGTGGCTGGTTTTTATACGTCTCGTGTGGACTCACGATATATTAATACAGCACGTTGGGCGGCATTATATACGTCTCGTGTGGACTCACGATAAAGTAACACAGCACGTGTGGCTGCTTTATATACGTCTCGCGTGGACTCACGATATAGTAACACAGCTTGTGTGGCTGCTTTATATACTTCTCGTGTGGACTCACGATATGGAAACACAGCATGTGTGGCTGCTTTATATACGTCTCGTGTGGACTCACGATATAGTAACACAGCACGTGTGGCTGCTTTATATACGTCTCGTGTGGACTCACGATATAGTAACACAGCACGTGTGGCTGCTTTATATACGTCTCGTGTAGACTCACGAAATAGTAACACAGCACGTGGGGCGGCTTTATATACGTCTCGTGTGGACTCACGATATAGTAACACAGCACGTGTGGCTGCTTTATATACGTCTCGTGTGGACTCACGATATAGGAACACAGCACGTGGGGCGGCTTTTTATACGTCTCGTGTAGACTCACGATATAGTAACACTGCACGTGGGGCGGCTTTATATACGTCTCGTGTGGACTCACGATATAGTTACACAGCACGTGGGGCAGCTTTATATACGTCTCGTGTGGACTTACGATATAGTAACACAGCACGTGGGGCGGCTTTATATACGTCTGGTAAGGACTCACGATATAGTGACACAGCACGTGGGGCGCGTTTATATACGTCTCGTGTGGACTCACGATAGAGTGACACAGCACGTGGGGCGGCTTTATATACGTCTCGTGTGGACTCACTATATAGTAACACAGCACGTGGGGCGCGTTTATATACGTCTCGTGTGGACTCACGATATAGTGACACAGCACGTGGGGCGGCTTTATATACGTCTCGTGTGGACTCACTATATAGTAACACAGCACATGGGGCGGCTTTATATACGTCTCGTGTGGACTCACGATATAGTGACACAGCACTTGGGGCGGCTTTATATACGTCTCGTGTGGACTCACGATATAGTAACACAGCACGTGGGCCGGATTTATATACGTCTCGTGTGGACTCACGATATAGTTACAAAGCACGTGGGGCGGCTTTATATACGTCTCGTGTAGACTCACGATATAGTAACACAGCACGTGGGGCGGCTTTATATACGTCTCGTGTAGACTCACGATATAGTTACACAGCACGTGGGGCTGCTTTATATACGTCTCGTGTGGACTCACGATATAGTAACACAGCACGTGTGGCGGCTTTATATACGTCTCGTGTAGACTCACGATATAGTAACACAGCACGTGGGGCTGCTTTATATACGTCTCGTGTGGACTTACGATATAGTAACACAGCACTTGTGGCTGCTTTATATACGTCTCGTGTAGACTCAAGATATAGTAACACAGCACGTATGGCTGCTTTATATACGTCTCGTGTGTTCTCGCGATATAGTAACACAGCACGTGTGGCTGCTTTATATACGTCTCGTGTAGACTCACGATATAGTTACACAGCACGTGTGGCTGCTTTATATACGTCTCGTGTAAACTCACGATATAGTAACACAGCACGTGGGGCTGCTTTATATACGTCTCGTGATGACTCACGATATAGTAACACAGCACGGTGGGGCTGCTTTATATACGTCTCGTATGGACTCACGATATAGTAACACAGCACGTGGGGCTGCTTTATAAACGTCTCGTGTTGACTCACGATATAGTAACGCAGCACGTGTGGCTGCTTTATATACGTCTCGTGTGGACTCACGATATAGTAACACAGCACGTGTGGCTGCGTTATATACGTCTCGTGTAGACTCACGATATAGTAACACAGCACGTGTGGCTGCTTTATATACGTCCCGTGTAGACTCACGATATGCTAACACAGCACGTGTGGCTGCTTTATATACGTCTCGTGTAGACTCACGATATAGTAACACAGCACGTGGGGCTGCTTTATATACGTCTCGTGTGGACTCACGATATAGTAACACAGCACGTGTGGCTGCTTTATATACGTCTCGTGTAGACACACGATAAGTAACACAGCACGTGTGGCTGCTTTATATACGTCCCGTGTAGACTCACGATATAGTAACACAGCACGTGTGGCTGCTTTATAAACGTCTCATGTGGACTCACGATATAGTAACACAGCACGTGGGGCTGCTTTATATACGTCTCGTGTAGACTCACGATATAGTAACACAGCACGTGGGGCTGCTTTATATACGTCTCGTGTAGACTCACGATATAGTAACACAGCACGTGGGGCTGCTTTATATACGTCTCGTGTGGACTCACGATATAGTAACACAGCACGTGTGGCTGCTTTATATACGTCTCGTGTAGACTCACGATATAGTAACACAGCACGTGTGGCTGCTTTATATACGTCCCGTGTAGACTCACGATATAGTAACACAGCACGTGTGGCTGCTTTATATACGTCTCGTGTGGACTCACGATATAGTAACACAGCACGTGTGGCTGCTTTATATACGTCTCGTGTAGACTCACGATATTGTAACACAGCACGTGTGGCTGCTTTATATACGTCCCGTGTGGACTCACGATATAGTAACACAGCACGTGTGGCTGCTTTATATACGTTTCGTGTAGACTCACGACATAGTAACACAGCACGTGGGGCGGCTTTATATTCGTCTCGCGTGGACTCACGATATAGTAACACAGCACGTGTGGCTGCTTTATATACGTCTCGTTTAGACTGACGATATAGTAACACAGCACGTGTGGCTGCTTTATATACGTCTCGTGTAGACTCACGATATAGTAACACAGCGCGTGTGGCTGCTTTATATACGTCTCGTGTGGACTCACGATATAGTAACACAGCACGTGTGGCTGCTTTATATACGTTTCGTGTGGACTCTTGATATAGTAACACAGCACGTGGGGCGGCTTTATATACGTCTCGTGTGGACTCACGATATAGTAACACAGCACGTGTGGCTGCTTTATATACGTCTCGTGTGGACTCACGATATAGTAACACAGCACGTGGGGCGGCTTAATATACGTCTCGTGTAGACTCACGATATAGTAACACAGTACGTGTGGCTGCTTTAACTACGTCTCGTGTAGACTTACGATATAGTTACACAGCACGTGGGGCTGCTTTATATTCGTCTCGTGTAGACTCACGATATAGTAACACAGAACGTGAGGCTGCTTTATATACGTCTCGTGTGGACTCACGATATAGTTACACAGCACGTGGGGCGGCTTTATATACGTCTCGTGTGGACTCACGATATAGTGACACAGCACGTGGGGCGGCTTTATATACGTCTCGTGTGGACTCACGATATATTAACACAGCACGTGTGGCTGCTTTATATACGTCTCGTGTGGACTCAAGATATAGTAACACAGCACGTGGGGCGGCTTTATATACGTCTCGTGTAGACTCACGATATAGTTACACAGCACGTGGGGCTGCTTTATATACGTCTCGTGTGGACTCACGATATAGTTACACAGCACGTGGGGCGGCTTTATATACGTCTCGTTTGGACTCACGATATAGTAACACAGCACGTGAGGCTGCTTTATAAACGTCTCGTGTGGACTCACGATATAGTAACACAGCACGTGAGGCTGCTTTATATACGTCTCGTGTGGACACACGATATAGTAACACAGCAGGTGGGGCGGCTTTATATACGTCTCGTGTGGACTCACGATATAGTAACACAATACGTGTGGCTTCTTTATTTACGTCTCGCGTGGACTTACGATATAGTAACACAGCACGTGTGTCTGGTTTTTATACGTCTCGTATGGACCACGATATATTAATACAGCACGTTGGTCGGCCTTATATACGTCTCGTGTGGACTCACGATATAGTAACACAGCACGTGTGGCTGCTTTATATACGTCTCGCGTGGACTCACGATATAGTAACACAGCTTGTGTGGCTGCTTTATATACGTCTCGTGTGGACTCACGATATGGAAACACAGCATGTGTGGCTGCTTTATATACGTCTCGTGTGGACTCACGATATAGTAACACAGCACGTGTGGCTGCTTTATATACGTCTCGTGTGGACTCACGATATAGTAACACAGCACGTGTGGCTGCTTTATATACGTCTCGTGTGGACTCACGATATAGTAACACAGCACGTGGGGCGGCTTTATATACGTCTCGTGTGGACTCACGATGTAGTAACACAGCACGTGTGGCTGCTTTATATACGTCTCGTGTGGACTCACGTTATAGTTACACAGCACGTGGGGCGGCTTTATATACGTCTCGTGTGGACTCACGATATAGTAACACAGCACGTAGGGCGGCTTTATATACGTCTCGTGTGGACTCACGATATAGTTACACAGCACGTGGGGCGGCTTTATATACGTCTCGTGTGGACTCACGATATAGTAACACAGCACGTAGGGCGGCTTTATATACCTCTCGTGTGGACTCACGATATAGTTACCAAGCACGTGGGGCGGCTTTATATACGTCTCGTGTGGACTCACGATATAGTAACACAGCACGTGGGGCGGCTTTATATACGTCTTGTGTGGACTCACGATATAGTAACACAGCACGTGGGGCGGCTTTATATACGTCAGGTAAGGACTCACGATATAGTGACACAGCACGTGGGGCGGCTTTATATACGTCTCGTGTGGACTCACGATATAGTGACACAGCACGTGGGGCGGCTTTATATACGTCTCGTGTGGACTCACTATATAGTAACACAGCACATGGGGCGGCTTTATATACGTCTCGTGTGGACTCACGATATAGTGACACAGCACTTGGGGCGGCACAATATACGTCTCGTGTGGACTCACGATATAGTAACACAGCACGTGGGGCGGATTTATATACGTCTCGTGTGGACTCACGATATAGTAACACAGCACGTAGGGCGGATTTATATACGTCTCGTGTGGACTCACGATATAGTAACACAGCACGTGGGGCGGCTTTATATACGTCTCGTGTGGACTCACGATATAGTTACACAGCACGTGGGGCGGCTTAATATACGTCTCGTGTGGACTCATGATATAGTTACACAGCACGTGGGGCGGCTTTATATACGTCTCGTGTGGACTCACGATATAGTAACACAGCACGTGGGGCGGCTTTATATACGTCTTGTGTGGACTCACGATATAGTAACACAGCACGTGGGGCGGCTTTATATACGTCTCGTGTGGACTCACGATATAGTAACACAGCACGTGGGGCGGCTTTATATACGTCTCGTGTGGACTCACGTTATAGTTACACAGCACGTGGGGCGGCTTTATATACGTCTCGTGTGGACTCACGATATAGTTACACAGCACGTGGGGCGGCTTAATATACGTCTCGTGTGGACTCACGATATAGTAACACAGCACGTGGGGCGGCTTGATATACGTCTCGTGTGAACTCACGATATAGTTACACAGCACGTGGGGCTGCTTTATATACGTCTCGTTTGGACTCACGATATAGTAACACAGCACGTGGGGCGGCTTTATATACGTACATGTGGACTCACGATATAGTGACACAGCACGTGGGGCGGCTTTATATACGTCTCGTGTAGACTCACGATATAGTTACACAGCACGTGTGGCTGCTTTATATACGTCTCGTGTAGACTCACGATATTGTGACACAGCACGTGGGGCGGCTTTATATACGTCTCGTGTGGACTCACGATATAGTAACACAGCACGTGGGGCGGCTTTATATACGTCTCGTGTAGACTCACGATATAGTAACACAGCACGTGGGGCGGCTTTTTATACGTCTCGTGTGGACTCACGATATAGTTACACAGCACGTGTGGCTGCTTTATATACGTCTCGTGTGGACTCACGATATAGTAACACAGCACGTGGGGCGGCTTTATTTACGTCTTGTGTGGACTAACGATATAGTAACACAGCACGTGTGGCTGCTTTATATACGTCTCGTGTGGACTCACGATATAGTAACACAGCACGTGGGGCGGCTTTATATACGTCTCGTGTGGACTCACGATATAGTAACACAGCTCGTGGGGCGGCTTTATATACGTCTTGTGTGGACTCACGATATAGTAACACAGCTCGTGGGGCGGCTTTATATACGTCTCTTGTGGACTCACGATGTAGTAACACAGCACGTGGGGCGGCTTTATATACGTCTCGTGTAGACTCACGATAAAGTAACACAGCACGTGTGGCTGCTTTATATACGTCTCGTGTGTTGGCATTGGCAACGATGGTCATCGAGACAATCAAATCATTGTGACCGTGAGAGCGCGTAGAGCAAGATGTAAGCTATTTACGTCAGTGCGGCCATGATTGTGCCTTATAGGAAAACATAGGTGGCTTTTGATTTCAAAATTACTAAAAACAAGGTCTTAGAATCAAAAAATAAATAAACAAAAAGAAATATATTCGAAAATATATTTTATATTATATTTAAAAAAAAAAGAAATCACAAATTAGAACTAAAATCACTAATTCTGAATCACGTTGAATTTAACTAAACTTAACTATTCCGTAGTCTACATCTGTAGGTTCAGTAATGTTGCCGTAAAACTGTCAATGTTTGGTCGTAAAGATGGCCGCCACGCGCACAGGTGTGACGTACGTGTCCACACGAGACACATATTAAGGTTGACCCTTGGTCCATACACATGCAGCAACCGCCCTCTCATAACGGTGCTTTATCCCGAAATGTCCAGTTTCAAAACAGCCATCTGAGTGTCTTGGAAAGCGGAATAAATATTGCTTGATTTCCTTTAGATTTGAAAAGTCCGGAAGTATAATTCGTTTTATGTATTTAAGCCGAGTACAGGAAATGTAATGCCGTTTTAATGTCTTCCTTTAAATTTGATATTGTGTAGCTCCACCACATTCTAAATATTGCGTTTTCATTTTCATTTTTAAGATTATACAAAAAATGTCAAAATTATTACCTGAGTGAATCGTACACAGAACCTTACAGAACCCGCTCACATTTTGTTCACGTTAGACCTTCGACAATGAAATAGTGAAACAAATAAAAACGTCGGGTAGTAATAAGCTCCTTCATTGGATTTATAATCATCTATCGGTCGGTTCAAGTCGTTATCATTACTTATCCCGAAGAATTTTCGAAAATAAACCTGTAACTCAAATCAGTTTCTCTCGTTTAGTAAGTTTTGCTTCGTGGAATTAAACTATTCTCGTGAAAAGTTACAATAACAAATACATAAAATAAGATAATCTTGAGGCAACATCTGAGAGACTTTGCTGTGATAAATAACATTAGTTAAGTTGGTAATCGTCCATCAAGTTGTTTGTAGGGCTCAAGGATAAGAGGGGAAAGGGGGGGGGGGCGGGTGTGGTTTAGCAGGTCCTCTGTTGGTTGTCCGGTATCAACGTGAATCATGATGTCAGTTGACCCAGGGACAGACATAAACACATCTTGATATCACGCTTCAAACCATGGATTGGACTCCATGCAATTGTACACTATACCCTTTTCTTTTAATTGGATAAGGAAAAAGAGTACAAGGATAAATAACATTTATTGTATTGTATATAATCTACATATATAAAAGAAAGATGTATGTATGTATGTATGTATGTATGTCCTTTATACATTACTAAACCGTTCATCCGATCTCCATGAAACTTGGCACATATATGTATTTTTTCACGGGGAAGGTTTCTATGCTATCTCTTTTGGTTTTGCACGTGGTGATCGGTGTCTGCAAAGAGGGCTCACCAATGAATTGACTTCGACACCGTTGGTACATATCACCATGAAACTTTGCACTTATATGTATTTTTTCACGGGGAAGGTTTCTATGCTATCCATTTTGCTGTAACTTCCCCACGTGGTGATCGGTGCCTGCAAAGAGGGCTCACCAATGAATTGACTTCGACACTGTTGGTACATATCACCATGAAACTTTGCACTTATATGTATTTTTTCACGGGGATGGTTTCTATGCTATCCATTTTGCTGTAACTTCCCCACGTGGTGATCGGTGCCTGCAAAGAGGGCTCACCAATGAATTGACTTCGACACCGTTGGACATATCACCATGAAAGTTGGTACATGTATTTGTATTATTTTACGGGGAAGGTTTCTATGCTATCCATTTTGTTGTAACTCCTTCACGTGGTGATCGGTGCCTGCAAAGAGGGCTCACCAATGAATTGAGTTCGACACCGTTAGACATATCACCATGCAACTTCGCACATATATTTTTTTTCACGGGGAAGGTTTCTATGCTATGCATTTTGTTGTAACTCCTTCACGAGGTCGAAGGCGCGGCCCTAGCAGTTGGGGGGGGGGGGGGGGGGGGTTCAAAAACAGAAAATGGAACCACTCACAACAAATCTAGAGTTATCGTTATTTAAAATCCACCCGGCCCTTACCCCGGCCGCCTAATTCAGAAACATTCGCGGGCGTACGCACAACTCAACAAACTTTGATGAATTGTTGTGCGCATGCCCGTGGATGTTTCTGAATGTAATAACAAAAGCGTGTACATCATAGTTTAGCGACAGCTCACCAAGTGACACACCAAGAGTCGCGCTATCTGGTAGAACCGAGACTAAAATTGTTGAGATGACTCATCGTGTACCATACCTACTAGCCACACAGGCACATAAACACTGGTAGAGTCCATGGTCCAACGATACTTATACCAGTAAGATCGTTCTACCATGGGTAGAGTCGGTGTCAAATAGTTGTGACACAGTTCGCGTGTGTTCGTTGTGAACTATAGATGTTTACTTAGTTACGTTTATGGTACCTGGGTTGGTCACATTCGAATGCATAGTTTATCCAATGAGGAGTTCACGTGACTGACCATTTTTTTGCGTTTAATGTAATAAACTTAATTCGCTGTTTATTCAATTATGCCACCCAAACGAAGCAATATCGGGCGATCTACATCTCAAGCAAGAAAGAAAAGAGCATCACGAGCATCAGAAACAGACGAGCAACGGGAAGCAAGACTCGAAACCGTCGAAGTTTACAATGCTCAAGCCAGATCGTGTGAAACAGACGAGCAACTGGAAGCAAGACTCGAAACTGTCCGAGTTCACAATGCTCAAGCCAGATCGTGTGAAACAGACGAGCAACGGGAAGCAAGACTCGAAACCGTCGAAGTTCACAATGCTCAAGCCAGATCGTGTGAAACAGACGAGCAACGGGAAGCAAGACTCGAAACCGTCGAAGTTCACAATGCTCAAGCCTGATGGTGTGAAACAGACGAGCAACGGGAAGCAAGACTCGAAACCGTCCGAGTTCACAATGCTCAAGCCAGATCGTGTGAAACAGACGAGCAACGGGAAGCAAGACTCGAAACCGTCCGAGTTCACAATGCTCAAGCCAGATCGTGTGAAACAGACGAGCAACGGGAAGCAAGACTCGAAAGTGTCCAAGTTCACAATGCTCAAGCCAGATCGTGTGAAACAGACGAGCAACGGGAAGCAAGACTCGAAAGTGTCCGAGTTCACAATGCTCAAGCCAGATCGTGTGAAATAGACGAGCAACGGGAAGCAAGACTCGAAAGTGTCGTATACGCACCAGACAGAAAAACAAAAAACATTGTGCATCAAAAATCACTTCAATAAACACAAGTACAACACACTTTCTTTTTTTTAGTGGCATTGCAACGCATGCCGGGTACTCGCTAGTATATAATAGTGCCAAATGGTGTTGAATTTAGGTAAGTTTGGTGCACATATCATCTAGTAGCTTGTGTTTATGCACCATTTGCGTATTTGGTATAGAATAGTATTGTACATGCACATGTGCATGCTTTCACATGTAACAGGATAATTAAAAATAGGTCTAGCTTTTGTCTAGGGCTAAAACTTATGCTATGGCTATTACTATTTCTACTACTATACTAAAACATTGATTTATTTGGAAATGCAACAAAGATAGGACGTTCCTGTCATGAGAGTTATTGCTTTTGTGGTTTCTATGACATGTATGCTTTTACTTGTAAGCAAGGAGTGGTTTCTTTTCAATTTTTTTTATTCATGTTTTAATTTTATGAAACTATTTGTGCTCTTTATTACTTCTTTGATGATATTGTAAATTTTTGGCCCGAGAAATAGTGTATGTTTTTGTGCAAGGGTTAAGTTTGGCCTTTTCGTTGTTTTTTGTGTTGATATCATGTGTGATTTTCATGAATTCCTTTTTGTGACAGAAAATATATTCCATTGCACATTTTAAATATAGTTTCCTCACACCAAGTACTTTTAATTCTAAAAACAGTTTAGTATTTGCCAACTACTGTACTGTACCCAACTACTAGTTGGGTACCCAACTTATAGTTGGGTACATTCTGTGCTTTTTCCATATTACTTTCAGAATGGTTTTTTTGCATAGTTACTAGTTTTTCAAGATGTGCGTATAAAGTTCCTCCCCACGCTATGATGCTATATTGTATAATGGATTGTGTCAGTGCAAAATATGTAGCTTTTAGGAAGGCGCGTGATAAAATGTATCTCAATGCATAGAATTTGTATAGTGAACTTCGTAGTTTAGTTGTTCTATAGGTTATGTGTTTATCCCATTTTAGTGTTGGGTCAATTATAATTCCCATGTATTTTATTTCACTGACTCTTTTTATGGTGTTGCATTTGAAGTTGCAATTACAAGTACAATGTACATATGTAATATTAAATAACCCTTACCAATCAGGCAAGGTCCGTAACTGGACTCCGATTCATGAACGCCAGATACCCCAGGGTAAGCCGGTAGTAAGGTATTTGGTATGGTGCCACGATCACCGCCAGCTAAGCACGAGGCATGGCGAATTAAGGCGGGGCAACTATGGACGTACATTAATCGGGGCCGCTTTGAATTCACAATCCTCCGACAGGGGATTGAAGTACCTTGGCCATTATCATTTCAAGTAGAATATTACTACTAAAGAAAACTAAATATGTACTAATTGATCGAATTTAAAGTATTATTTCAAAATAAAATAAAATAAAATTATGGTTTTGAAGAGAACTTGGTCTATTTGTTGTTTATTTACACTATACCTTCATCATGCATTATTTTCTGAAACGCGCTATTCATTATTTTAGACGTAATATGAAGTAATTTGTGATGCCAAAACAAGCTATTCCCACTGATGAAATGCATTTCTATTTTCCACCCCCATATAATAACACTATACCAAAATTTCTTACTAGAGTATTAATTAGTTACCACTACTACAGTCTATAACAAAACGTTGTTACAAAAACAGTTGTTAGTTGATACAATAATGATGCCTATTTATCGAACACCATTTTAAACAAAGTGATGAATAGAATCATTAGTGAGATTAAACTGACGTATGGTTCACTGTTCCCACTACCCAATTTTCTTATTAGATCTTGTCTAGAAAATAAGACGGACGTCTATGCAATATTGTGGTGTGGAATATGTGGGTGGATGCGAGTGTGATACAAATACTCCGCCAAACATACGAGCCCCTTTACAGAGGAGCATTATATGTATAGTTTGTGTACGCATTGCGTTAAATTGTAACTAAAATAAATTAACTCTCATTTTATGAATCTCGTCATGTTTTTTCAAGCGTTCCACAAATTGTATTGAGCAATTTCGGCATAATTTGCATCGCTGGTCCTACTGAAAACACGACACCCTTTCGACCTTATTGCACAATAAATCATGCAGGTCACAGCGATCTGTATGGAGACCACTCTACTCGACGATTCATACATTTTTCGGAAACCACAGGGAAACGTATGATCTCTAAACAGTTGTCATTTTCATGTTCACTGTTCCAACGGTCGGAATAGTTTCAATGTGGACGCAATTCTTCTTTTTGGGTAGGAAACTAGAACAAAAACGTAGAGTTTTAAATTCAATGTATACACTAAAAGCCAAATTGGTGTGAATACACAAGAACACTCTAAGATAAGATAAGATAAGATTGTGTTTATTTAGCTTTACCAGCTATTATTGTCGTACATACACTTACAATACAACTTTTTATTAGGGTACTATCAATTAAATATACATATACTTACAATTTATTTTTACTATCTATTATTAATTATAAATGTGCAATTGATGTTCAAATACATATTTTATAGCTTCTGATTTAACATTTTTTATTTTAAAATTATACACATGTCCATGCCATTTGTCATACAATCCAAAATATGGATTTTGTGTTGCACCAGTACTACGCAATACAATAAAATACAATACATCTTTATTTTGTAAAACAAAATGGTGAGGTTCAATAAAAGGTTCACTAGGAGGAACTGCTTTATTCTAGACTATGCCTTGTTGTTTCTTTTACTTTCATTCTAAGTGCATTATACAATCTGCGTCGCATATAATAAATATGTTTGTCCAAATGTGAGATTTTATTTTTATTTATTTTATTTATTTATTTATTTATTTATTTATTTATTTTGCCTTGTTTCTTTAGCAAAATTACATTGTTTGAAACACATCTTTTTTTATTAAGACTAAGGCTTACGTTATATAGGTTAACACATAAAAAAAAAAAACATGAGATATTACATAGGCCTAATATAAATAGGAATCGACAGTACAGACAAGATGCAATAACATGTAATGCATATAACATTGCCTATCCGCACACACATTATATATAGACCTATACTCATGCTGTCACAACCAGATATGGTGAGTCTAATAATACTAATGTCAAGAAGCTAGAAGTAAATAAAATAAAATATAATATATAAAATATAGTGATGCCATGAAGACTTATTTCTTTAGGCTCAAAAACACATTGATATCAACCCTAAAACGATTCCACTTAACCAATTAACCAAGCTTGTCTTCCATAAAATCCTCTATATAATAATATTCTTTTTCTACAAGAAGAGATCTAAGTTTGATTTTAAGTTTTTCTTTAATGGTGACAGGAAGTTTATTATAAAGAATTGAGCCTGCATATGTGGGGCTTTTCTCATATAGAGCTAGTCTATGAGATACCACAAATACATCATTTTTACTCCTTGTGTTGTGTTCATGATTATTGCTGTTTTTGGCTATGTCGTACTCTCTATGTTGTTTAAAGAACAATACTAGTTTGTATATGTAAAGGCATGCAAGTGTTAGAATGTTCAGCTGTTTGAACTGCCCTCTACAGGTGCTCCTTTTTTTTAAATTTGCCTATTAATCTGACGGCTTTCTTTTGCATAGTAAAAATCCGCTGAAAATTAGTTTTGGATGAATTTCCCCACACTATTAATCCATAACTGAGATGTGACTGGATAAGTGCATAGTTCACTGTTAATAGTAAATTTGTATCTCCATATGTTTTTAGTTTTCGCAATACATATAGATTGGAACTAAGTTTGTTTGCTAAGTAGTCAGTGTGGTCATCCCATGTAAGGCTATTATCTATGTATAGTCCTAGGAACTTTGCAAATTCAATTTGTTCAATAGGCATTTCCTCATTACATAACCTGATATTTATTTGTTGCTCCTCTATATTTTTTGTTTGGAATATCATACATTTGGTTTTCTTTGTATTCATGATTAGGTTATTCGGTTTCAGCCATTGCCCTACCTCATTGAAGCTAATGGTAGCACTAATTTCTAGTGTCAAAATATCGTCTTCAGCTAGTGTGCTCGTTGCATCATCTGCATACAAAAGTACATCACCCACACTAATAGCTTGGGGCATATCATTAACTACAACATTGAATAATAAAGGTCCTAATATAGATCCTTGGGGAACTCCCATGGTGATTTCTTTCTTATTTGACTGAGTTTTTACATCCAGGTGGTCAGTTATTTCAACATATTGCTCCCTTGCACTAAGATAAGAATGTATCCATTGTAGTGCATATCGTCCGACCCCATATGAGAAGAGCTTGCTGACGATTGTGTCGCACTTAACACAGTCGAATGCTTTTGAGAGATCCATATATATGGCTGCCGTTTTCTTTTTCGCGTCAAGTTTTTTTGCAATGTTGTCAATGAAAGTAGCAATAGCCGTTTCAGTTGACCTTTTGCCTCTGAACCCATGCTGATTGTTTGCCATTATCCCATTCGATTCAAGGTATTGTGTCAATCTGTTAAACATTGCCCTTTCAAAAACCTTAGAGATATCGTTGAGTATTGAAACCGGTCTATAGTTACAGATATCGCAGGCGTTTCCCTCTTTCAGAATTGGTTTTACCAGTGCTATTTTTAGTTTATTTGGAAATACCCCTTCATTAAAAGACATGTTAATTAAGTGTGTGATGGGTTTAACTATTGCCCTTCCACATTTCTTTAGTAGATAACTTGATATGCCATCAGGACCTATTGTTTTCTTGTTTTTCAACTGTCTGATTAGTTGCAGAGTTTCTAGCTCACTTACATTAGTGAGATAGAAAGAGTGCCCTATATCTGGCAAAACCTGCTCTCTGTTACCTTCCGTTTTCGTTTGTTCTGCTGTTAAGTTTGTAGCTATGTTTATAAAATAATCATTTAATATGTTTCCTATTCGTTTTGGATCTTTAATTGTCTCATTGTTTGGACCTAGTTTAATTTCAAATTCTGTTTTGAATTTATTTTTCTTTGTGCCCCGCTCTGAATTTATTAGTTTCCATATTGTTTTGCCTTTGTTCCCTGTATTATTGATGCATTCCTTGATTCCCTTTGCTTTCGATTTTCGTATCAGAGCTTTATATTCTTTTTTGGAATTTTTATATTTGCTTACATTTTTTCATTTGAATTTCTTTTTAGTTTTAGTGCCATTTTCCTCACCTTTCTTGACATATTCATAACCTCTTGTGTTATCCATGTAATACTACATTTTGTATTCCTATCTTCATTCTGGGGCTTTGGCTTTCTTATAGGAAATGAGGAGTTATAATGATACATAATTATATCTATAAATGTCTCATAGGCAAGGTCAATTTCGTCTTTCGTATATACCGTATTCCATGATACTCTTTTGAGTTTGTCACAAAAACGTCCTATATTCTTTTGACTCAAGTCCCTATATTCTGACATTATTGATGTATTTAACCTTTTACATTCTTTAGTATCCTCTAGTGGATATATGCTGATTACTTGTGGATAGTGATCCGATATTGCTGTAATTATGACCTCACTTTTGTATAGGTTGTTATCTAGGTTTGTTAGTATATTATCTATTGCAGAAGAGGATGTTGATGTCTTTGTTATTGCGTTCCTTGTGGCAGTATTTATTGTAACGTCTAATTTAAACATATTTGCAACTTCCCTGAGGGTTTAAGATTTTTTATCATTTTTGAGAACATCAATATTGAGGTCACCACATATTATAACATCTTTACCTTTCAGAAAGTCCATTTCTAGGAGTTCATGGAGTTTTTTGAAGAAAGTATCTATGTTGCCATTAGGAGATCTATATAGTACTATAACTATGACACTGTGTGAATCTTTTTGTATTCTAGCTATGGCAATCTCAAAGTCTTTGTCTTGTGATATTTTTAGTTTGTCAGTCTTTCTGTATTCCTCAACGTTACAGCCTTCTTTTGAACAAATCATAACCCCCCCCTCCCTTTATGTTATTTCTGCAGTAGCTACTTATTTTTTCATAACCATCTAGTGTAAATTCTGCAATTACGATATTACTTAGTGCATGCTCTGTAATACATAGAATGTCAGGAGATTACTCCTTGCATAATATATCTAATTAATCTGTCTTATTTCCCAAGAATTGTATGTTCTGGTGTAAGATTTTGAGTCTATATTTTCTGACCATAGTCCTATTAGGAGAATGATGTATTTCTGGTTTTCCTATAGCCTGTTGCTCTTCCACTGTACCTAGTATGTTGCTAACTTCATCACAAGAAGCGCTTTCCGAAAAATCAAAGCTATGTTCTACCGATTGACCTATTATGTTGTTAACTTCTTCACAAGACGCCCTTTTGCACAACTCAAAACTATCTAGGCCTACATTAAAATGATTAAAATGATTAATAGCATTAATACCATTATTATTAGGCCTCGTTAAATCCAGGTTCGTTAAAAGTTTCCCGAGCTCCAAGCCCTTGTGGCATTTCTTATCAGTGTACCAAACCGCTCTTTCCCTTTATTATTGAGATGTAGTCATGAGCTGGATATTGAAAGGAATTTTTGTGTCTTGTGTCATGGTCATGTTAAAAGTTTTTTAAGTGAGGGTAATCTATGACAAAGCAATCAGCACTTTAAGTATTTTGGTCTTTGGTCAATGTAAGTATTTTGAGTTGTTTAAATATTTCTAGACAGCTATCACGATACGCAAGCTTACCTAGAATTCGGATTACGCGTTTCTGTGAAAGTGTCTCGATTAATTAACTCCTTAGATGCTGTCCCCCAATAAAATAAAAATATATAGGTTAATATTTAGGAAAGTATAAATATATAAATTTAAATCACTAGGATAAAACTGAATGGCCTAAGCCTTTCGGGTCAGTACTGGCCCTGGGCTAGCGACGTGGGTACGCCACGTCGGAGACACTAACTAATCAAGTATCAAGTTGTTGGTTTATGTTTTTTTTTGTGGAACAATACAAATGATTGTTTTATACCGGGGACAAATATGTTCGTATACCAATAAGTTTTGAAGTGTTTGTTTGTTTTCAAACTGCATCGCATAAACATATGCATTTTATAAAATATGAATCTCAACACTTTAATCTTGGTTGCTAATAATATTTGTCCATAACGTGAATGTAACATTGAGGGTAGGAGTTTTCCAGACTTATTATTGTAACTTTTGAATATTTTAGTTAAAACACTAAGTATTGTTTTTCGGACATCTTCAAAATTGAACAAATCGACGGACATTCAAACACACCGGGCATAAGGCTAAAACAGTAATTTTGTATTTCCCAGGCTTCAAGAGTAACATTGTCAAGAGTAACATCCTCTTGACTTTTGAGAATAAACTCGTACTGGTTCTGTAGTAGCTCCAGGCGTAGTGTGGAGAAGAGGGCGGGAGCGTGGGGGATCACGGGAACACCTAGACTAGCTCCAGGCGTAGTGTGGAGAAGAGGGCGGGAGCGTGGGGGATCACGGGAACACCTAGACTAGCTCCAGGCGTAGTGTGGAGAAGAGGGCGGGAGCGTGGGGGATCACGGGAACACCTAGACTAGCTCCAGGCGTAGTGTGGAGAAGAGGGCGGGAGCGTGGGGGATCACGGGAACACCTAGACTAGCTCCAGGCGTAGTGTGGAGAAGAGGGCGGGAGCGTGGGGGATCACGGGAACACCTAGACTAGCTCCAGGCGTAGTGTGGAGAAGAGGGCGGGAGCGTGGGGGATCACGGGAACACCTAGACTAGCTCCAGGCGTAGTGTGGAGAAGAGGGCGGGAGCGTGGGGGATCACGGGAACACCTAGACTAGCTCCAGGCGTAGTGTGGAGAAGAGGGCGGGAGCGTGGGGGATCACGGGAACACCTAGACTAGCTCCAGGCGTAGTGTGGAGAAGAGGGCGGGAGCGTGGGGGATCACGGGAACATCTAGACGTAAAGGAAACTTGGAGGTGCAGCAACTATAGGCCGAGGAAGTTGCTTGATGTTGGAATCAGAAATGCTGTTGAAAATAAACAGATTGTGGCGCACTGAATAAACATGAGCCACCGAACAAGAGTAAATAAATCACATTTCTTCGTTCTTTCGCCGAAGCGAGTTCCTCCCAATTTCCTACATTATTGCTAAGAAAGCAAAAGTTGGAAAGAAATCATAATTTAAAATGGAGAAAGGCTCAATCACACTTGCTTGCGTAGAAAACATCTTCCCAATGATTGAAAGCAAACGGCAACGACTTATCTGCGGTTGCGATACCAACACCGAAGTTAAGCAACATCAGGCTAGGCTAATAGGAGAAAGAGTGACCGCTCTCCACCGAAACACCTCAGTTACCGTTGTTTAGATTAGATTGGAAGGTTTGAAAGCTTGTGTAACATGCTTCGGTGTCCTTGTCAACTGCTCGGCGGGCGGCAGTCCAATTTAGTGGAGTCATCATCATTATTAATATACGTATATTAAGCTGCAGTTGTGGGACTTTAGTCCTGTTACGAGTAAAAATAATGTATAGATTAAATCAATCAAATCATAATTCAATAATTTAGTCAAGCTACTATATTTTGTATTGTGAATACGTTACTTATATAAGGAAATATTTTGATATGTTATGCTCCGTAATGACATTGCATGCTATGACTACATACTATCTTCGACTACGACAAGGGATCTTTCTTTAGTTGTCAGACTATCCGCCATCGCGTGGGGGTCGCCTGTTTTCCGCCCACGTCACAGCCAAGTACGGAATACATAAAACGTTTACGTCATTGGCGAGTTTAAGTTAGTTAGTCATAAAAAGTCCCGGACGCTAACGACATTTACCGAGACTCGCCTGATTTCCGAGTCCGTCCAAGTGTTTCTTGTCAAACTTGAATAGATGGATCCACTGGCGATTCGGAACAAATCCTGATTAAAGGAAGGACAAAGTTTGTGCCGGATATCCAATAGACGATTTGAGGGGAAACAAATGGTTAGTTGTTGGATCTGCCATAAAGAACGGGGACAGATCATAAGACAAACGTTGGGATACGTTATTCCCTAGTCGCAGTATTGACAACGCAGTTGCTTTGATACTGACATACGGTCTTTCAATCATTGTCTTAAACATGCGGGGTTTTAATAACGGCGCATTGTATCAATGTTACTTACTATGTGCACGTGGTATTTTGTGAGTACTACAATATATTCTAAAACACGTAACTTTCGATAAATTATAACCGTAGTTTTTCACAAAACATTTTCGAAGTCAATGTTAAAAAAGGTTAACTTGCTGAATGAGTTGTCAATTCTAAATCGTTAGTTGTTAACTAATTTTATAAACAAAGGAAAACAAACACGCTTCAAGTAAAAGTTGCGTACGTGTGAAATAATGTGATACTGTTGCATGGTTCTCAACTCTATACATTACGCATGTGAATGATTAGTTTATATAGTTCCAACGAGTGGTAAATGGAACATTTCATTCAAACATTGGACTTAACTGTCACAAAAAAAATGATATTCATACCAACGTATATACTAACTATACAAGCTTACACGTATCAGATCGCGTTTAAATTAGTATATTCGTGACCGGCCAAAAATTAACAATAATATAACAACCTTACTTTTTGCCGTTACTGTTTCAGAAAAATATTTTCGAGTAGGCATAACTTTTGTGTTACCTTTCCAATACTTATCAGATCGCCATAAAATGAACATATTCAGGACCGCAAAAATACGGCTTTCTCGCATTTTGCCGACATTTTATTTTAAGAAAATATTTTTCAGTAGCTATGGTGTAACTTTGTAACCTTTCGAACGGTTATGTCAAAAACTATACACCTTCAATCCACATCGAGGCTTGTGGCTGGTCCAAATTTCTATTTGATTGAACTTTCCGTTCGACTGCTATCGTCAGACATACAAATACAAACAAAAAAACAGAACAAGTGCCATAAAAGTCTAATGGAGACGCTTACATCGCTCGCTTAATTAACTCGAGTGATAGATAATGAATTGACAATAACGTTAGTTGTGAAGATACGAGAACAGATACGACCCTAAAGGCGCGTCTCCACTGCGTCGGCTTGGCCGATCAGGCCGCAAGGCAAAGCTGCGCGGCATAAAGCCGAATGGCTTTGACCGTCTCCACTGCGTTCGGCACTACAAGAGAAAATGTATGACGACGAGACCTACTCATAGCCTCAGTAGCATTTATAATTGTTGCAGCAAATAAAAAACGCCGTAAACCACGCTTTTGGGCCACCCGAGCTAGCATCTATTGAAAGCTGGGTTCGGAGTGCGAACACTTCAGAAGCGAATGCACATATTGTGAAGAAGACCATTTCATAGTCTTCTTCTGTTCTTTTCGATACAAGTTATTGACTGCTCTACCGGATGTGTTGCAATCCTAACTGGACGCATGTACAAGTTGAGTGTACCCGTGGAATGTGCATGTGTCAGGATTTCAACACTTTGTCGGGAGCGGGCAACGAACGGGTATCGTGAAGAACACCGGAGTCAGGTGGTTTTTGTTTTGTTGAATGGACAACGGTGGCAGGCGCGACGGTTTGAGACGGGGGGTAGAGGTTGGATGGTCGGAGAAGAGACTAGAGCGGGTGAGAGAAGGAGAAGGAAGACAACGAGGACTTTACCGGGATCCGACCGAGGGGCGAGCGAGGACCAGTGGATTGGCTGGGTTGCTGTACCAAGCCTACATAAAGGGTAGGATGATGTTCTGTAAGATTGTGTTTTCTTTAAATTAAATTGTACCCACGCACCAAACACTCAATGCAACAGTTAAAGGGATGACCATCTAGGGTAAAGGTTTAAGAACAATACACGTAACTCTCGTATTTTGGAATCTGTCTTTTAATGGTGTCCACCCTGCATGTAAGTAAGTAAGTTTATTTCCAACACAAAATGCATACAGAATATACACATACATAGTAATAGTACCTATAGTACACATACATATACATAGTAAATACACATTTGGCCTTGACCCTTAATTGTATCCATGACCCACAAAAAACCCGATCCTGGTCAAGATTAGGGGAAAACTGGGTCCCGTAGCTTGACATCAGCTACGCTCCCCAAGCCAATCAAGGCAACAACATCTGCCTTGGGGCTCAGTCTACCCCTTTTCTCCACATGGTGGAGGTCGCCGGTTTTGTAGGGTTGTAATACCGTAGGTATTATGGATTAATGCAGGTGTGATTACAAAATTATGGTTGTAGGAACGGGTTACGCGTTTTGGTAAATGTACTGTTATGTTGTATTTTTGGGTCAGACACTGTTGCGAGGGTGCGTGGGTTGCGATGTTATTATTGGTCAGGAATTAGCACGTGGTGTGATGGTTTGGTTATGGTGAATGTGTTATGTGCCACATTTTTTTGGATAAGGCTAAGGCATTGCGTTGAAGGTGTCTTGATGTCTTCGAAGGGGTGTAAAGACACGTGTGGTGTTGTAGTGAGTTGTGCATTATAGGCGATGTAGGATGTAATGATGGTCTCCGTTTACACTGAAAGGGTGTGTTGTACACTGAATGTAGGGGTTTACACCCTGAATGCCTCTTGGGGCCAGTGTATGATCACCTGGAAGGTGTGGACGGGGAACGTCGGGTCGTCGGTTTGATTCCTGGATGGATGCAGCAGTGTATTTGTAGTGTATATACGTTGTGTAGTTCAACCGTTTATTCCTTCTTTAGCGCCTTGCTGTGTTTATACTGTATTCTTAGCAATAGGATAGTAATTATTATTGTTATATATACGTACTAATTTGAGTGTTGTATATTTGTCTGTTTATTTGGTATACTACTTTATTATTTAGGTACTGTAATTTTTTTTATTATTATTATGTCGGTTCATGCACGTGGAATTGTCCGTGCCCGAGATTAGTACGTCCAAAGACGATCGGATGTGAACTTCGGACTGAAATGATGAATCGACGTTTCTTACGAGGATTGTGCGTGTGGTGGAATGAAAGGTTATCGCCCGAGGTAGCGGGGATAATCGCGTTGTTGATGTATGAGGTGGGATGCAGTTATGGAGATAACTTTTTTTCTGGTGACTTTATGGTCACAATGATTGGTTATTGATATCATACTATGTGGATGTATGAAATTGAGATGCAGTTATGGAAATAACTTTTATTCTGGTGACTTTATGGTCACATGATTGGTTGTTGGTGTCATACGATGTGGATGTATGAAATTGAGATGCAGTTATTGAGGTACCGGTAACTTTTATTCGGTGACTTTTTGGTCACAATAATTGATTATGGGGGTCATGTAATATGGACATATGAAATTTGGATGTAGTTACTAAGATAACTTTTATTAAGTGACTTCATGGTCAAAATTATTGAATATTGGGGTCGTTAAGCGATGTGATTAATCGAGAGGTTTTGTTGTCGTTGACTTGACTATTTGGTGACTTTATGGTCACAATATTGCTGGTGTCATTGATGGTTGATGTTTCGTGGATTTTGATTGGGAAATTGTTATTCCTCATTGTTTTTGTTTTTTAAGTGATCGCTTTGGACATGAGTGATCTCATGATTTGTGGAAATTTATTGGATCTGCTTGTGGGCAGATTTTTGTTCGTTTCATGGTATGGAAACATGATCTTGTATAGTGTGGTCGGCGAAAATGCTGATGGATTTTTAGGTGTTGCCTAGCTGATACTTGACGTTGGCAAAAAGGGAGTACACATATACACTGTTCACGCTAGCATGTTTTATACGGTTCCCTTGGTCGGATATATGTTGTGTTGGAGCGGCCGCCCTGACATGACGTATTAGGTGTTTCTGTCATCTTTGAATTGTGCAGTGTAGAGGTTATGATGGAATGTCTTTGTTGGTTATATTGTATTTTAGGTTATGCATTACGTTTAAGGTAGACTTATGGCCTTCAGCCTGACTGATATTCCATGGAACAGTTTGTTTAGTTAATTTATTTATGTGCTCTCGATGGCACTTAAGTTAGGAAGTACATTTAGGGTGCGTTTGGACATTCCATCGGTACGGTTTTGCTGGAGTTCTGCGGGTGGATTTGGAATTTATTTTTATGATGGTGGCCAAGGAGTCCGTGTTTCAAGTGGAGTGACATTGGGTATAGGTGATTGCTCTCGATTGTCAGCGTAGGTTGTTTTGATGTACTGACGACGCTGTATGATGATGTATGATGCTGTAAGATGCTGGTGGGAAGATGCAACGAGAACGATTGTCTGATTTGTTTTCGGTGCATTGTCCTGTTGAAATGATGACAATGATGATGATGATGATTTTGATTTCGATTGATTTTGATTTTGATTGATTTTGGTGATGTGGAGATTGAGATGTTTACAGTTTAGATATAGTTTTAAATAGTTTATTTTGGCTTCTGTGAAATATAATAACGTTGGACGTTGGATATGCATGGTTTCAGTTGTAAAGAAATTTGGCATAATACATTTGTTGCTAAAGGCATGTAATTTCGCAAGAATTTGTTTTCTCGCGGTTATGAGTAATCTATTTCAGGTAAGATTTACTCTGTAAGATGATTTGTTTTGGTTGAAATTTCCGTTGCTAAACAATAACATTAAATAATAATATTTGTTACTTAGTCGTTGATTGATGTTTTGAAATTATTGGTTTTCTTCGCAACTATTACCATGTGTCTATTAATGTCAGCTGTCAGTCACGCTGTGTTTACGTTTGTTGTAACACGTGCGTCGCCTCGTGGCTCAGTCTGGCGTCAGCGGAATTCGCTGGATGCGAGTGTGTAACCTTGACTAGTGACTGGCGCAAGATTGTTATATGTTACAGGCACAGTCCACTAACACGCTGACGTTTCAACTTGACGCAGTACATGCCAGCGAATCGAGCCGTCACCAGGGAATTGCCAGGGCGAGCTCACTTGTTACCACGAGGGTTACGTTTTCTTTTGGGTCAAGATTGACATTCGAACAGAACAACAACAAAATGAAATTATTATAGTTTTGGTTTGTACAAAGACTCGTTAGGTAGGACATTTTCTTTGTTTTATGTTGGTATTATAACACACAGGCAATTTTAAATATGCTCTTGTTTTTCTCTTTAGTTTTACGCCTGTGTGCAAGCTAGTTAGCGTTTTCAAGGGCGTTTGTTGCCGTTAGGATTTCTGCCCTTCAGGTGAAACTTCTATAGGACGAGTTTTTGTTTTTCATTTAGGGTTTTAGCGGCCTGTAAGGGTCGGACGTGAATTGTTGCATTGTGGGTACGATGTTAGGGTATTGCATTTATTGGATAGGTTTGGTGCAGTGATTTGGTCATGATACTGGTCCATGAATCTTGAAGATGCTACTTGAAGACATAGAGATCAACATGCAAGGCCGAGACTGTACGATACAAAGTTCAACAATTCACATACTCATGAAACTACTGAAGACTGATGGAGGATGTCTTTGCCTGATGTACTTGCCGGGTTGAAGAAAATGTTGATGGATGCAAATAGAAGAGGTGCCCGAATTCTGAAGAGGATTCTGCCGCAAGAAGTGCGTGGGCATTCGAACGATGAGGTCATCGTTCATTGGGGGGCCGGGCATGTGAAGAAGACCATTTCATAGTCTTCTTCTGTTCTTTTCGATACAAGTTATCGACTGCTCTACCGGATGTGTTGCAATCCTAACTGGACGCATGTACAAGTTGAGTGTACCCGTGGAATGTGCATGTGTCAGGATTTCAACACTTTGTCGGGAGCGGGCAACGAACGGGTATCGTGAAGAACACCGGAGTCAGGTGGTTTTTGTTTTGTTGAATGGACAACGGTGGCAGGCGCGACGGTTTGAGACGGGGGGTAGAGGTTGGATGGTCGGAGAAGAGACTAGAGCGGGTGAGAGAAGGAGAAGGAAGACAACGAGGACTTTACCGGGATCCGACCGAGAGGCGAGCGAGGACCAGTGGATTGGCTGCGTTGCTGTACCAAGCCTACATAAAGGGTAGGATGATGTTCTGTAAGATTGTGTTTTCTTTAAATTAAATTGTACCCACGCACCAAACACTCAATGCAACAGTTAAAGGGATGACCATCTAGGGTAAAGGTTTAAGAACAATACACGTAACTCTCGTATTTTGGAATCTGTCTTTTAATGGTGTCCACCCTGCATGATCCATGACCCACAAAAAACCCGATCCTGGTCAAGATTAGGGGAAAACTGGGTCCCGTAGCTTGACATCAGCTACGCTCCCCAAGCCAATCAAGGCAACAACATCTGTCTTGGGGCTCAGTCTACCCCTTTTCTTCACAATATTACCATACGTGTTCTGGTTAGGCAACGTGGATGTCAGCATATGCACATACTATAAGCAAACATCTATTGAAAGCCGGGTTCGGAGTGCGAACACTTCAGAAGCCAATGCACATATTACCATATTACCATACGTGTTCTGGTTAGGCAAAGTGGATGTCAGCATACGCACATACTATAAGCTTACATCTATTGAAAGCCGGGTTCGGAGAGCGAACACTTCAGAAGCCAATGCACATATTACCATATTACCATACGTGTTCTGGTTAGGTAAAGTGGATGTCAGCATACGCACATACTATAAGCTTACATTTATTGAAAGCCGGGTTTGGAGGGCGAACACTTCAGAAGCCAATGCACTTATTACCATATTCCTTTACGTGTTCTGGTTAGGTAAAGTGGATGCCAACATACATTCGTCACATAACTATGTAACAAGCACTCGGGAAAGTTGAAGAGTTAAAATAAAGTAGTAAAACTTTCAACCCTGTTTGGCCGCCTCGAATAAAATTGAGTGTGATAAAATTGAGTTCAAAAACTTAGGTTAATATACTCAATCACGTATCTTGTTTGTGAGGTGAAAGTTGTGTAGGTCTCTACAATCAATTCTGGTCTCACACACACATTACCATCGCTACGATAATCTGGTACTTAAAAGTTTCTTCTTTTTCTTTTTTGTTTTTCCATCACGTTTTAACTACTTTACATTTTTGATAAGCCTTATCAAACTCGGGAAATTTTTCAAAAACTTTTTACCTAATCGTGTAATGTTTCTACTTCAATTAGTTATTTCATTATTTGTGAGCCCTTCAATGAGACCACATCAAACATTAATTAACAACTATGCACTGTTATGATAGGCAATTATTAATCTAATTCAATTTATTACGACACACGACACGGAAATAGATTATTTAAGATTGTTAAAATAACTTTTAGTTTATTTGTTGTCTGCTCGCTCAGTTATAAGAAGATGCTTTCAGTGGGAGTCATACACAATGTACAAAGTGCATCGTTCATATGATGGTTCCAAAGTCACCGTACTAAGGTCCAGTCTTACAATGTCCCAATTACTCCGTGGCAACGACCAAGGTAAATTTCCCAAATTAAAAATACTCAGCTCGAATCGGGAGTTGATTCATGGCCAATCTTGATTCTAAAACAGCTGCCACATGGGAAACAATTTCTAAACACCTTTTCGAAAATGTTTTCAGTTGAATTATTTTATCGTGGTGTCTTATGCAAGTTATCAAGTAACACCACACGGAAAACATTTTCGCGAAACATTGGAAACATTTTCGAAAATATTACAAACAAACGGTGCAGAGGCAAATTGGAGTTGAGATTCGAATCACTTGCTTGCCAATGGCCGATGGTAGCACTAGCAACTGAAAATGTTTTCCGAAAGTGTTTACCGTATGACGACAGCTTAAGCGTGAATAAACCCACAACATCAATGCGTTACTCTCAGGTTAGTTAGGCGACATAAGATGCATAATCCACAACCACTTACCACAATAAAATACCGGAAAATTATAAGACATATCTGGATGTAACAGTTGTGTTATACTCTATTGACAATAAACCACATAAGTTAACTCTGAAAACAGACGTACATCAAATACCGAGCAATTTATACACGAGATCCAAATCTTTACTTCAGTTCTTTGTTTGTATGCTATTCCGTTTATGACGTCACGCTCTTAGTGGGGACATGTCGTGAGGGATGAGATTGTGACCCCCCACCCTCCGCCGGCACTTTTATAAGCGCTTTGACGCAAATTGGTCTTATAATTTTACCGATGGAGGTAGCTCAGTAATGTTATGTTTTTGGTTCTTGTGTTGACTCATGTGGTTTATGTTTGTCTTTGACACTCATTGTTACGAGGTTGCGCTCGGGGCTTTCCGGCAGCCATGTCAGTTTGAATTGGACGTAATAAATCAGTGTTCCACCAAAAACTTGGTCTTGTGATTTCTGAGTACCCACGTGAAGAACACGACAGTTTTTGGCGACGAGAATAGTGATCAGAAGTTGCAGAAGTGTTAGTGGAACATGCCGTGTCATAGTAAGTCTACATTTTATCTTTGAAGTGCGAAGCGTTCTCGCAGTTTTGGTCGTGGTCGGAGTCCATTGTTGTCGAGCATAGTCGGTCTGGGCGGAAGTCAGCCATTTTGAAAGTCGACGGCAATTCGAAAACGTAATCGTGTGTGGCGTGTCAGTTTGTCAGTCGTCTGGGTTACACACGTTTTCAAGGTCACATCCGTCAAAGTCAAACGATGGCGTCGTATTTCGGCAAAATTGATGAGTATGATCAGTCGGTGGAGGATTTTACTTCATACATTGAGAGATTAGAACAATTTCTATTGGTTAACGAAGTGGAGAAGAGTGAAAAAGCACCTCTGTTTTTGACAGTAATGGGGGCTAAGTTGTATGCAACCCTCAAGTCGCTGATAAGTCCAGCAATTCCAAGGTCAAAAAGTTTTCCAGAAATTGTGTTGGCGTTGAGGAATCATTTTTCGCCTGCCAAATCCATAATTACCGAGAGGTTTGTCTTTAACAAACGGTATCAACGGGAAGGTGAGTCTGTTGGAGAATATGCAGTCGCTCTCAGCAAACTGTCCAGTTCATGTAATTTTGAAGGTTTTTTAGATCAAGCTCTACGGGACAGATTTGTGTGTGGAATGATTAAAGAAGATGTCCAGAAACGGCTGTTAGGGGCAGAAGACAAATTAACTTTCGATAAGGCCTGTAACCTAGCGCGTAGTCTAGAGTTAGCAGAGAGTCATACCCGAATGATTAAACCAGGTAAATACCAAGATGATCATGTCTCAAAAGTCTCAAGTAGTAACCGGTACAAGTCAAGTCACAAGTCAAGTCACCGCAAGTCTAGTCAGTCCAGATCTGGTGGTGATAAGCAGTCCGAATCGGGGCAGGAGCATCGCCACCACCGGAAGCAGTCAAAGTCGTTCAGTCAAAAGTGTCGCAGGTGTGGTCGTCTGCACAACGAAGATTCGTGTCCTGCAAAAAACTGGAAGTGTTTCAGTTGTCAAAAAGTGGGTCACACATCAAAAATGTGTCAAAGTCCAAAAAAAGTAAAAGTGATTGATCAACAGTCCAGTGTTAGTGGTTCCAGCTCATCAAGCTCAGATGAAAGTGGAAGTTTTGATATCCACACATTGGAAACAGTGGGAAAATTGGATAAACCTCTTCTGGTGACAGTGGCTGTGGGTGAACGTATCCTGGAGATGGAAATTGATACAGGCGCTGCCAGTTCAATCATTTCAGAAGATATGTATAGAGATAAGTTCAAAGGGTACAAGTGCAAACCATCGACAATCAAGTTAAAGTCAGTCCTAGGTGAACGATTACAGATCGTTGGCCAAATATCTGTTAAAGTCAATGGCAAGGGAAATGTTTCGCATTTGTTACCACTTGTAGTGGCAAAGGTAACCAATTTTACACCATTTATTGGGAGAACTTGGCTAGATGTGTTGATGCCAAGCTGGAGAACTGACTTGTCAGCTCCAGAGCAGTTCATTAATTCCATAAATGTTGTAAGTTCGGTAAAGGAAGTAAAAAAACTTCAAAGCGAATTTTCTAGGGTGTTCAGTAAGGA
The DNA here is from genome assembly GCA_945910005.1 of Isoperla grammatica. Classification (NCBI taxonomy): domain Eukaryota; kingdom Metazoa; phylum Arthropoda; class Insecta; order Plecoptera; family Perlodidae; genus Isoperla; species Isoperla grammatica. The sequence continues at coordinate 81,932,920 of OX246738.1, forward strand.
TGATCGTAGTGAGATAAAAGGTTTTGAAGCAAACAATGTTCTGAAAGAAATATCCGTTCCAATCTTTCACAAACCCTATTCGGTGCCCTATGCGCTCACGAAAACAGTAGAGGCAGAGTTAGGTAAGTTAGCTCAAGCTGGGGTCATTAAGCCTGTAACGCAAAGTGCGTGGGCATCACCATTAGTAGTAGTCCCAAAAAAAGAGAAGGATAGCTTCCGGTTGTGTGTTGACTACAAAGTAACGGTTAATAGGTGTGCTGAGACGGAACACTACCCGCTTCCCAAACTTGATGACATATTCGCTTCTCTGTCTGGGGGTACAGTGTTTACTGTCCTAGACTTAAAGAACCCATATCAACAGTTGAAGGTTTCAAAGCGTTCTCGATCAGTGTTGACAATTAATACCCATTTGGGGTTATATGAATTCAAGCGTCTTCCTTTTGGCATCAGTAGCGCACCGGCAATTTTCCAATCGGTGATGGATCAGGTGTTAGCCGGAATTCCCAATGTTCAGTGTTACCTTGATGATATTCTTATCTTGGGGAAGGACTGGGAAGATAACTTGCGTACGGTTAGGCTAGTGCTACAGCGCTTGGAGGAGTTCAACATCAGGGTTAACTTAGCGAAATGCAGATTCTTATGTTCCAGTGTAGAGTATTTAGGTCATGTCATTGACAGGAACGGAATCCACCCTACTTCGGAAAAAGTTGAGGCTATTCAAAACGCACCAGAGCCTCAAGATGTCGGTCAATTACAATCGTATCTCGGTCTTCTTAATTTTTACAATCGTTTCCTTCCAAACTTGTCATCCAGGTTGAAGCCTTTACATGTGTTGCTTGAAAAGGGTCAAATGTGGGAATGGACTCAGGAATGCAGTAAGGCATTTGCTGTTAGCAAACAGTTATTAGTTGAAAACCAGGTCCTAGTTCCTTACGATCCGTCTAAGCCAATGGTGGTGACATGTGACGCGTCCCAATATGGAGTTGGTGCAGTGTTATCGCATGTCATAGATGGGGTGGAACGTCCGGTGACCTTTGCCTCATCAACCCTGGATAAATCACAGCGTGGTTATGCGCAGGTGGAAAAGGAAGCCTTGGGAATTGTCTATGGAGTTCGGAGGTTTCATAAGTATCTTTATGGTCATCGTTTTACCCTAGTAACGGATCACTTACCATTGAAATCGATTTTAGGTTCCAAAAAGAGCATTCCGACGCTAGCGGCAGCCAGACTGCAGAGATGGGCGGTTATCTTATCTGCTTATGACTATGATATCCAGTACAGAAAAGGCAAGGATATAGCAAATGCAGACGCGTTATCACGTTTGCCTTTGTCCAATACTGATTGTAAGAGCAGCTGTTCCTTTTCACCGGTAAATCGTGTTTGCGAGACTATCTTGTCTGGAAGACCATTTACCGCAAAAGACATAGCCAGATACACAGCGAAAGATGTGGTTCTGTCACGAATATTGGCCCTTACTCAGCAAGGTTGGCCCTCTTCGGTTGTAGATCCAAACCTTAAACCATATTTCGATCGCAGAAATGAACTGTCGGTGGACGAACATTGTGTGACCTGGGCTAACAGAGTGGTTGTCCCAGAGAGCCTTTGAAGCCACGTGCTATCCCTTTTGCATGAGCAACATCCGGGAATTGTACGGATGAAGCTTCTGGCTAGAAGCCATATATGGTGGCCAGGGATTGATCAGAGAATCAAACAGATGTCGTTAACGTGCGAAGTGTGTCACTTATCGAGAGGGGTTATGCAAAACGTTCCGCTGCATAACTGGCCTACACCAATAAAGCGTTGGCGACGGATCCACTTGGATTTCGCTAAGAAAGACGATTCGATGTTGTTGATCTTAGTCGATAGCTACTCAAAATGGTTGGAAGTATGGCCTATGGCTACCACCAATGCTGAGAAGGTAATCGAAAAGCTACGCTCAGTGATTGCTGTGTTTGGTTTTCCTGAAACTATTGTCACAGACAACGGACCACCGTTCAATTCTGAAGAGCTTAGTGAATTCTGTAGGTCAAATGGAATACAATTGTTGCATAGTCCACCTTACCACCCCGCATCTAATGGGTTAGCTGAACGGAATGTTCAAACGGTAAAACAGGTACTATCTAAATTCAACATACAGTCAGAGAAACTTGATAAGTCCAAAGGTAAATTTACTCTACAGCACAGAGTTGATCAGTTTTTGTTTCATTTCCGGAACACGCCCACAACAGTAACCAAAATGTCACCCGCCGAAGTCATGCTGAAATTCAAACCTCGCACTAAACTTGGGATGTTGAAACCCAACCTGGGTTTCACATTACAGAACAACAGCGATTTGGTTGAGAAGAAGTTCAATACAAAGGTTAAACGCAAAGAGAAAATGTTTCTGGTGGGGGAACAGGTGTTGGTAAGAGTGTTAACTCCGCCACGCCTGGATGTTAAGTGGCAGAGAGGTGAAATCAAACTTCAGTTGAGCCCCGTTACCTATTTGGTTGAGGTCAATGGTAGAATAAAGATGGCTCATGCGGATCAGCTGAAGCATTCTGGGTTGCCAGATATAGAGCTGGGTGTTAACCTTAGAGATAGGACGTCTTCTCCTTGGCAAAGCGAGATTGTTGAAAGGGATTTTGATAAGGGAAATCAGTCACCTGTGAGGTATGACCAACCCAGTCTTCCTATTACAACACAACCCGGGACTTCGTCTGAGGAACCAGTGACTCCCATACCTCGCCCAATACCTTCACCTTTACCGGTCCAAAGCCAAGAGCAAACACCTCTCGTCCGACGCTCAGGGCGGTCGAGGAAAGCTCCCAACAGGCTTATCTTGTAAATGCAGTGTACCTTTATACTTAGTGTGGGTTTCATGTTTTATTGTTGTAATTCCTTGTGTACAAAGTTTATTGTTTGTCAAATAATTCCTTAAATAGTTTTTTACAAGTGTATGTAAGGTAAAATATTTTGCATCACGGCATTTTGCAGCGAGCTTATAAACTATGTAACAGTAAGCTAACTACATTAACTATGGTGTACTCCATGTCTTTTTATTTTTAGAGGGGAGAAATGTTATGTATTTGGTTCTTGTGTTGACTCATGTGGTTTATGTTTGTCTTTGACACTCATTGTTACGAGGTTGCGCTCGGGGCTTTCCGGCAGCCATGTCAGTTTGAATTGGACGTAATAAATCAGTGTTCCACCAAAAACTTGGTCTTGTGATTTCTGAGTACCCACGTGAAGAACACGACAAGTAAGACGAGTGTTTCTAATTCGGGAGGTCGCCGGTTGGATTCCGGCCACCGGCAATCCTGACTGAAGGTGTTTTCCGAGGTTCCCTCAATCGTAAATACAAATGCTGTGATTGAGTCATATAACAGCCTATCCAAACACCGTAACGTACGTTAGAGCTGCTCCGTGGCAGTTGAATTATTCAACATGGCGTAGCCGTGCTTCTTCCGATTTAAAATAGTTAATTGATTAATTTTGTACACGTGTGATCCAAATTGAAGGCTAAATTTATATATAAATACATAGTAATAATTGAATTTAAACTTTCGTGGCTAGATGTAATGTTAATAAAATTGAAAACACTTCGGGCTATTACGCCACGTCCCTTACCGTAGGCCATATGCCGACGTTTCAAGACCAATATCGGTCTTGTCCTCAGGGCAGATCGAGAGCTACACAGCTCTCGATCTGCCCTGAGGACAAGACCGATATTGGTCTTGAAACGTCGGCATATGGCCTACGGTAAGGGACGTGGCGTAATAGCCCGAAGTGTTTTCAATTTTATTAATATAAATACATAGTATTACAAAATTTTCCGTTTGAAATACTTTTATTTTCCCCCGAAGTTATAGGTAAGGTTTGTCCCGCCTATTGCAGGCCACTTGAAAATGTCAACAACAGATAACTGACGCTTTATCGGTTGCAGTTTGGATCGAGCAAGTAATTGAAGGGCAACGCCGCAACGGAGAGTGTCCCGAAAATAGCTGGATCTTCCAAACAACTCACTGTTACGAAATTATTACTTTCCAAAACACACAGTTGTGTGTCAAACTCGAGCCCAAATTTCTAAGCCTAGGGCTAAAACCTGTCAAATGTTGGGTAGGCTAGCCCTAGGGCAGGCGCGTAGGAAGGAGAAAGGGGGGGGGGGGGGGGAGGGGGAAGGGGAAAGGGGGGGGGAAGGGGGGCGATTCTCCCCCCACACTTATTTCTGCGCGTTTTAGGCACCCAGGCCCGTCCCTAAATAAACAACCACAGAAAACGACGTTTTGTTTTTATTTTTCGTATCTCGCTGGTGTATCTTACCCGGGTAAACATTCATCAACTAATTTTCTTATTTCCCTAGTGAATAATTGCATAAACACCGGGGGCCCCACGCCCCGGAGAAAGCCACGATTCTTCCTCTTAAGATACTTGCGCGTACTTGCGTACACGCAAGCCTGATATGCAAACATTCCAATATAAAGTCGCTACACAGCAACTTTGGTGCTGGTGACGTCACACATGGGCGTGTTGGAGCCAATCAGCGGGCGGCTTTCACAAATACTCACATTTGGTTGGCTAAGCCTCATTCATCTGTGACGTCCCCAGCCGCAAAGTTATTGTGGAGCGACTTTACAATATAACGCTTAGTATAGTGTACACGCGTACGTACACGCAAGCCTGATTGATATGCAAACATTCCTAATTACGATATTAAGCTAAGAAGTGTACACGAGTACGTACACGCAAGCCTGATTGATATGCAAACATTCCTAAATTTGATATTCCGCTTAGTAGTTTCCACGGGTACGTACACGCAAGCCTGATTGATATGCAAACATTCCTAATTACGATATTAAGCTAAGAAGTGTACACGAGTACGTACACGCAAGCCTGATTGATATGCAAACATTCCTAAATTCGATATCCCGTTAAGTAGTTTCCACGGGTACTTACACGCAAGCCTGATTGATATGCAAACATTCCTAAATACGATATTCCGCTAAGAAATGTACACAAGTACGTACACGCAAAACTGATTGATATGCAAACATTCCTAAATACAATATTCCGCTTAGTATAGGGTACACGGGTACGTACACGCAAGCCTGATTGATATGCAAACATTCCTAATTACGATATTAAGCTAAGAAGTGTACACGAGTACGTACACGCAAGCCTGATTGATATGCAAACATTCCAAAATTTGATATTCCGCTTAGTAGTTTCCACGGGTACGTACACGCAAGCCTGATTGATATGCAAACATTCCTAATTACGATATTAAGCTAAGAAGTGTACACGAGTACGTACACGCAAGCCTGATTGATATGCAAACATTCCTAAATTCGATATCCCGTTAAGTAGTTTCCACGGGTACTTACACGCAAGCCTGATTGATATGCAAACATTCCTAAATACGATATTCCGCTAAGAAATGTACACAAGTACGTACACGCAAAACTGATTGATATGCAAACATTCCTAAATACAATATTCCGCTTAGTATAGGGTACACGGGTACGTACACGCAAGCCTGATTGATATGCAAACATTCCTTAATACAATATTCCGCTTAGTATAGTGTACACGGGTACCTACACGCAAGCCTGATTGATATGCAAACATTCCTAAATACGATATACCGCTAAGTAGTGTACACGAGTACGTACACGCAAGCCTGATTGATATGCAATAATTCCTAAATACAATATTCCGCTTAGTATAGTGTACACGGGTACCTACACGCAAGCCTGATTGATATGCAAACATTCCTAAATACGATATAGCGCTAAGTAGTGTACACGAGTACGTACACGCAAGCCTGATTGAAATGAAAAAATTCCTAAATACGATATTCCGCTAAGTAGTGTACACAAGTACGTACACGCAAGCCTGATTGAAATGCAAAAATTCCTAAATACAATATTCCGCTTAGTATAGTGTACACGGGTACGTACACGCAAGCCTGATTGATATGCAAACATTCCTAAATACGATATACCGCTAAGTAGTGTACACGAGTACGTACACGCAAGCCTGATTGATATACAAAAATTCCTTAATACAATATTCCGCTTAGTATAGTGTACACGGGTACGTACACGCAGGCAGATTGATATGCAAACATTCCTACATACGATATTCCGCAGAGTAGTGTACACGCAAGCCTGACATGCAAACATTCCTAAATACGATATTCTACAGAGTAGTGTACCCGCAAGCCTGATATGCAAACATTCCTACATACGATATTCCGCAGAGTAGTGTACACGCAAGCCTGATATGCAAACATTCCTAAATACGATATTCCGCTAAGAAATGTACACAAGTACGTACACGCAAAACTGATTGATATGCAAACATTCCTAAATACAATATTCCGCTTAGTATAGGGTACACGGGTACGTACACGCAAGCCTGATTGATATGCAAACATTCCTTAATACAATATTCCGCTTAGTATAGTGTACACGGGTACCTACACGCAAGCCTGATTGATATGCAAACATTCCTAAATACGATATACCGCTAAGTAGTGTACACGAGTACGTACACGCAAGCCTGATTGATATGCAATAATTCCTAAATACAATATTCCGCTTAGTATAGTGTACACGGGTACCTACACGCAAGCCTGATTGATATGCAAACATTCCTAAATACGATATAGCGCTAAGTAGTGTACACGAGTACGTACACGCAAGCCTGATTGAAATGAAAAAATTCCTAAATACGATATTCCGCTAAGTAGTGTACACAAGTACGTACACGCAAGCCTGATTGAAATGCAAAAATTCCTAAATACAATATTCCGCTTAGTATAGTGTACACGGGTACGTACACGCAAGCCTGATTGATATGCAAACATTCCTAAATACGATATACCGCTAAGTAGTGTACACGAGTACGTACACGCAAGCCTGATTGATATACAAAAATTCCTTAATACAATATTCCGCTTAGTATAGTGTACACGGGTACGTACACGCAGGCAGATTGATATGCAAACATTCCTACATACGATATTCCGCAGAGCAGAATACACGCAAGCCTGATATGCGAACATTCCTACATACGATATTCCGCAGAATAGTGTACACGCAAGTCTGATATGCAAACATTCCTACAAACAATATTCCGCAGAGAAGTGTTCACGCAAGTCTGATATGCAAACATTCCTACAAACAATATTCCGCAAAGAAGTGTACACGCAAGCCTGATATACAAAAATTCCTACATACGATATTCCGCAGAGCAGAATACACGCAAGCCTGATATGCGAACATTCCTACATACGATATTCCGCAGAATAGTGTACACGCAAGCCTGATATACAAAAATTCCTACATACGATATTCCGCAGAATAGTGTACACGCAAGCCTGATATGCAAACATTCCTACATACGATATTCCGCAGAGTAGTGTACACGCAAGCCTGATATGCAAACATTCCTAAATACTATATTTCGCAGAGAAGTGTACACGCAAGCCTGATATGCAAACAATCCTAAATACGCTATTCCGCAGAATAGTGTACACGCAAGTCTGATATGCAAACATTCCTACAAACAATATTCCGCAGACAAGTGTACACGCGTACGTACAGGCACGCCTGATTGATATGCAAACCTTCCTTAATACGATATCCCGCAGAGTAGTGTACACGCAAGCCTGATATGCAAACATTCCTTAAATACGGTTTTCCGCAGAATAGTGTACACGCAAGCCTGATATGCAAACATTCCTACACACGATATTCCGCAGAGTAGTGTACACGCAAGCCTGATATGCAAACATTCCTTAAATACGGTTTTCCGCAGAATAGTGTACACGCAAGCCTGATATGCAAACATTCCTACACACGATATTCCGCAGAGTAGTGTACACGCAAGCCTGATATGCAAACATTCCTAAATACGATATTCCGCAGAGTAGTGTACACGCAAGTCTGATATGCAAACATTCCTACAAACAATATTCCGCAGACAAGTGTACACGCGTACGTACAGGCACGCCTGATTGATATGCAAACCTTCCTTAATACGATATCCCGCAGAGTAGTGTACACGCAAGCCTGATATGCAAACATTCCTTAAATACGGTTTTCCGCAGAATAGTGTACACGCAAGCCTGATATGCAAACATTCCTACACACGATATTCCGCAGAGTAGTGTACACGCAAGCCTGATATGCAAACATTCCTAAATACGATATTCCGCAGAGTAGTGTACACGCAAGCCTGATATGCAAACATTCCTAAATACGATATTCCGCAGAATAGTGTACACGCAAGTCTGATATGCAAAAATTCCTACACACAATATTCCGCAGACTAGTGTACATGCGTGCGTACACAAGCATGAAATAAAAACATTCCTACGTTTCGATATTCCGGTTAGTAGTGTGCACGAGTACGTACACGCAAGCCTGATATGCAAACATTCCTAAATACGACATTCCGCTTAGTAGTGTGCACGCGTATGTACACGCAAGCCTGATATGCAAACATTCCTAAATACGACATTCCGGTTAGTAGTGTGCACGCGTACGTACACGCAAGCCTGATATGCAAACATTCTTACATACGACATTCCGCTTAGTAGTGTGCACGAGTACGTACACGCAAGCTTGATATGCAAACATTCCTTCATACGACATTCCGCTTACTGGTGTGCACGAGTACGTACACGCAAGCTTGATATGCAAACATTCCTTCATACGACATTCCGCTTACTGGTGTGCACGAGTACGTACACGCAAGCCTAATATGCAAACATTCCTACATACGACATTCCGCTTAGTAGTGTGCACAAGTACGTACACGCAAGCTTGATATGCAAACATTCCTTCATACGACATTCCGCTTAGTAGTATGCACGAGTACGTACACGCAAGCTTGATATGCAAACATTCCTTCATACGACATTCCGCTTAGTAGTGTGCCCGAGTACGTACACGCAAGCTTGATATGAAAACATTCCTTCATACGACATTCCGCTTAGTAGTGTGCACGAGTACGTACACGCAAGCCTGATATGCAAACATTCTTACATACGACATTCCGCTTAGTAGTGTGCACGAGTACGTACACGCAAGCCTGATATGCAAACATTCCACATACGACATTTGCTTAGTAGTGTGCACGCGTACGTACACGCAAGCCTGATATTCAAACATTCCTACATACGACATTCCGCTTAGTAGTGTGCACGAGTACGTACACGCAAGCTTGATATGCAAACATTCTTACATACGACATTCCGCTTAGTAGTGCGCACGAGTACGTACACGCAAGCTTGATATGCAAACATTACTTCAAACGAAATTCCGCTTAGTAGTGTGCACGAGTACGTACACGCAAGCCTGATATGCAAACATTCTTACATACGAAATTCCGCTTAGTAGTGTGCACGAGTACGTACACGCAAGCCTGATATGCAAACATTCTTACATACGACATTCGCTTAGTAGTGTGCACGAGTACGTACACGCAAGCTTGATATGCAAACATTCCTTCATTCGACATTCCGCTTAGTAGTGTGCACGAGTACGTACACGCAAGCCTGATATGCAAACATTCTTACATACGACATTCCGCTTAGTAGTGTGCACGAGTACGTACACGCAAGCCTGATATGCAAACATTCCACATACGACATTCCGCGTAGTAGTGTGCATGAGTACGTACACGCAAGCCTGATATGCAAACATTCCTACATACAACATTCCGCTTAGTAGTGTGCACGAGTACGTACACGCAAGCCTGATATGCAAACATTCCACATACGACATGCCGCTTAGTAGTGTGCACGCGTACGTTCACGCAAGCCTGATATGCAAACATTCTTACATACGACATTCCGCTTAGTAGTGTGCACGAGTACGTACACGCAAGCTTGATATGCAAACATTCCTTCATTCGACATTCCGCTTAGTAGTGTGCACGAGTACGTACACGCAAGCCTGATATGCAAACATTCTTACATACGACATTCCGCTTAGTAGTGTGCACGAGTACGTACACGCAAGCCTGATATGCAAACATTCCACATACGACATTCCGCGTAGTAGTGTGCATGAGTACGTACACGCAAGCCTGATATGCAAACATTCCTACTTACAACATTCCGCTTAGTAGTGTGCACGAGTACGTACACGCAAGCCTGATATGCAAACATTCCACATACGACATGCCGCTTAGTAGTGTGCACGCGTACGTTCACGCAAGCCTGATATGCAAACATTCTTACATACGACATTCCGCTTAGTAGTGTGCACGAGTACGTACACGCAAGCCTGATATGCAAACATTCTTACATACGACATTCCGCTTAGTAGTGTGCACGAGTACGTACACGCAAGCCTGATATGCAAACATTTTTACATACGACATGCCGCTTAGTAGTGTGCACGCGTACGTTCACGCAAGCCTGATATGCAAACATTCTTACATACGACATTCCGCTTAGTAGTGTGCACGAGTACGTACACGCAAGCTTGATATGCAAACATTCCTTCATACGACATTCCGCTTAGTAGTGTGCACGAGTACGTTCACGCAAGCCTGATATGCAAACATTCCTACATACGACATTTCGCTTAGTAGTGTGCACGAGTACGTACACGCAAGCCTGATATGCAAACATTCTTACATACGACATTCCGCTTAGTAGTGTGCACGAGTACGTACACGCAAGCCTGATATGCAAACATTCCACATACGACATTCCGCTTAGTAGTGTGCACGCGTATGTACACGCAAGCCTGATATTCAAACTTTCATACATACGACATTCCGCTTAGTAGTGTGCACGAGTACGTACACGCAATCTTGATATGCAAACATTCTTACATACGACATTCCGCTTAGTAGTGTGCACGAGTACGTACACGCAAGCCTGATATGCAAACATTCCTACATACGACATTCCGCTTAGTAGTGTGCACGCGTACGTACACGCAAGCCTGATATTCAAACATTCCTACATACGACATTCCGCTTAGTAGTGTGCACGCGTACGTACACGCAAGCTTGATATGCAAACATTCTCACATTCGACATTCCGCTTAGTAGTGTGCACGAGAACGTGCACGCAAGCCTGATATGCAAACATTCTTACATACGACATTTCGCTTAGTAGTGTGCACGAGTACGTACACGCAAGCCTGATATGCAAACATTCTTACATACGACATTCCGCTTAGTAGTGTGCACGCGTACGTACACGCAAGCCTGATATGCAAACATTTTTACATACGACATGCCGCTTAGTAGTGTGCACGAGTACGTACACGCAAGCCTGATATGCAAACATTCTTACATACGACATGCCGCTTAGTAGTGTGCACGAGTACGTACACGCAAGCCTGATATGCAAACATTCTTACATACGACATTCCGTTTAGTAGTGTGCACGAGTTCGTTCACGCAAGCCTGATATGCAAACATTCCTACATACGACATTCCGCTTAGTAGTGTGCACGCGTACGTACACGCAAGCTTTATATGATCGACATATTGTTTCCTTTGCTCAGGTTGGTAACGTAAACGGTGTTCGAGCTGTTCAAGTCGTTTGACTACCATATTTCGTGATAAGCCTAACTCTTGACTGTCTTCTCGAACTGGCAAATCTACAACAAATCTGCCTGAATCATCTCTTACGTGAGATCCTTCAAAGTGGCGCTCACATAATTTCTCCTCTGGTGTCAGTATGTTTGCAGTGGGAACCTCCTCCAGTTCCCAGAACGTGCGCAGCACATTGTCACATTGAACGCTGAAGGTGGTCACCCCTGACATGGCATCGTTCACTTTGACCGGTCCTGTCAGTAGCCACCCGAGCGCTGTCTCTAGTGCCACAGGTGACCCAACCGCACCAGAACAACGACCAGATAGAAAGAGCATTGGGTAGATATCTGCACCTAGGAGAATGTCTATCCCACTTGGATTATTAAAAGCTGGGTCTGCCAACTTTAGACCACGGAGATGTGTCCAATCATGGTCTATCTTGAATGGCTGTCGATGGAGCGTTCCCGTAAACTTGGGCAGCACCAAGGCCTTCACAGAAAATATATACTCACTGTTGAAGGTGGAAGTGAAATTCAGGTTTACGGCACTTGACACTTGCCGATACTGCTGGCAGCCAGTCCTGTAACGTACACCTGTGATTCGTGTTTTCGTAAACCAAGCCTTTGCAGACAACATTCCGTCACAAAACTAGCCTCTGATGCAGAATCCAGCAAAGCTCGTCATGGTCTACTAATTCCATTCATATCTTGCACATTAACAACTGCTGTGGACAATAACACTATGGATGATACAAATTCTTAAGTGTAATGTGATAAGACTGTCGAATCACCAGACGCTGGAACGGTCTGTTCTCCTGACGGTGGTTCAGCTGTAAAGTGTAACAGTGTGTGATGTTTATGTCTCTCGCCGCATGGCTGGGTTTCAAACAATTGAAACACAATGGCTTGTTTCGTACAAATACGTGCCGCTCGTTTACAGTAGCATTTAGAAACTAATGGCATTTATGTATAGCATGGTTGCCGCCAGGTTTGTAAGCTACCGTCAAACGATGGTAACTGTAGCTTGGGTATTCTTACCTTGCTGGGCCTGTCCACCCCTTGGGCAGACGTAAACGATGCTGATGCTGTCTCGTCGCTCACCGTGAGGTCCATTAGCTTGGCGCGCAGGAACACTAGTTCATTTATTAACTCGAGAAATTCGTCTTCGCTTGTATTAGCACTTCTGCCCAGGGACTGCTACCTTATCGTGGTGGGCAGGTTTGTGTGCTTTGTTGATCCCGAGAGCTTTGCCGGCGGAAGCGTATGCTTCTGGTAGGGCCACCCTAGCCGGACTGGTCGAGGGAGAGAAGTCAGACGAAGTGCAGTCCACATCCCAATCCCCTTTCCTCCCCTTTCTCCTTTCCTCACGCGCCCTCCTACTTGCCCCCTTTCCTCCAACTAGTCCCCTATTTCATCTTCATTATCACCCACTCATCGTCTTGATTAGCCTAGTTGCAAAAATATAAGACGTTAAGCCCAAATATCAAATCAAATCACTATAACGTTTAGAAGGCAATCAATGTCCGTCGACAATTGGTCCACCCTACCCTTGTGAATGTTAATTATTGACACGTCACTGGGTCCAATTATGATCAATGCTGTTTGAGCCGCGTCACGCTGGCCTTCACAACACGTTTTTTTGGCTTAGTAGTGTGCGTGCGTATGTACACGCAAGCCTGATATGCAAACATTCCTACATACGACATTCCCCTTAGTAGTGTGCACGAGTACGTACACGCAAGCCTGATATGCAAACATTCTTACATACGACATTTCGCTTAGTAGTGTGCACGCGTATGTACACGCAAGCCTGATATGCAAACATTCTTACATACGACATTCCGCTTAGTAGTGTGCACGAGTACGTACACGCAAGCCTGATATGCAAACATTCTTACGTACGACATTCCGCTTAGTAGTGTGCACGCGTACGTACACGCAAGCCTGATATGCAAACATTCTTACATACGACATTCCGCTTAGTAGTGTGCACGCGTACGTACACGCAAGCCTGATGTGCAAACATTCTTACGTACGACATTCCGCTTAGTAGTGTGCACGCGTACGTACACGCAAGCCTGATATGCAAACATTCGTACATACGACATTCCGCTTAGTAGTGTGCATGAGTACGTACACGCAAGCCTGATATGCAAACATTCCTACATACGACAAATCGCTTAGTAGTGTGCACGAGTACGTACACGCAAGCCTGATATGCAAACATTCCTACATACGACATTCCACTTAGTAGTGTGCACGAGTACGTACACGCAAGCCTGATATGCAAACATTCCTACATACGACAAATCGCTTAGTAGTGTGCACGAGTACGTACACGCAAGCCTGATATGCAAACATTCCTACATACGACATTCCGCTTAGTAGTGTGCACGCGTACGTACACGCAAGCCTGATATGCAAACATTCTTACATACGACATTCCGCTTAGTAGTGTGCACGCGTACGTACACGCAAGCCTGATATGCAAACATTCCTAAATACGAGGTGGGGTTACTTTAGCCCAATTTTCTATACCGACCCGGACAAAATTAGGAGAAAGCGGATTTTTTCAGGGTCGCTTACAAATATCATTTTATATAACATACTTTGGGTCCGCCAAAATCCGTCTTGTGCGTTAGCCGCTATCTTGGAAAATGTCGGCGATTACAGTATTACACTAAATCACTTGTTGTGAGTGCTCCATATAACATAAAATTACGTAAGGGTTGTAAAATGAAAGGTAATATTATGATCAATAATAGTATTTAGTGGAATGTCAGTTATATATCATATTTTAATAGAAGGAAGTAATTAAGTGATCCACCGCATAAGTGGATATTTGTTTTTTGATGATTTGCCATAAAAGTAATAACATATTTATAACTTGTATTCATACAAAACATAAAGCTTATTCTGTCTAGAACACACGTGTTAAGTCTTATTTACATTTCTTTAAAAACTTTTGAGATACGAGCTATTGTATATCTGCATGTGTAGTGGCCGCCATCGCCCTGGACAGAGCAACACTCATTACCTTGGCCTATCGGTCAGTAAAAACACATTAAAAGAAACTTGTTTTTTACATGATGACTAAAGAATGTTATTGAGCTTGACTTAGACCAAAGTCACATATGTGCTTTAGTCGCCATTTTGAAAAGTGGCGACGGTTACAGTTTTGTCTTCAAACATGCTTTGTGAAGGCTACATATAACATAAAATAACATGAAGAATCTTAATTGAAAGACATGATTAGGAACGTTCATAAACAGGGGAAAAACTGTTAGTTATTAGATGAGCGTAGCGAATGTATCAATCAATTCAAATGGTTCATTCTCTCCATGCTCGAATTTTATTCGTCGCACACCGGTCAAACGGTTCGACGGATTTGACCAAAATTTTAAACCAACACTCTTTAATACTCAAGTTGACGATGTCAAGATGAACAGAAAAATCCGTCAAGATGACAACCTACAAACAATTAGTTACCGAAAACATTTAAGTTTTAATTTCTGTTAATTGAAACCTACGGACGGATTTAATTAATGTTTTGGGCTCGTGGTAGAATGGGCCCATGTTAAGTCTGAAAAAGGAGACCCTGTTCTCCCCCCCCCCACCATCGTCTTCTTCTCTGTCCCACTTTAGATTCCTTCTTCTGCAATTTGCCCTGCCCGATCTAGCTTCTGGACTCTCCTTATGACGACCCCTACGCTATAAGAAAAATGTATCCGATTCGGAAGACGCCATGTGGCCTAAGCTGTCGAGTAAGTCACTAAATGCCAAATAATAACAATGTTTTATATTTATTTATATCCACAACAAAGGTATTGCTACTGTCTTGGCAAAAGTTAGTTTAACGTTGTAACTGTTACCGTCATTTTGTAAACGCATTTTTAGTTAATATTAACGGCAATGTTCCGAAACACTGCCGCACTTATAATTATTCACATAGTGAATGTTGTCTATCACTCTCACTTGTTTAGGAGTCCAAATATACAAATTGAACATTGCTCCAACACTGTGGCTAGCAGTATTTTGTTGAATGAATAGAATCGCTCTCCATCCAATGATGTATTTTAGCTCCATAAAGAGCCAGTTAAGGGGAAGGATGAGTCTTACTTTTGCAGTGGTACAGTAAATTGCACGCCATTCTGATACCAATAGATCAATATTCATGAAACTTTTTTCTTGTACAGACAACTCCTGTAAAAGAAACTTCCTGGAATCGTTTTTTTTTAATGTCGCTGCCGTATCCGCAAATATTTTTTAAAGTTCGACTTTTTAATAGGACTAGAAACAGAAAATCTAAAGAGGCACAGACCATTCTACGCTTATAATTAGTATGTACTACGAATTTAGGAACGGTATCTTGATTAGGCAAGCTACAATTTGCAAGCTAAATTTGACCAAATTTGAAGCGAATGTGTCGCCCTCACTAGAAACGTCCCCGAACCACTGCAAGATTCTTGGAGGGGAGGGTTTTGTGCGAGTGTGAAGCTCGTTTGAGAGAGAGAGATGCACAGCCATAGACGACCCTTCTTTCAACAACAAAAGCCAGCCGCCGGCCGGCGGCCGGATAGCCGCCTGGCTGGCTGGGTTGTAAATATCTGCTGTAAATACATTTGAAATGTTTGGAAGTAGCACGGTCTGTGAACCACTAATAGACACCACTAGTGTTAGAGGATTTGGTTTCGGGAAACTTGAACGAAGTTCACAAATCTATGAGTTCAATGTAAATACAAATGAACAAAATTATTGTTTGTGAATATTATTTATAAATTAGAGTGATGATACGAAATCCCCAAAATATTGTTTATAATATTTTCTAGCCTATATTATACAAAGTGAAGTCTAGTTTTCTTCCCTACTCATGGCAGATACAAACTCAGTATTGTTGTGAGAATATCCAATGTAATATATATACGAAATCTAGTTTTAGTTCGTAAGCAACCATGGGGTTTATGATGTGCACTAAGACAGAAAGTAAAAAATCCGACCCCGCAGGGAATCGAACGTGCATGCACGTTCTTACTTCTTCTTATCTTACTAATACGGACACATTACTCAACTTGTAGGGTAGCTCGTTTCGTTTCTTGTAAATTCAATAATTTCGTTTCAATAGTATAAACACGTAAGTTGAAATATGCAGGGCTGAATATCATAAAAATGTTTCTCTGTCAGAGTGCCCGCCCGGCAAGTGGGAGACCCAGCGGTACTATTCTCGATCGAAATGTGAGCAGTGAGCACGTCATAGCTTATCGTCATAATGAATCACGTGATCGAGCTATGACGAATTTTTACCACGTGCGTTATGAATCATAGCTTGTATCACTTTCTCAAAACTACGCCGTTCCGCCTCAAAGCGCCGTATATAATTTATTTAGTACTGATGTGCTTCAAATTGTTGGATAAATGTAAACACTAATACTTAGCAAGATAGCAAGAAGGTATTACAATCATTTTCCCCGTTCGAAATACTTTTAATTTCTCGCGAAGTTTTAGGTTATTATAAGACCCGTACCGGAAGTTATGAAATCATAGCTTATCGCATGGTAAAAGTATAACGTGATTTTTGAGGTGATAAGGTATGACGTGCTCACATTTCGACCGCTGGGTCTCCCACTTGCCGGGCGGGCACTCTGACAGAGAAACATTTTTATGATATTCAGCCCTGCATATTTCAACTTACGTGTTTATACTATTGAAACGAAATTATTGAATTTACAAGAAACGAAACGAGTTACCCTACAAGTTGAGTAATGTGTCCGTATTTGTAAGATAAGAAGAAGTAAGAACGTGCATGCACGTTTACACTAACCAACAAAAGAACTTCGTTATGTCCTTCCGGTTTAGGGATCTACTCTGGCCGTTTTAGCCAGGACATTTCCGGTTTTAGAGGTGATGTCTCATGTGCCTTTTTTATCGGTGACAAATCTATGTCTCGGATTAAAAGATTAAAATGTAAATATGTGAATACATATGTGTAGGGTCTGAAAGAGTTTCCACCGCACACAAGTGATGTTATTATTTATTGCAGTTTACCCTAACTGTAAATATAAGGAAGGCTACAAGTGATGTGGCACCCTTCCCTTTTACGAGTTATGGGTTCATAGAAGAGCGTACACCTATAATACGGAAATAAGATAATGGAAAATATTCCGTTCAAACCTATCGGGATCACATACACTCACACATTGAACACAGTTACACATTGATAACGCCGTTTCTGTTTACGTGTTGACGTTTCATTAGTCAATCAATCAATACCCTAGTCTGACTGTTGTGATATTCTGCCAATTAGGGATACAGGCACCTTTTACAATGTTCACATTTTTACTTTTGAATAAAAATGCCAGTAAATAAACAAAATGTTATGGTAAAACAAATAAGCATTACAACCATTAATTACTCTAGAAATGTGAACACACGTCACGTGTATACTGATTTTTGTCTACAATAAAGTAAAAAAAATCGCAATACAATCCAGAATATATTCAGAATAAAATGAAGTAGCAAAATAAGAACACAGTTTTGAAGCTTTCCTTGTTATTTGGACCATCCACAAGCTTCGATGTAGATAGAACGCCATTATTATTTATTGTTTGTTGTTTTACTTTAAATTACTCTACAGCTAGGTCATACGACGTCGGCATCTAAAAATAAATAACTATATACACAAAAAATAACGAATCAAAATTATTATATACAATTTACTATGAAACGATAGTAAAAACACTGGACAAAAGTTCCCACGGGCCAAACGACGTCGGCATCTAAAAATAAATAAATATATACCCACAAAATAATAAATCGAAATAACTTTACAATATACAATGAAACGATAATAAAAACACCGGGCAAATCTTCGCAACGGGTGGGCCGCGGTAGCCACAAACCCCCTTTCTCAGAAAGGACCGGAACACGTGTTGTCATTATGGCAGCCTCGCCACAAGATATCGAAACATTTTCAAGCCAACACCAGAAGTGTTCGGCTCGTGACAATGGACAGACCATACGGCTACTCCACTAAAGGAATAGGGAAGATCCGCCTATCTACAAGGAGAAAGTCCAAAAGAAGAAACATAACTAATCTTGCTAATTGGAAAAGGTATGTTGTGGCTATATTTGGTTTTGGCTATATGAATTATTATTGATTTTATAGGAATAGTGTGAATGCTAGACATAATTCATTCCGATCATAATATTGCAGATCGCAATTAGTAAACCCGGCGGCGTTGGTTAAAGATATCGAGCCGCCGTCGACGCCAGAGCGGCAGTCGACGCCAGAGCGGCAGTCGACGCCGTTAGCGAGCTCGACTCCTGGTCCGCATCCGAACTCTCAACCAGGATGTTCACACTGGGTTTCACCAACAAACATCACCAGAACAAGGTTCGTATAGTCAATTATGCGGCATGCGTATATACGGAGCGTGTATAATAAATTAGGACAAAATTATATCTTGAAAATAGAATTTAACGCTTAGCGTAGTAATAATATACTGACCGTCGTCTGAAGGATGTAGTTTAAAACGCAAACAATTTTAATGCTTGTTTACAAATTGTATACAGTAATCAGCGTAAAACGGTAAATAATAATTGAACGTATTTATTTATGTTCATACTTTATAATATGCACTAAATGGGCGTGTTGTCATTTCTAACATTCACACTTCATATCTCTGAACGCTCCCTTAGTGTAATTATCAAATAACAAATACTGTCAGCCGGTAAATGGTGCATTCTCAGTGAATATAGTATATAACCTCACAGTTATTAGCAAAGACTGCGAGTGATGCATAATATATCGGTGCCATTACTCCTACCTAAAACACACTACTTCTACCACCACTGCTTACCACAACTGCACAATTGCCAGAAGGAAACACAGACTCAAAGTATATTAGCTTATACTGTTTGGAATATCTATATAACCTACGGTACAGCTAGTGCAAACCATGTAAGATTTTGTCCATTATTTATTGCGTATTGCTTATTCTAAGATGACTGTGTAGGACCAGCCAGGTAAGGGGAAATGTCACCCCTCTTTTACTCCCACTTCTCTCCGCTGTAAGGTATGGTGACTACATCCGCTTGATAACAGCGGTACGAAGGTTCAGGTCCTTACTCGACGGGTTGACCATAATTAGCTCTCAAGAAAAATGTCCATCCGTAAACGAAACTGATAATTTCTTCATTAAAACTCATTACGATAATGGAAAATCACGACAACTATTATATCAACAAGTAGTCACACCGATATTCCCTCAAAACCACGAATAAGTCGATGCCAGTACAATCATGGGCGCCGCTAGAATACTTTTTAGGGGGCAAAGTGAAATAACTTTTTCCACCTCTGTTGCGGGGGGGGGGGGGGGGCGAAAGCCACCTTATTTGTCCCGTGAGAGGATGGGAAAGTTCACGATTGTTAATGATGATTATTAAGACCCGTTTTATTTCCTTCTTTAAAACAAGCACTAGTCGCATCACTCACATCATGTCAATACATAAACAGCCCAGTGCAATTTTTCAACTTCTGCTAGCTTGCTCTGAAACCGAGAAATATTATTCCCTTTATTGACTCTGCGATACCATTAAAATTACAACGTCTTGAGAATTTTGACCAATTAAGATAACTAGTAATCTGTATCATTACCAACTTCTGCAGCTGGGGGACCACTGTCTGCCAAGTTTGATGTTGTCTCCACTATTAGAGTGCATGCAGCAGTTTTTGCATTGACAATGTTTATACCTTGAAACATTAACCGATTGGATAACTTTTAAATAAGCCGGGCTTTATTCTGCCACTTCCCAGGAATGCGGCCGCTAACGTAAGCTTAGCAGTGTTGAATTCAGCTATGATCCCGGGGGGGGGGGGGGCGAAGCCCCCTCGGGAATTGTCATTCGCCCCCCCGGGAATGAATTGCCTACAAGCTCTATATATATATTACTTAATTTTGAAATAATGCTTTGAAGGTTTAATAAGTAAATACATTTTTCTGTGTGTCACAAAAGTATGTGACAAGAGAGCTGAAACAAGCATAAAAAATCAGAGAAGGGCCAGTATTATCTAAACTCCGTCTCAAATTCTACTGGGCATCAAGTGGTTTGTTGAACATATATTTTTGTTTAAATAGTGTTTTAAGTAGTGTTTGTGTATCAGAAAACTTGGACAGTTTATTTGTTAAAGTGATGTGGAAGCAGCAGTGCTTTTGAAAATCCCCCCCCCCCCCCCCCCCCCGCTCATTCGATGTCTACACCCCCGGGATTTGAAATAGCCCCCCCGGGGACAAAACTGAAGCTTAGTACGCCTAGTAATATGCAATGCATGAGCGAATCTCCAAAGACAATTTCGTATGAGGTGGTCGAGGCCATGTACGCGATGGAGGAGGACCCCCCCCCCCCCAGCCCCCCCACAACCCCACCAACCATAATGTTGGTACTCTTTGCATATCTCAGTTCGTGGGTGCAAGTAACCGTTGATTGATGCAATAGCCTGTTCAAAATGTTTGGTTCTACTTATCATACCGTTATCATCAAATAGGGGTGATTGATAACAGAAAAAAATTGCTCTATCGCATTTGACTGTTTATCATCATGGGGGTCGTCATAAGGAGAGTCCAGCAGAAGGGCAAATTGCAGAAGAAGGAATCTTAAGTGGGACAGTGGAGAAGGGGGGGGGTAGAGGGGGGGAGAACAGGGTCTCCTTTTTCAGACTAACCATGGGCCCATTCTACCACGAACCCAAAACATTTAAAATACGTCCGTAAGTTTCAATTAACAGAAAAAAAAACTTAAATGTTTTCGGTAATTAATTTTTTGTAGGTGTCATCTTGACGGATTTTTCTGTTCATCTTGACATCGTCAATTTGAGTATTAAAGAGTGTTAGTTTAAAATTTTGGTCAAATCCGTCGAACCGTTTGACCGGTGTGTTGTAACATGTAGATCTTCCGATCTAAATGGAGACGTCCATTTAGCGTCGTGTAGCCCTCACATCGAGACGTCCGTGTGTTCGGCAATCAAGACTGAAACTCCACCGTTTGCACCCACCTCAGCGTCATCGACTCCAGTATTGATTTTCTGCTTCGCCACCTTCGTACATGCTCTACTGTTTTCGTGAAGATGCATAACGTCATTATGACGTGATTTCTATATTTAAATCTAACGTCATTTTCTGTTATCTCTACCGATGTTATAAAGGTCACTTCATACATTTGTCAAGCCCCACTTCTCTCAGAGCCGTAAGCGTGAGTACACCGGATCTTACACACATGAGCCACAGGTTGTATTTTGGATTGAGCATCCAAGTATTTGTAACAGTATGTATTGACATGTTGTCTTTGGCTATTTGCTCTTTTCAATTGCATTCTAATGCTGGTAAATTTCATACCGTGGTATTCCGTAATTTTCTGAATTCAATTGTGTGTGTGTAAGTTCGCAAGTGCTCACGGGGGCAGTGAAGCCATTTGTTACTTTGTGTCAAATTTTGTAAATGTAGCCTGTATTCAATATCGAGATATCTCTGTGGCATACCGTATCGCTGACTTTCTGTTATTGCTAAAGGATTTATTCAAGCACATAGTTGTGACACATTGCACGAATGTTTTTGTTTGTTTTGTTAAATTTAGAAGCGCCCATTTAAATGTGCTCATGTCAAAACTGTTTTGTGGCGATTTAGAAAGAAATGTTTCTTGCAGTCTTTGTAACTAATTCAATCAACTTTTTGTCAAGCACTTCCACATATATTTATCCCAACAATAAATTGTCATTACTATACTGCTAATCACTGTCTGCTCACTGGTTACAATAGCCTCCCATCCCCTGGACACTTTCTTGTTTTGTCCCGCAAATTCACTATAGAACAAGATGGAGCCCGCTTTTATTCTTATAAAAGTATATTTACAATAGTTCCTACCACCACTCTCACCCGCCGTCAATTAGCCAAACGCCCACGAACCCAACTCCGGCCGCAGCTAGCCTGGGTGAACCCCTGCGTGGTCACCCGCCTTTGTGACGGTTTTATGTCACAGTGTGACGAACACAATTCGAGCATGGAGAGAATGAACCATTTGAATTGATTGATACATTCGCTACGCTCATCTAATTACTTACAATTTTTCCCCTGTTTATGAACGTTCCCAATCATATCTTTTAATTACGATTATTCATGTTATTTTATATGTATGTGGCCTTCACAAAGCATGTTTGAAGACAAAACTGTAACCGTCACCATTTTTCAAAATGGCGACTAAAGCACATATGTGACTTTGGTCTAAGTGAAGCTCAATAACATTGTTTAGTCATCATGTAAAAAAACAAGTTTCTTTTAATGTGTTTTTACTGACCGATGGGCCAAGGTAATGAGTTTTGCTCTGTCCGGGATGATGGCGGCCACGACACATGCAGATATACAATAGCTCGTATCTCACGCATTTTTCAAGTAATGTAAATAAGACTTGGCACGTGTGTTCAAAACAAAATAAGCTGTATGTTTTGTATGAACACAAGTTATAAATACGTTATTACTTTTATCGCAAATCATCAAAATACAAATATCCACTTATGCGGTGGATCACTTAATTACTTCCTTCTACTGTAATATGATAAATAACTAAAATTTCTTCAATTATTATTATCGGTATTAATTTTATCTTTAATTTGACACCACTTACGTAATTTTATGTTATATGGAGCACTCACAACAAGTGCTTTAGTGTAATACTGTAATCGCCGACATTTTCCAAGATGGTGGCTAACGCACAAGGCGGATTTTGGTGGACCCAAAGTATGTTATATAAAATGAAATTTGCAAGCGACCCTTAAAAAATCAGCTTTCTCCTAATTATGTCCGGGTTAAAATCTAAAATTCCTCCAGTAGATATGTTTGCGTACCCTAAAATTCTAACATAGGTAATAAATTATCACTAACCGACTTGTTTTAATTAGATGTTCGGCAATGCATAAGTAGAAAATCATGTTGGTACTATTTTACTATACTCTATTTCTTCTCTATTTCGTCAATATACACTAATAACTTGCGATCAACTTTATAAGTTCCATAATCTACACGATAATAAAATATATAAATTGATTTGTATTTCTTTAAAAAATATCATATGTATTTCTCATGATTAAGCGAGCGAAGCGAGCGTCTCCACTAGACTCTTATGGTACTTCGTTCTGTTTTTTTTTTTGTTTTTTTTTTATGTCTGTCGATAGCGGTCGAACGAAAAGTCCGATCAACTTGAAATTTGGACCATCCACAAGCCTCGATGTGGATTGAAGGTGTATAGTTTTGAGGCAAAATCGTTCGAAAAGTTACAAAGTTACACCATAGTTACTGCACATTTTTTCCGAAACAAAATGGCACAAAATGTGAGATAGCCATATTTTTTTAAAGCTTTTTCCGATTAAGAATATGTTCATTTTATGGCGATCTGATAAATATTGGCAAAGTTACACAAAAGTACCTCGAAAATATATTTCTGAAAAACAGTAACAGCAAAATGTGAGGTGGTTAACTTATAGTAAATTTTTGTCCGGTCACGAATATACTAATGTAAACGCAATCTGATACGTATTAAAGGCAGAAATTACATTTCAAATGCTGTCAATAACTGTTAGTAACGGTGGAGGACCACGGCGAAAACACTAGACAGAATGACAACGAAAATTCTTAGCAACGCACATTGCACTGCATTCAACAATATCGGGAAGTATAATAGCTATGGAAATTAGAAAAAACTTTGTAATGCGCATTCTTGTCTTGTTGTTATTTGTTGTTTTTATTAGCTTTGAGATCTTTTCGCAGAACGTTCGTAGATATGGACGCGCTCGCTTATCAACGCGTCAAACAGAGCGTTTTCCTAGTGTACTTACTACACAAGACAAACACACTATTAAACCTACTTTACATTTATTAAGCGAGCGTCTCCAAGAGACTCTTATGGCACTTCGTTCTGTTTTTTTTTGTTTTTTGTTTTTTTGTTTGTTTGTTTTTGTTTTTGTTTTTTTTTTTTATGTCTGTCGATAGCGGTCGAACGGAAAGTCCGATCAACTTGAAATTTGGACCATCCACAAGCCTCGATGTGGATTGAAGGTGTATAGTTCTGAAGCAAAATCGTTTGAAAAGTTACAAAGTTACACCATAGTTACTGCCAAATATTTTTTTGAAACAAAATGGTTGCAAAATGTGAGATAGCCATATTTTTATAAACTTTTTTCAAGTCACGAATATGTTCATTTTATGGCGATACGATCAATATTGGCAAAGTTACAAAAACGTTACTCGAAAATATATTTCTGAAACACAGTTACGGAAAAATGTGAGGTGGCTATCTTGTAGTAAATTTTTGTCCGGTTACGAATATACTAATGTAAACGCGATCCAATACGGATAAGAGGCAGAAATTACATTTCTATTGCTGTCAATAACTGTTAGTAACGGTGGCGGACCGCGGCGAAAACATGACAGCGAAAATTCTTAGCAACGCACATTGCACTGCATCCAACAATGTCGGGAAGTATAATAGCTATGGAAATTAGAAACATTTTTGCAATGCGCATTCTTGAATTGTTGTTAATTGTTGTTTGTATTAGCATTGAAATCTTTTCGCCAGAAAGTTCGTAGATATTGACGCGCTCGCTTATCAACGCGTCAAACAGAGCGTTTTCCTAGTAGTATTAACACTACATAGTAGAAACAACTATAATTTCCACTTCTGTTGCTTCACTACTGCACTAGCGAGCTTCAGTTAAAGCAAAACTCAAACAAAAGTAATATATAAAATAAACTTCGAAGAACTCCAGTGAGTCTTGGCAGATGATGCCAGACAAACTGTCACACAACTTTTCGTTGCGCTCCAAGTTAAGAAATAATTCTTCTTTGATCGCAATACACCTCAACAGCGCAACATGAACCACGCTTTAAAAAGCCATATGGCTTCATTCAATCCATCTACTGTGACGTCATCGGATCTGGTTGGATCTCACCTCGTCTCGTAATGTGAAACCCCCTCCCCTGTGATCCACACCATCGCCTTGACATACACTCTGCTCGAAAATCCAATCCCTCTCAACTATGGTAATATCCTTCACACGGGTGATGAAAGTAATATTTGAGTGAGTTTTATTATGATATATTATAGGTAGGTTGGAGAGCTAGAGGATTATCTTTCAATCTTTTTCTGTTACGGCTTAGTAATATTAAATTAACTATTAATATTTGGAATTGGGTTCATGCTCCTATATAGTATAAATAACAATTCTACGTAACTCAATATATTGAAGAATTTCATAATCTAGTTCTACACTAGGACTAGGAACATTGAACTCTTGAAAGTTATGAACTAAAGGTTTTCATGGTAATTTAAAACTCGTGAAAAATGTTTAGGCTTTTAGCTTCAAACCCTACAAACATTGTAACGGACCTTGTTAACTATATGCGTAGTTTGGTATATGGTTTCTTGGGCTTTCAGGGCCGCTGGTGATTGGAGGTGGACGCAGGCTCGGTGGTGATTTGCCTTGGGATGGGAGTTGATGGCTCCGACAAAAACTGTTATTGTCAAAAGAAAAGCAATCAATTCAGATGACAGGACAAATACACACAGAACCTGCATATGCAGCATATGAAAGAATTGCTTTCTGGAAACGTCTGCATAGCAATACAAATATGTAGTCTATGTCTAGTTAATCCAAAATCACATAGTCCATGGCATTGGCATACATCCAGTCGTTTATTGGGATATATTAGAAGTTATAACCATATGCTGATTATTTATTTATTTTATTGTAATTATGGCCAGTGTAGGGCACAATTCCCTCTTTAGCTTGATGAGTGATGATTGATGAATAGTAATGAGGAAGGGAGGAGGGGAAACCTGGTACCCGCACGTAGCCTACTCCTGTCGAAAAGTACCAAGGGAACCATCGGCTTTACGTCCCATCCGAAACGATGGTGTAACTTGGACCAGTTATATAGGTTTCTCCACTGACCTGGACTGCCGAGCAGTTGAAGAGAAGAACGAAGCTGTTACACAAGCTTTCTAGCCATCTAATCCCCTCTAACCAACGGTAACTAGTGTTTCAGAGGAAAGTGGTCACCCATCCACCTTCTGACCTAGCCCGAAGTTAACCTTAACTTTCGGTGTTCGTATGGGAACCGGCTAAGCGACCGCGGCTAAACCGTTGGCTATATGCTGATTATTAGCTTTGCCTCGGATAACGTTTAGCCATGGCCAGCCTATACCTAGAACCTAGCCCTTGCGCAACCTACCCTAGGCCTTGCTCTTGCTCTTGAGCTCTTGCTCATAGGCTAAGCGTTCAGTTCACCCGCAGTTCTCTTCCATACTTCCTCCTCCTCTTTCCACGAAACAGAATCGTTTTTTTCGATTATTCCTCGGTATTCTCAACAATTTGTAATAACAGAATTTTTCACTTTCGGAGTAATTACTCCCACGCGAACGTTGTTGCTTTTTCTCCATCATTCTACAAGTTATGTTTGGACAAGCTCTTCAGCACTACAGTCCTCCATGAAATGGAATCACGTGACTGGAACAACCAATCACAGCCTTCCTTACAAAATTAACTCCTAAGGCCCGGTTCCACCAATCCTTAAACTTAAGTTTAATATTTTTAAACCTAGATTAGATTAAAAAGACGTTCCACCACGACATAAACTTAAGTTTATCTCGAGTTTAAAATAAACCCCACCTCCGGTCCGGTTTAGGCCCGGTTCCACCAAACTGATTTAAACTCGGGTTTAACAAAGCTACGCTTATTTATAAACTCGAGTTTAAACCATGCCGTGTTCCACCACGTTTTGTTTGCCTATTGTTAACTAAGCCGAGTTTATTTTGTAAGGAAGGCTGTGATTGGTTGTTCCAATCACGTGATTTATTTTCATGGCGGACTGTAGCGGTGAGGAGCTTGTCAAAACATAACCTGAAGAAAGATGGAGGAAAAGCAACAACGTTCGCGTGGGAGTAATTACTCCGAAAGAGAAAAAAATCTATTATTACAAATTGTTGAGCAATACCGTGGAATAATCGAAAATAAAAAACCGATTCTGTTTCGCGGAAAGAGAAGGAGGAAATATGGGAGAGAATTGCGGGTGAACTGAACGCTTAGCCTACAAGCACGGGCCAGGGTCTAGGCCTAGTGTAGGTTGCGCAAGGGCTAGGGTCTAGCCTACTCCTAGGCCCTAGCTGGGTGTAGGCCTAGGTCTAGGCTTGCTATATGATAGCCTAGGCCCTAGCTGAGTGTAGGCCTAGGCCTACAGTAACTTGGGAGGAGCTACAGTAGAACAGTAAAATTAGCTATGATTTAACGTTGTGACTGGAATGCCAACGGGTAGGCCTAGTTCTTTATGATTCGAGGACGTCGCATTGGACGTTGAATAAAGTTAATTATTTCTTCATCATCGTCGGATGGAAACGACACATCAGACACGTAGCCTGCCATTATAGGGCTAGCATACAAAATAGAACGATGACAAAAGGCAGACACATCAACATAACCATATTTTGTCACACACACACTGACACTGACAGGCAATGACGAAATCAAAACATTAGTATCGCAGCTTGTTATATTTGAAAATTCGAAATTTCGGGCATCGTGTTGGCGGTGAGTCGTAGTTAAAGATCTAAACCGGACCGGAGGTTGGGTTTATTTTAAACTCGAGATAAACTTAAGTTTAGTCGTGGTGGAACGACTTTTCAATCTAAACTAGGTTTAAAAATAATAAACTCAAGTTTTACGCTTGGTGGAACCTTAACTACAACTCACCGCCAACACGATGCCCGAAGTTTCGAATTTTCAAATATAACATGCTGTAATACTAATGTTTTGATTTCGTCATTGGCTGTCAGTGTGTGCGACAAAATATGGTTATGTTGATGTGTCTGCCTTTTGTCATCGTTCTATTTTGTATGCTAGCCCTATAATGGCAGGCTACGTGTATAATGTGTCGTTTTCATCCGATGATGATGAAGAAATAATTAACCTTATACAACGTGCAATGCGACGTCCTCGAATCATAAAAAAACTAGGCCTACCCGTTGGCATTACACTCACAACGTTAAATCATAGCTAATTTTACTGTTCTACTGCAGCTCTTCCCAAGTTACTGTAGGCCTAGGCCTAGGCCTACACCCAGCTAGGGCCTAGGCTATCATATACAGTGGGTAACTAGAAAATCAGTCGATCTTTCGTCGATCTTGGCCACAGCCTTCTCGACGGGTCAATCCGCGATCTTGGCATTTCACCAATGATGTACACCCCCACTACCTGGCTAGCACAAACGTGGGACGAAATCCCCGAAATAATTATCGGAAGCCATGAAAGAAGTTCAACCATGCACAATTTCTTGGAAACCCAATATCTAGTCAAATAATAGGCGTCCACACAACAGACAAACGATAACATTTGATTACTTTTTGACAGTTCGGACCAGGAAGAGAAGAATGACTATGTTGTACTTCCGGTCTTTATATATCGAGAGTGGCGCTTTCAAGCGGTGAGGTTACAAACTATTAACAGTAATAGCTGCATGCTTGCTCTACCTGTTGGCAAATTCTTTAACTAGTTTTAAGCCCATCCGGTTTCGGCGGCTCTGCTGGTTCAAGATTTGAATCCATTTTGCAACTTTAATTCCACACCATTCTTTATTCAACACAGATTACACGTTATAACAACAACAAAATGTGATTGGGTGTCATAACGTAAAATTGTTCCGATATTAATTAAGAACATCTATGGAACGAAGTAATTTTTTTCCCCATTATTAGTATATTTTTCGTAGTTTTTCCATAACATTGATATATATTTAAATAAGGCACCTGTTGAAATGTTTAGAAATGCATAATGTATTTGCGAGTTATTTAAACTCACATTATATATTTTAGTAACAATTTTGAGGCAGGGCTTTTGATTTCAATGAACAAGATAAATTGATACATTTTTTCAATTCCACGAGATCAAGTATGATGTAACCGACATTGCAAGGATGCATTTGATTTTGAATTACATAGCATATTTGATCCAGCAGCAAAGAAGCTGCAATCTTAAATAAACAATTAAATTAAACTGATTTTCTAAAAAGTATTAATTTATTATACATTATTTCATGAATACAATTCAATTCCATTAGATGTTCTATAATATTGATTTGTGTTCATGCAGTCATATAATTAAGGGAAATATGGAATGCAGAACTCGGGCACTGACGTCCGCGGTCCTCCATGGGGTGACAGTCGATCACCTTCCTTTTAGTTTTGAAAAAAAAAACGCGGCAAACAAGAGAAATATGGTCTTATATTTATCAGCAAATACATCCAGCTGTCTTGGACATCTTATTTATAACTACTAACGAGCACAACATATTTAGGGGTTGGATGCGAACGCTCAAACTGTTGACACGACATACATACACAATGCTATAATATGTAAGTCTTTACGCCCCCCCCTCCCCCCCGCCAGCAGCAACTAATGTAGATACGAAGTAAGGGGGTCAACCGTCCCTTGTACACATGTAGCCTCCCCGTTATAACATAAGGCTGGGTGTAGGCCTAAACCATCCTTAGTAGTAATGTAAAATTAAAAATTATATTGATATCTAGTCTAGGCCTACCCAACCCAGTTACAAGAAATATGTATTATTTATTATGTGCTTCGTTGCGATGACGGCTCTTTTTCATATATGCCTACACAGGCCTATCATATTGGTAATAAAGTCGATTTTTTAAGTAAAATAAAAACCATGCCCGACCTGGGAATTGAACCCCAAACCTTCTTCATTGGAAGCTGGAATAAACCCACTACAGACTACATACCCCCCCCCCCCCCAATTGTAAATTTCTGGATACGCCACTGAGCCCCACCCCATTGGCCTTTAGTATGTAATAAATGTGTAGGGAGGTAAACTAAATCTGAGAGGTAAACGATCCTTGATACACTGGTAGACGAAAAAAAGAGGTAAAGCTAGGATTTATTGTCGGTGCACAATAGCCCGGGAAGGAGCTCCGGTAACGGTAACGGGAAAGTTCGCTATAATTTAACATTGCTCGGTAACGTTAACGGTAACGGGAAGTTCCTTCCCGGGCTATTGTGCACCGACCATAAAGATAAGCACGAGAGTCAACTTTGGGGACATCGTTCACCAAGAACCACAGCAAGGAAGAGGAACCCACCAGCACTGCGACACTGTAAGGAGAACAACACTCTTGTTATCGAGATATCGATTCGTGAATCTCCCGTGTTTGAAGGGATATAACAAGAACATAACAAGAGTATTGATATTATTACAGAATCGCAGTGCTGGACTAGCTAGGCCTAGAACTTGAATGGTCGATTTTCTTCTTATGTAGGCCTGGACCCACATCGACGTATTAGACTATAACAAACAACAATAATATATTAACTTTAAAACACTTACCTGTCATGGGCTTTCGGAAACCGAAAGAAAGAAAGATCCGCCCTCGATTGCCGACTGTTTATGCAGTCTTTGTATTTGATTTGCGATGCAAACGGTTCATTGTAAATATTTCACGAATCTCGAAATGTCTGCCAAAACAGAAGCCACTGCCTTCTGTCAAACAACTTCACTTGTCTCCATGATGAAATAAACTGCAAAAACTGCTTTTAAATAACAAGTAAAGTTATTTTATTCAACAATTTAACTTCATGAGAACAATCTCTACATCTTGTGTAATGGTTGCTATGCAGTTGCTAGGGACAAGCAAAATCAACAAACTAAATAGAATCATTGTTGTCCAAGTGCTTTGCAAATACTTGAAGGCAAAGCCACTTGGATTATTCCAAACCACTTGAAGAGTGATATAGCGCACTTTCTCCAACACCCCTTCTCGCTATGTTCACTCGTCGCTAAACACTAGCTGAGCTTGCGAGGCAAAACGATTCAGAAGTTCTTTTGACACGGGCTTCGAAACATGTCCGCAGTCATGTACTCCGTAGGACAATACTTCGCCTCGATGATCCCTTGCTCTCGTAGGTCTCTGATTAGATGATGCCTGACATCGATGTGCTTTGTTCTGGCACTGCAACGATCAGACTTGATCAAATGAATGCAGCCTTGGTTGTCCTCGTAAATTGGTGTAGCACCCACAGCTGAAGCTCCGATGTCTTCCAGCAGTTGACGTAGCCATAGCAACTCTTGGCAAGCATGTGCAGCCGCAACATACTCTGCCTCGGTGGACGACAATGCAACGATTGTCTGTTTTCTGCTCGACCACGATACGGTGCTCTCGCCCAGTTGAAAAATGTATCCACTAGTCGATTTCCGGTCAATCTTGTCACCAGCCCAGTCAGCATCCACGTACCCTTGCAGTTCGATCTTGCTTCTTGCTGACAGACGCAGTTTGGCATTGATAGTTCCAGCCAGGTAACGCATTACCCGCTTCACCGACTTCCAGTCTCGTTCTCTGGTCTACTCCACACGACGACTCAGAAAATTGACTGCTACCGCAATGTCCGGTCTAGACATTGTAGCAATGTACAGAAGTGATCCAATTACTTGACGATACTTCTTGTTATTTGGCAACATGGCACTTGGTTCTTCCACTGCTGATAAATAATTTGTTTCCATTGGCGTGGCCGATGGCTTCGTCTCCAACATTCCTTGCTCTTCTAACAACTGAGCTATCTTGGTTCGTTGGTGGATGAGAAATGAACCGTCTGCTTCTCGCTCTATCTGGATCCCCAAATAGTGAGCTACTTCACCCAAGTCCTTGGTCGTAAAGTGCTCGTTTAGTTGCGTGCAAATACCCAGCACGACACCTGCAGATTCTCCTGAAACCAGCAGATCATCTACATATATTAGCACGTATGTAGTGCTACCAGAAGCTTCCTTTTTCATAAACAAACATGAATCTGCTTTTCCGGACACGAGAACCAGGCTGGCCAAGGCTTCGGTGGCCTTCCTGTTCCATGCACGAGCAGATTGTTTCAGCCCATAAATGCTGTGTTTTAAGCGCAACACTATATGCTCAAGACCAGGTTCCACGAAACCAGGGGGCTGCTCCATATACAGCTCCTCCTCTAGGTCTCCATTTAAATAGGCTGATTTGACATCAAGGTGCCGTACATGAATTTGGCGAATGGCCCCCACACTCAATAGCACACGTACTGTCTCATGCTTGACTACCGGCGCGAACGACTCGTCGTAGTCCTCCCCACAGCGCTGCGAGAATCCTCTCGCCACTAGCCGCGCTTTGTAAGTGTGTACCTTACCCTTGTCCCTTCGCATCCAGTTTTGCCTTGAATACCCACTTCGATGATATGGCTGAGCGTCCTGGAGGGAGTTTAGCTAGCTGCCACACTCCACGTTCCATAAGAGATGACATCTCCTCCTTAGCTGCCGACACCCAGATCTTCTTTTCACGTTCAGGTAACTCCATTACTTGCTTCCACGACGAAGGCTCACGAACTTGTTCCACTTTGACCTTGTAGGAAAGCTTCCTTGGTGGAATCCCTTTGTTATGTCTCTGTGATCGACGTGGTCGTGGAGGAACAATCTGCTGAACGTCGGCGGTTACTTCTGTAGCTGTAAGCTCTTGCCGAGTCAACTCGGTGACCTCCTCTGAGTCCACCTCAGTGTCTTCATGAACGCTGACGAAGTTTTCATCCGCCACCCCTTCTGGCTGAAAACTAATTTCACAGTTTTCTTTAATAATGTGTGGGTCGTCCTTCTCGATGATTCGTACTGAACGACTTATCCATATCTTGTTGGTGTTTGGATCAAACAGGCGATAACCTTTAGTGGCGGTGTCATAACCAATGAGCACGCCCAGGATGGCCTTGTCATCCCATTTCTTGCGTTTTTGTTTTGGGACACGCGAATATACTTTGGAACCAAAAACTCTTATGTGACTTATGTCGGGTTGATACCATCCCAAAGTTCGCTTGGTGTCTTGTCTATACTTCGGCTTGGTAGACGATTTTGAAGGTACGCCGCAGCGCACACTGCTTCTCCCCAAAATCTCTCAGCAAGTCCAGCATCCAATAACATGCATTATGCCATCTCAACTAAAGAGCGATTCTTTCTTTCTGCCACGCCATTTTGCTGAGGTGTGTACGGCACCGTAACCTGGTGCTGAATTCCCTCTTTTTTGAAGAAATTCTTGAGATCCTTGTTGACGTACTCTTTTCCATTGTCAGTACGAAACATAGTGGGCCTGTGTCCGTAATTAGTACGAACCATAGCAACGTACTCTTTCAGAACATCTGCTGCTTCATCCTTGGACTTCAGCAGACGAACGAACGTGAAGCGTGAGTAATCGTCGACAAACTTAATCATGTACCGATTACCGCTCGGCGTTGTGGTGGGCATTGGTCCACAGACGTCGCTATGCACTAATTCACTTGGCCTGGTGGCTCTGGTTTCGCTAGTTGGGAATGGCAGTTCAGCTAACTTCCCCTTAATGCAGCAGTCACAGTCCACCTGTGCATCACATTTACCAATGTGGATGCCTAGGGCTAGTCCCTCTGTCAACAGCTTCTTAATCGCAGCTGGGTCCCGATGACCCAAGCGACGGTGCCATCGGTGCATGCACTCTTCACTGCGTGCACTCAACGCTGCTTCGTTGCTGTCTTGCACTTCAGCCTAAATAGTGTCCCATCCAGTTCAGCTATTGCTATTGCGGCCGTCTTGTAGATTATCTTGCACGTGGCGCCCTCGAACGTCACCTTGTACCCACTACGAGTTGCACATTGAACCGATAACAGCCCGCCATCAAGTTCCGGAACGTACAGCACATCCTAAGGTATATTTGTTCCACCTTACCTTTTGGCAAGTTGCACGTCAACCAACCGCTACCGATGCCTTCTGCAGAGATCTTAGAGTTGTCTGCTAGGTAAACCTGGGTCTTTACATCTTGCAACGCTGTGAAAAACTGTTTGTTGCTTGTCATGTGGCTCGTAGCTCCGGAGTCAACATACCAGTAGTAACCCTTACCTTGATGCCTGTGTGCAGTATTTGATACGGCAAAGGAGTGCTGCGGTGCAGCACTGCTGCCAACATCCTGGCTGCCCACCGTGCAGTTAGCCTTCTCTTAGTTTTGCTTATGTGAGTTTTATATTTATGACAGTCAGCCTTCAGATGACCTTTCTTTTTACAAAAGAAACACTTGCGTTCCTCCTTAGGCTTAGACCTACCTGAGTTGCCGGATGAACTCCCCTCTTTCTGCGCGTAAGAAGTTGTCTGGAGTGCTACCTCGTTGTCGCGCTGGTCCCGCGTCGACTCGATACGACGTTGTTACTCGTCGACCAACTTACCGGAGACGTAATCGACAGTTAAATCTCTCTCATCCCTCCCCTCTAACGCTGTGACTAGCGTGGAATACGATTCTGGCAAACTACACAACATACACTCCAAACACAGATGACTAAAATTTAGTCATCTTTGACGTGCCTTTTTTGCAGCCTTGTTATAATTGCCAATTGGTGACTATTTTTAGTCGTTAAAGATGTCTAATAACGCATAATATTAGTCAATTTATAATGACTATTTACCTTAATGACTAATTTTAGTCACTTATAGACGACTAACTTTAGTCACTTATAGGCGACTATTCTATTTTATTCTATCTATTCTAATTTTAGTCACTTATAAACGACTAATTTTAGTCACTTATAGGCGACTAAATTTCTTCCTTCCGGATATAATAAAATCGCTCGGGGGTCAAAAAGGGACTCCACAGTTTTGAAATTTCAAAACAAAATTGTTGTTGAGGGGCAGTGAGGAAGGGGCTTGTGGGAGGGTTATTGATAAGAAGGTAATGATGAGGTGTATGGTGTGTGAAGGTAGCATAAGTTTAAGTTGGGGGAAGTTGGGGAGCTTGTGTTATTTGGGTGCTGAAATACGATAGGTGAACGGAAAATGGTTTGGGGGGGGGGGGAGGAGTTAGTTTGTTCAAAGAACAGTGGGGTATTTGGGTGCTAAAATATGATAGTGAATTAAAAGCTTTGGACAAGTGTTAGGGGGGTGTTAAATGTAATGGGTAAAAGAGGTAAAAAGGTAAAAACACTCCCACATTCTTCATACATTGGACAATGCTGTCGAGATAGATACACACATTGCACAACCTGGTTGCCCAACCATGTTTGCATAAATGTACACATTTATACGGAAAGGATGGGATTTTTTGTTGATATTATTTGAGTGCTTGTGGTTGGGGAAAGGAGACCAAAAGCTTACCTGAAGAGGTGGGTAGCTGCGTGAGATTCAAAATACGAATATTATTCAAACCAACAAAATTGTAAGGTTAATTACATGTACTGTAATTATTTATTGAAAATTATTTACCCATAGTTTGTAGACAAGGGGTAGGCAAGCACATGGCACAATGTAAAGCAGTATCACAAATGCACACTTAGTTTTTTCCAACCCAAATATCTAATCTGTGAAATATTTAACTAAAAAAAAAAATAAACAAATACAAAATATAAATATAAACAATATAAGAATATATAAAACATGTAAAAATAAATTATAAAAAATAAAATATAAACATGAAAAATAAAATATAAAACATAAAAAATAAAATATCAAACATACACTCTTAATCTTAACAACTTTGGAATGGAGGAAGGAGAGTTAGGAAGTAAAAGATGAAGGAAGTGAAGAAAGGGGGTTTGATGTAGCACCTATTAGTATCTCGCAGGGATTGGAACGTTTCATCCATAAAGGCTCCGGTTCTAGTATATAGCATGATTACATTACGGTACCTATTTTGATACTGGTTCCCTACATAAAAGTCCCATGAGAACCGAAAGTTCCGGCTATGCAAGATAATATTAATATCAAAAATCACGTACGTTGAAAACACTCCGATTTTAATAGTTGAACATTAGTGGTGTAAACATGAACCGGTAAAATAACTCGAATACGTAATTTCTAGGGTTGCCGCGGATTATCGATTAACCAATTACTAACCGATTTTTACTTAGATAATCGACTGATTATCGATATGAAATTTGTAATTGATTGGCAGGTCTGCTTACCTTATTCCCAAACGATTGGGCTAATCCCACACCAGAATAGTTGAAAACTATGGCATCCCTCTAGAGTTTTTTAGTCCTGTGTGGCACTCCTGCAGGCAGACGGCTTTCATACCTTACCTTCCCTTTGCAGCAACCTTTGCCACAACTGGGTCACTTGCAATTACGACCCAATTACTCTAGGTAAATCTTCCCTTGTGAAAATGTACTGTTGAGATTACTATTGGTATCACTATTGAAAAATTACGTGCTAGTAAATTTGAACAAACTATTCAGATTTACTATTCATTATTATTAATTACTATACAAAATGAGTGAAATTACTCTTGGGATTTAACATGTCAACTAAAAGATCAACCGTAAATTAGTAAATTATTATTAGCTGCTGTGATAGTAAACTATTAAAGAGATCAATAGTTAACTATTGAAAATTGGAGAAAGCGTTCAGCAGCTGAAAATAATTGACATGGATTTAAAGCAACTTTATGGTCAACTAAATAATATCTCACCCTTCTCAAAGGAATAATTTACACATTTAACTATGCAGACAAGACATAAGAATCAACTAGGCTGGCTATAGAATAGAGTAACAGAGATGCATATTGAGTTGAACATAAAGTGCTTTGTATCTATTTGCAAAAGTAACAACATTTTAAAAGAAAAAATGCCGCAGCACATTTTATTGGTCAATTATACACACTTGTACATTTATTTAAACAATTTCATAATTTACTTCAAAGAACAATTAAAAATTTCAGGTAAGAAACATTGATGTTCTGATAAGAAATAAATTGTATGTGTAGACTTCTTGTTCTGTTTTCCACTGAAAGCCTCATTCTCTATTGAAGCAGATTCCATTTCTGCAAGGTGGGCTCAAAAGACTGAAAACCAATCGATAACAATGCAATCAATATAACTTCAGAAAAGGAATTGATAGGTAGTTATGTATAGTTTATTTATAATTATATAAAGCTTTGGTTTTTTGACATCAATGTTTTACGTGTCAGCATTGTAATGTGACATTGATATTTTGTTTCGATGTCGGATGCTGTAATTTTACATCAATGGCAAGTTAGCAATGTTATTTTACTATACTGTACATACCTTCAGAAAACGATAGCCGGAAAAATGATGTTTGACCAAGGTGTCTCTTTAGGCGTAGTTAAACAGGATCCATACTGTATTTCCCAAGTTGAGGTGTGCGAATAAGTTTGTCATCGGAAGGCCTCTAGGAATAAATAATAAATATTGATATCAGCAGGAACTTACTTAGGTGATAGAGTTAAGACTTAGCTTTGAAGTCTCTAAATTATAAAAAATGGAAAAACAAAAATGTCAGGATGATGACATATTTTTCCTTAATTTTAAAGAAACTTAAATGGAACATTTAAAGTGATGTTCCAAGTAGGTAGGTCAATTCAGGTAATTACAAACTATAGTGGAGACACCTCGGACAACGAACCAGTCGATCCACCGCGTCGAGCTTATATTTACCTGGTTTGTAAACCCCTCGTTAGGGGGGTAGTTGGGCCGACTCGTTCGCGCTACATTCCATTAACTGATTTCCTAGAATTTTATAATTGGCTACATGAACAACTGTAAAAGCTAAATTCCAAATATAAATTAATGTTTTATTTGAATTAACGTTTCGGAAACATCAGAACACCACGAGCTTGAAACTTTTTTATTTTTTCTTGTAGTGTTATTATTAGATGAATGCGAATCAAACGATTTGCATAATGCATACATGAATTGCATAATATGTTTCTTCATAATCCTACTACAAAGACGATTAAAAGATGACAATATGCATAAATGTATTTAGAAAACGATTGTGATAATTGAAAATGACGTAAAACCAGAAGCAAAAATAATAAAACTAGCACGGGGTATTTAACAGAATACAACAGTCCGCAATCTGATTGAACGATCTTCTAGCTTTGAATATTGACATGAATGCGATGCATTCCCAAGGGTTGTACAAAATATGGTCATCGCTCAGAACCGGTTTTCGCCACAAATTCTGGTTCGTTGTCCGAGGTGTACGTACTGTAGACCTTCTGAGTCAATCAAATACGTACTCACGTAGACCTACCTCACCCGCACAGAATGTCAACATTGAACGGTGGATTACATAATATGTTGTTCCATTAACGCACCGACTTAGTATCATGCAAACTGATAAACTAACTGCTAACTGATATATTTTTTTTAGTACATATTGATTGCTGTGTACGGAACTTGATAGGTCTATAAAGTTTTCGGATTAAGTTATTTTCCATAATTCGTAACTAGTCATACTTTTCTATTTTTTTCTTTTTTAGCAAGGTAGGCCTACGTCTAAATCTAACTTTGTGAAGGTCTACAGAAGGCCTACCGGTAGGCCTCCCTGAAAACTATAGGCTTGTAGGCCAATGGTAGGTATATGTCCCAGTAGGTCTAATGATAACTTTTATATGCCTAATGGTAAGCACTAATGTGCAATAAAATAACAGGTCTAGATACTCAATACGGTAGTAGGCCTACTAGTAACATATTATCAGTGTGTGTTATTTGCAGTCTGAACGACAAGTTCGATAGGCCTATTAGAGACCACTCCCTTACAGTTACCAGGAAACATCAACTCCATCAGGCCTATGGAATATGGTATTGTGCATTCTCATCGTAAGATAGAGGCCTATGCTTAACAAGTAAATTTGCATTATGCTTACAATTGCAGGGGTAAATACAGTTAGGCCTATTGATACTGTTACCCGGGACTCAAAGTATCGGCATCGAGATGCAACGTAACATAAAGGAAATGTTCCTCGTTCACAATAAACTGATGGTAGGCCTATATTGTAGTAGGCCCTACGTATTAACCTAAGCAAGGAGTAAGGACACTAGGTATTAGGTACCGGTACACTACAACAACGGAATTCACAATTTTAATCCAATACACCTGTTGAAATCCTGGGGTGGGAGGTGGCCTACACACCACACTGACTGGGTAGGCATAGATTATGATTGTGATTTTATTGTGAATTTTTAGTTTTTACACACTGTAAAAAATAGTAGGCCCAGCTTGAAACATAAACATGCCCTAAACTTCATGATATGAATCAAAATGATGGGTTGTGATTGGGCTCTGTTATACAAACAGGCAGGCTATGCCTAGGCAGACCTGCTACGTCAAGCTTGAGAAAATATTGATTATGAAATGGATACGGTAGATCCCACAAATGAGAGGCCTGCCCTACCGTACCTAGGGCTAAGGTAGGCCCTACCGTACCTAGGGCTAGGGTAGGCCTACAGTAAAGGTCGGTGCACAATCGTTCGGTAATGATAACTGTAACGATAACGATAACGGGAATAAACTTTGATTCCATGTTAAAACTACGATACGATGCACAATCAGAGCTTCCCGTTACCGGGCCCGGTAACAGGAACGGGAAGTTCGCCCAGTTTAAACTTTAAACTTAACGTTACCGTTCCCGTCTGTATGTTACCGGGACCAATCAGAATCAAGCGTCCACGGCCTGTTAAAAGTATTAGCAAATAGCCGAGCGTCTGCTTAACGGGCAATTGTGCATCGAATGTCTTCCCGTTACCGTTTTATGGTTATCGTTATAGTTACAGTTATCGTTACCGGGCAATTGTGCACTGACCTTTCGACCTACAATCATGCACTAGGGCTAGGCCTACATTTTACAAATAGGCCTAGGTTCTATGCCTAGGTGGATTAGCTCCTGATCCTTACAGTAGGCCTACAGACAACACTGTGCCTGCATTGTTGTTAAGGGTCTAGGCCTAGGCCTACAAGAAGATATGTTAACAAAATATGATTGTACTGAGAACGTATATTAGGGCCTAGGCCTACGTGTCTTTTGAAGAACACAGAGTAGAGACTTCCAAATGTGCGGCAGGGCCTGCCACTAGGCAAAATGTGAGGTTAGGTTAACCACCTAGCTCGAGTCTAGAGGTTATTGTATAGAATTCCACTAAAACAAAGCTTGGCCCAGAACAATTCAATTATATTATTATTATATTAACAATAACTAAACGTTGTACTTACCGAAATATCAGGCCATCGACGGTTAGATCTCGATGCAGGCATTGTCAACTACGCACTCCGCGAGCGCGAGGCGCGAGGCAGCGAAGATATGTGTAGCAGTCGCAGTTCGCCCGACCACTGATCACTGTTCCGTTTCCGTCTGCCGCTTCGATACGCGCGCGTATTCAAAGATCATATTCAAATTTGCAAAGATTAAAGACGTTTTGGATAATGGAAAGAAGAGGATGCGGCTTATAATATATAATGTGCATACTATGCATTAATTATAGCTTCTTTAAAATTATAGGTCTTTCTTAAATCTACCCGCTTTATATTTTTTTAATAAAATTTTTACAAAAGTCACTGTTTATGTTACCTGTTATAAATATTTCGTAATTATGTTTTAATTTTTAAACCAGTTTAAATATGTAGTTTTGGCTACTGCTATGCACGGATTTGTAGATGATGAGCTTTATGTTTTTTTATGTTTTTTTTAATATTTCCAATTTGAAGAAGGTGCTATTTATTTTAATTTTATATTATTCCATTTCTTAAAATTTAATAAATAAAACACATCAAAAACCATAAAGTTGGTAGATTTAAAAAATACCAAATTATATAATTACTACCTTCACAAATCAACGTTGACACATCGATAAACTTCAGCAATGCTGGATGCGACTAAATGACTAAAGCTGTGACTAAAGTAAAATGTCTATTTTGACAGTCAAGTGTCTAATTTATTGCTTGAATATAAATATGACTAAAATTAGACGCTTTTGGTTTAACCAAATTAGTCACTTTAAAATAGTCACTCTTTTA
The DNA here is from genome assembly GCA_945910005.1 of Isoperla grammatica. Classification (NCBI taxonomy): domain Eukaryota; kingdom Metazoa; phylum Arthropoda; class Insecta; order Plecoptera; family Perlodidae; genus Isoperla; species Isoperla grammatica. The sequence continues at coordinate 81,974,339 of OX246738.1, forward strand.
GACACTAAAAACCGACTGTTTGCTAAAAGAGTGTTTAAAATATAAATTTGGTGTCTAATTTTTACTTCAAGTGACTAAAATTTAAACACTGCACACAAAGATGACTAAATTGGTGTCTAAAACGGTGTCTTCGTGACTAAATTTTAGTCATCTGTTGTTAGAGTGTAACGGCTACCAGGTCATCATCCTCGACCTTCTTCCCCATACCACGCAGTTGCCCCACAACCTCCAACATAGAATTGAGGTGTGCCTGCATGGTGCCTTGGGTGAACCACATGCCATACAGTTTCCGCATGAGGTACAGCCGGCTCCCGATAGTAGAGCGCTCATGCAACCTTTGCAGTGTTATCCACATGCTCCGTGCCGTCTCAAGCTGTGCGAGGTGTAACAATTGGGCATCCTCCACAGTGAGACATATGGCTGCAATGGCCTTGCACTCGCGTTTATCCCAGTCATTGGGTTCAGGCTCAGGCTTGGGCTGACTCACTACTTCCCATAAGCCATCCCTCATGAGCACTGTACTTTTAATTTTAATTTCCAAAGTTGATAATTAGAACTATTCAACTTTGTTATCACCTGATCACCTGCTTTAGCCATTTTTACTAAAGCCTAGTAGGTCTAGGCCTACTTTCAGGGAATTGAAAAAAACTTGCATTAAGTACTCACCACAAGAGCCTCCTAGATCTTATAACCAGAAACTAGTATTATGCGCAGTGTAACCGTACTGGGCCCATAACCTGATGAAATAAACTGCAAGAACTGCTTTTAAATAACAAGTTAAGTTATTTTATTCAACAATTTAACTTCATGAGAACAATCTCTACATCTTGTGTAATGGTCGCTATGCAATTGCTAGGGACAAGCAAAATCAACAAACTAAATCGAATCATTGTTGTCCAAGTGCTTTGCAAATACTTGAAGGCAAAGCCACTTGGATTATTCCAAACCACTTGAGGAGTGATATAGCGCACTTTCTCCAACAGAAACCAACACCGCGACGTAAACGATGCGATGGTCGCGCTACTAGCGGTCGGGTAACACACAACTAATAAAGCCACTGCCTTCTAAGTCAAACAACTTCACTTGCGACGTAAACAATGCGATGGTCACGCTACTCGTGGTCAGGTTACACTCTACGGCTTTAAGAAATAGGCTGTCCTATCTCGGTTGCACCCGCCAACAAATTCAGGGAATCTGCGGTCGCACTCGGAGTGTACGAACAACTTATTATAAATGCAGTGAAACATATGCCCTGCGGCGTTCTTATATTAGTATTACAGCATGTTATATTTGAAAATTCGAAACTTCGGGCATCGTGTTGGCGGTGAGTTGTAGTTAAAGATCTTAACCGGGCCGGAGGTGGGGTTTAGTTTAAACTCGAGATAAACATAAGTTTAGTCGTGGTGGAACGTGCAATGAAATTCAGAATTCCACTTTGCATTGTTTGAGTACGTTTCCCAGCCCTTATTTTACACATCCTACCAATACCCGCAACGAATGACTCAAGGAAACGTTTTCAGACTTATATGGTCGTCCTTACCATTGTTCTTTATTAAGAGCGAATGATACCTCTACGTCAAAAACCGCAGAAAATTTTCATTTTTTAACTATATCTCAAGATTGAAACACAACATCAAAAATCTGAGACTACATAGCGCTGTGGTTTGGTACTCCCTACACACTGAATGATAAATGTATTTAACGTTATCATCAGTATGACTGTGATAACGATTTATTTAAATTACTACGGAATTACTTATCACAGTCATACTGATGATAACGTTCAATACATTTATCATTCAGTGTGTAGGGCTTACCAAACCACAGCGCTGTGTAGTCTCAGATTTTTGATGTTGTGTTGAGATATAATTAAAACTTGAAAATTTTCTGCGGTTTTTGACGTAGAGGTATCCTTCGCTCTTAACAAGCAATTTACCAAGACTGAACGCTGAAGCTTATCAGTTGTCACCCACATATAACACCGGCACATTATTGGCTAGATTGTAATTATTTAGTTTGGTTTACCCTTTATATGAGGTGAATGGAAGATTGGGAAAATCGAATATATTTAGACCATAGGCCAGCTAATAGAAACCCTCCCCCCCCCCCCCCCCGTTTAGGAAGGTTTGAAAGTGGTTTTGGGTACCTTTTAATATTACATTTTGATTTTCACTTGTTATTAGCAAACACAACTTTGGTGGAACAGCCAACAAGGGGTGTTTGATTTTGGTCTAAATAGTCCAAATATTAATTGTGAGTCTTGTAGTAAGAAAGTAGCTGTACGTAAGGTTATAGTTATGCATATTATTGTCTTATTTTTTAAAAATTGTGTGAGGCCCAATTGGCCATTATCTTCGGAGATATCACCCTGTGTCTTTTTGGAAATCATGAAATTCATTAGTCACAAATGTCATTAGCGACCACTCTAATGAAAGGCCTTGATGAGTACATTACGAATAAGTAATTTATTATTTATTATACATGTTAATTGTACATTTTCAGAAGTAATCACGCTTTAAACATCAAAATCCATCTTCGGTCACTATTTTTTGCACTATTAGCTAATAAAGGTGAGAAGTTTCCATTTTTTTCTTTGTAGCTTTGAAATATCCGTTAGTGTATTAACATTCTTTGTAATATGTGATTTCCATAGAATAATATCCATTGTAGGTTATTGTTTTAATTTTTAATTTAATTTGTTTTACATTAATTAACGTCGTTAAAAGAAAACCACGTTTATTTAAGGATTGTGCAGCCTTTATGATACAAATGCATGTCGCTTAGTTGGTGGAACAGTCAAAGGTCACAAAATAACAAACATACATAAACGCTCAAGAAACGCAATTAATATTTATATATATATATATATATATAAACGTTGAATTATCATTAAAAATAAAATTTGGATTGGTTTAACCGAAAAATGTATCCTTACTTTATATATATATAGTTGACAGCTCGACACCCTGAGGATAGGATCCATAAGGTTCCTGAAACGTCGGTACAGTATGGAGGTAGGACGTGGCGAAATAACCCGCAATTATTTTTATTTTATTGACATATATATATATACATTTGAGATGCCACATTTGCCCCTAAAAACATGTTGTCTATTGAGTAAAAATGCGAAGACAATGTATTCAAGTATACTCAAACCCGCTTCCATCATCTTCCACAATGTGGGTAATATGGGAGGTCATAGACTGGCCAGAATATAATTATTTTCTACTCGAAGTAAACCCAAAAATGTATATGGAAAGTTTTGTGCACCCCTTAAATAGGAAAATGTATTTAATTAAGTATTTTGAATGTTAAAGAATATATACGTCCAGAAAATTGTTCATTTATTGGGCTAGAATCGCAATTAACATTAATATTGCTCCTTATTTCGCCATGTTTGGATACCCCTGGTGGGTGCATCCACCAAAACTATGTTGGTTAACAAGCTAAAATCGAAAGACAGTGTACCAAAGTACCCAAAAACAGATCCAAACTATCCGGTATATGGGGAACGGGGGGTTACAAATAAATGGGGTAAACTCTATACATGTTATGCTCAAAGTAAACACATAAAGTATATAAATTATTAAATTATATATATTATATATTCTGTTACGAACCATTTAAATGGGAAATTGTATAATTAACAATGTTAATGTGTTAAAGGTTACTTACTTCTACAAATGTTCATTTTATTGTCAAAATCACAATTATCATTAATATTGCTCACTATTTCGACATTTTGGATAGCCCTGGTAAGTGCACTCACAAAAACCATCTTGGTTAACAAGTAAAAATCAAAAGACCATGTATCAAAGTATACAAAAACGTTTTCAGATCTTCCACTTTTGGAGGGGTGGGGGGTTACAGATGGGGCAAACATGATACATTTTAACTTAAAAAATTCACATAAAATGTATATAGAATGTTTTTGTCACCCCTTAAAAATAACAAAATAATGTTATTAAGCATTTAAGGTGCTTGAGGTTATATTCTTACAATATTTTAATTTATTCTCAAGAATTGCATATAATATTAATATTGATTTGTATGGTGGCACATTTGGACAACCCTGGTAGATGCAGCCACCAAAACCATGTAAGCTAACAAGTGAAAATCGAAAGTACATATATAATAGGTAGTAATCGAAACCACTTTTAGACCTTTCATTACTTGTGGGGTGGGGCGTTACAGAGCGGCCAAACTATATAGATTTTATGCTCGAAATAAAAACAAAACAGTATAAATAACTGGTTTGTGTAACTCTGAAAATAAAAAAATTGTATTTTTTGATAGCTAACGTATAGAAAAGTATATCTTTATAAAAATAGTTTATTATTTGAACAAGCAACATACCTCAATTAATATTTTTATGGTTTTCACAGTACCACATTTGGACACTGGTGGATGCACCCACTATAACCATGTTAGTTAACAAGTGAAAATCAAAAGTCAATATGTAAAAGTACTCAAAACCACTTTCAGACCTTCCGCACCGGGGGGTGGAGGGGGGGGGGGAATTATAGTTGGCCCATGGTCTAATTATTTCAATTCGTTAATAATATGTATTTATTTGCTATGTTGATGATAACTTTCTAATGTATAATAGATTAATTTCCCGCTATAATATAATGTAGTTTTTATTCGCCGTTTACCTTTTGATATTCAGTTTTATAATGGAATAGTATACAGAATTAATAAATACAAAATAAATAAGTAAAACATAAGTACACATTAAAAAGAAAATATGAATAAATAAGCTCACCCGAGATTAGCATTAATCCTCGTTTACTTGTCAATGATGTTTTGCGTCTTGCGTTGCTTTCTCGTCTGGGCTAGAGCGTTCGTTGCCCCCAAACGGCTGTTACTCGTTCTTGCTGTAGCAGTCCTTCCGCTCGAGCTGTTTAAAGATTTCCCTCAGGCAGGGAGAATATAGTGATAATAAAACGTCTGAATATAACGGTCAGATTTAATTTTTCATTGGCTCCTGTTATTGTAATAGCTTCACGCCCTTTGGTTTCCGGCTACGTTGGTGTGATTTCATTTGCCCAACTTTTTATAACAGAAACAAAAATTTTCGCTTGTCTGTAAATTGTTTCACCACTTCTTGTACAAAACATAATAATAATTGAAATTGGTGTTTAGTAATTAAGGTCGGGACGGTGGGGGGGGGGGGGGGGGGGGGGGAGTATTAATGTTACAATTGAATGTACTAAAGGAGAAGACGAATGAGTGCTGTGAGACAGAAGATAAATAAAATAAATTTGAGGTACAAACGATGGCAATAATGGCAAGCAACAACTGTTGTGCCATTGAATCTCTTACATAGTACTTATGGTTCTCCTGTACCAGGAGTTTATTATACTTTTGTTGAATTGTGCCTTTTAAAAATATCTTGAAATGGAGAATACAGAATGATATTTGAATGTATTTAGATTATTACTAGGAAAACGCTCCGCGTTGCCAGATGAGCGATTTTTTTTGGAAATCAAACAAATCATTTGCATATCATTACTCTTACAAAAAAATCTTTATAATAAACATATATTTTTTTACAAGATGGCGGTTCTGTTACAACCTTAGAATTTGTGTATATTAATTCTCGATATGTTTCTGTTATTCTTGCACGAAATATTATTTAAATCCGTCAAGAAGTTTTCTTTAAATAGATTAAAACCGTCAAGTTGATTTTTCAATGGACTTCCGCATAATTTCATTCACCCGTGCTCTTCTCAATAGGCTCTAATTCATAAACTATTAAACTTATCCGTGTATAGAAAGTTGCATAATGTATATACAGGCTAGACCTAAAACGTGATTTTGTTAAATAATACAAAAACCGCATTTAAACTATAATAAAAGCTATTTAAACCGTCGACAAAGTTCGTTGTTAACCTTTGCATGTTTGCCGTGAAAGTCATAAAACATAACACGTTATAGTAGCCATTCTATGATAGCTATCCACATTCCAAATATATAGTGAGAAAGGTATGAGTGCGCACGCCATTTTTTGTGCATACTATGTGCATCTAACTATAATAGCGACTCGACATTGTAATAGGGTCCGTAGATGGGAATGGGTTTCTTGCTAAAACTACCAATTAAAAACAGCAATTCCCAAATCACACGGAGGTATAGCTTTATTGTCACATGGAAAACAATCCGCCAGCTACCGGTCCATCGACCTCGCCACTCCGGTAACCACTGGCCGCCCTCGCGCTCCCACCCTTGCAGTGGCCTACCGCCTGCCTCAGGGTTGAGGGGGAGGGGAGGTTCCTTGTACCTGTGTGGGGGTAGTGACGTATCCTATTACAGCCCCCCACTTAAAACACTTGAGACAATTGAGGGTTTTAAGTAACCATAAACAGTAACCCATAAAGTAAGTAAAATTAGTAAATACAAATACATCAAATCATTGATAGTCATAAACTGTAGCTGTAAGCCAATAAAACACAAATTATAGTTATCCGACAGTCTGACGGACTCAGGATACACTAAACAGTACACACTAAGTATAGAAAACCATTGCAATTTATATTGTACGGCATATACCATTAGAACTAAAATTACAAAATACCAACAAAAAACATCACACACAAAACCAATAACTGTTGACATCCACCAGGTATCATTTAAATTAAAAATTAAAACGCAGTAATATTGTGAAACAATATTCTGTCACAGACGAGGAAATATCATATGAAACAGATTATGGCAAACATTAGACACTTTAACCCATAATCTTGTAGGACAGACATGAAACAATTATGAAATGTTAGGTTTCAAATTGATAACGTTATGCGTGTTTTTAATTACTTTGCCTGTTAAGTCCTTGAGCTCGTAAGCATTCGGCGCTACCAATCGACTGATTTTAAAAGGTCCCTCGTAGAGGTAAAAGAACTTCTCTATCTCATTCGCGGGTGCACACGAGACGTTGCTCGACTTCAACAAAACAAGGTCGTCATTGTTGAACGTGAGAGGTGTCGTGTTCACTAACTGGTGCCGTTGTTGCCGTCTCTCTGCACGAGAGAGGAGTCGATCATTGGCCAGCGCAAGTTTTTGTTGGTGTGACTGTACCTCCCGTGGCGGCCAGCTGAAGTAGGGGTCGGTGTCCCGTCGGGGCTTGGTGTCAAACTGGAGTTCCAGGGGTGTGAAACCTGTACTGTCATGCAGGACTGAGTTTAGACAGTCTTCTACGGACTGAAGCTTACCGACCCATGATGTGTGTTTGGTGTGACACAGAGTCCGGAACATACGACCCAACTCTCTCATTACCCGTTCGCTAGGATTCCCTTGCGGGTAACGGACAGAGCAATAAGATATGTCTATCTTCAAGTTTTTGAGCGTATCTACCCATAAGTGCGATGTGAACTGTGAGGCGTTATCGGACAAGACCCGTTGTGGTTTACCCGCCGTCTTGAAGTAATCACTCGTTAGCCTCTCTAGTATCGTCTTCGTGGTAGCTTTGTTCATGGCGTAGAGACGAACGAACTTCGTAAATACATCGAGGACGACAAAAATGAATTTAGCGCCTCGCTGTCCTCTTGGTAGGGGTCCGAACATGTCGATGGCGATCAGTTCCCCTTTGGTCGTTGGTAATATTGGCGTTAGGTTGCCGTGATAACGCTTGTTTGGGGTTTTTGTTTTTTGACAGATGTCGCACGGGCGTAGAATGGTGCGGACGCTTCGTTCCATTTTTGGCCACACAAACGATTCGTTCAGTGCCGCGAAACATTTGTATGGGCCACAATGTGCGAGGTTATGGTGGTAATGCCAAACTAGGGACTCAATCATTGGGGCTGGTACACAGGCTTTCCAATCATTGGCACCCTCGGCGCTATTTCGGTAGAGAATACCATCGTATAGGAGGTGAACTTGGGTGAGGCGTTCTAGACGTTCGTCGGGTGTGGCGACGCCGTCCTGCAGTCTGTCAATGATGCGACGGAGGTTGGCGTCCTCAGCCTGCCGTGTTTTGAACGCTGCTAGATCGTCGCATAAACCCGCGGCCATAGGTATCCGCAGACTTGCGATGAGAAACTCCCGCTGGTCGACGTCACTGCCACGTGTGAGCGTGTCATGTTGACAGTCAGCTGGGTACCGAGACAAGGTGTCTGCTACCACGTTTTCAGAGCCTCGGCAATATTCGATTGTTAAATCAAATTCCTGTATCAGTAGAATCCATCGCGTGAGTCTGCTGCTTGTTAGCCGACACTTCATTATAAACGAAAGGGATTTGTGGTCGGAAAGAACGGTGACTTTGGATCGTAACAAATAGACGCGCCATTTTTGCAACGCCATAACTATGGCGTAGGCCTCTCGTTCTGTAGTAGTATAACGTCGTTGCGCGTTATTCAGCGACTTGCTGGCGAACGCGAGAACCCTCTTGTCTCCATTGTCGTCGAGCTGATAGAGCTGAGCGCCGACGGCCACCCCTGAGCTGTCTGCTTGAATGAAGTACCTTAAATTAGGTCGTGGGTGATGAAGCATGACCGTGTTTAAAAACAACTCTTTAGTTCGCTGAAAAGCTGTTTTCTCCTCAGCCCCCCATTTCCATTGAGATGATGATTTCAAAAGGTTTTGCAGTGGTGCCACTATGTCCGAATATTGATTGCAGAAACGACGATAATAGTTACACATTCCGAGAAAGGACTTCAAATGTTTGACGTTTCTTGGTTCGGGGAACTCGCGTATTGCCTTGGTCTTCTCTGGGTCAGTCTTCACGCCCTCCGAAGTTACAATGTGCCCCAGGAATGGCACCGACTGTTGGCAAAACTGTGATTTTGCGAAATTTGCAGTCAGCGACGCCTTTCGTAGGCACTGGAATAGCAACCTTAAATGGCGTATATGCTCTTCCCATGTTTCCGATGTCGCAAGAAGGTCGTCAATGTACGGCGTCGTAAAGGTTAACACTTCCGGCCCCAGGACTCTATCCATGCATCTTGTAAACCCTGCGACGGCTGTGGAGATCCCAAATGGTAACACTTTGAACATGTATGTCTTACCATCGTGTAAGAAACCCGTGTATTGCCGGTCTTCCTTGCGCAGTGGCACCTGGTAGTACGATCGCGTTAAGTCTATGGTAGACATGTATTTGATCGTCTCGAAACGTTGTAAAATTTCCTCTGGGTCTTTAACAGTTTCGTGGTCTTTCACCATTCTGGAGTTCAGCTTTCGCCCATCTAAACATAGGCGCACGCTACCATCTTTCTTTATAACTGTGACGAGAGGGTTCGTGAATGGCGTAGGACCCCTCTCAATAATGCCGTCCGCCAACATTTTGTCTATTTGTTTTTGAACTGCCGGTCTCAACGCCTGTGGGATAGGGTAGGCTTTTTGCCTGAATGGCGTTGAATCAGTCAGTTGAATAGAGTGTTCATACATGTTCGTTAGGCCTGGTTTCTTAGAAAATATTTCCTTGTTGTCCTTCAGGATGGTTCGAAGGTCGTTGCATTGTTGCTCAGTTAATGTTTTCATGTTGTCGACCCTTTCGTCAATCTCTGCGTCAGCTGCAAACTGTCAGTTGATACACAATTCCATCATGCGTGAAATTAGGAGCGGACTGCAAGTAATTGTAACACTACACGGCTTGTATGGCTATTGTCATACAATGCGCGAAGTTAGGGACGGACTGTCAGTTGATACACTACATCGCTTGTATTGCTACTGTCATACAATGCGCGAAGTAACGGGCAGACTGTCAGTTGATACACAATTCCATCATGCGTGAAATTAGGAGCGGAAGGCAAGTAATTGTAACACTACACGGCTTGTATGGCTATTGTCGTACAATGCGCGAAGTTAGGGACGGACTGTCAGTTGACACTACATCGCTTGTATTGCTACTGTCATACAATGTGCGAAGTAACGGGCAGACTGTCAGTTGATACACTACTTCGCTTGTATCGCTACTGTCATACAATGCGCGAAGTAACGGGCCGACTGTCAGTTGATACACTACTTCGCTTGTATCGCTACTGTCATACAATGCGCGAAGTAACGGGCAGACTGTCAGTTGATACACTACTTCGCTTGTATCGCTACTGTCATACAATGCGCGAAGTTAGGGGCAGACTGTCAGTTGATACACTTCAATGCGCGAAGTAAGGGGCAGACTGCCAGTTGATACACTTACTCGCTTGTATCGCTACCGTCATACAATGCGCGACGTAAGGGGCAGACTGTCAGTTGATACACTACATCGCTTGTAATTGTATCGCTACTGTCATACAATTCGCGAAGCTAGGGGCAGACTCTCAGTTGATACACTACACCGCTTGTATCGCTAATTTCATACAATGCGCGAAGCTAGGGACGGACTGTCAGTTGATACACTACTTCGCTTGTATCGCTACTGTCATACAATGCGCGAAGTTAGGGGCAGACTCTCAGTTAATACACTACATCGCTTGTATCCCTACTGTCACACAATGCGCGAAGTAAGGGGCAGACTGTCAGTTGATACACTTAAATGCGCGAAGTAAGGGGCAGACTTCCAGTTGATACACTTACTCGCTTGTATCGCTACTGTCATACAATGCGCTACGTAAGGGGCAGACTGTCAGTTGATACACTACATCGCTTGTAATTGTATCGCTACTGTCATACAATGCGCGAAGCTAGGGGCAGACTCTCAGTTGATACACTACATCGCTTGTATCGCTATTTTCATACAATGCGCGAAGCTAGGGACGGACTGTCAGTTGATACACTACATCGCTTATATCGCTATTGTCATACAATGCGCGAAGCTAAGGACGGACTGTCAGTTGATACACTTCACCTCTTGTATCGCTATTTTCATACAATGCGCGAAGCTAGGGACGAACTGTCAGTTGATACACTACATCGCTTGTATCGCTATTGTCATACAATGCGCGAAGCTAAGGACGGACTGTCAGTTGATACACTTCACCTCTTGTATCGCTATTTTCATACAATGCGCGAAGCTAGGGACGGACTGTCAGTTGATACACTACATCGCTTGTATCGCTATTGTCATACAATGCGCGAAGCTAAGGACGGACTGTCAGTTGATACACTTCACCTCTTGTATCGCTACTGTCAGACAATGCGCGAAGTTAGGGACGGACTGTCAGTTGATACACTTCACCGCTTGTATCGCTACTGTCATACAATGCGCGAAGTTAGGGACAGACTGTCAGTTGATACACTTCACCGCTTGTATCGCTACTGTCATACAATGCGCGAAGTTAGGGACGAACTTTCAGTTGATACACTACTTCGCTTGTATCGCTACTGTCAACCATGCGCAAAGTTAGGAGTGGACTGTTAGTTACACTGGTTACACTACACAGCTTGTATCGCTACTGTCAATCATGCGCAAAGTTAGGGGTGGACTGTTAGTTACAGTACACAGCTTGTATCACTACTGTCAATCATGCGCAAAGTTAGGGGCGGACTGTTAGTTACACTACACAGCTTGTATCGCTACTGTCAATCATGCGCAAAGTTAGGGGCGGACTGTTATTTGCACTACATCGCTTGTATCGCTACTGTCATACGATGAGCGAAGTAAGGGGTGGACTGTCAGTTTTGTAACACTGCACCGGCTATAGCGCTAACGCGACTGTAATGTTCAGCGCGAGTGAGTGCTGAACTGTGGCTGCTGTGGCTATCGCCAAACCAGCCCTATCGTTCTCCCACCGAGTCTAGGTTACATTATGGCCAGGCCTGCTTTATGGCGGTGAAGCGCTCGTACCCCCAGCGTTTCACAGCCGCTATATATTAGCACGTTACAGTATGAATGTTCGCCAAATCGTTAGATAATTAACATAGCCGTTACGTAAACTGAACCGCAAACTCTTCGTCTTTTTCGGCGATTAATTAAGATATTGTTAACTAGTAGCCGTTAAATAATAATTGGTCAATTCTGTTTGTTACACATGACTTGTTCCTTGCAAGCTAATATATAAATATAGGCGCGATTGATGTGGAGCGGGTAGTGTAGATGAGAGGGGATTTCGTCCGTTATTCCCAGGACTTCTCCTCGGGCTGAACTCAGGACACCTCCTTGGCCGATAGAGGCAGCTCAGCGGTAAGACGCGAGACTCTAATTCGGGAAGTCGCTGGTTCAATTCCGGCCACCGGCAGTCTTGACTGATGTTTTTTTCCGAGGTTTTCCTCGGTTGTAAAGGCGAATGCTGGGATTGAGTCCTACTAATAGCCCTCGGACATTCTTTCCCAGCTATCCAAACACACTAATAACCTACTTGCACATCAGGTAAAGCTGGTGTGCACCCTATAGCAGGTAAAAATTACTATTATTATTTATGGTTGAAGCTATATAATACGCAATCATTAATCACATATGGCGATTAACTATTAACCAAATTAACACAATACAAGCCCCAACATAAAAGTATCCATCAATTCTCTTTATTACAATTGTGAAATATCAGATTCATTCTGATAGCAGATAATTTTTTTTATTGTCTTGTCGACCCCAAATTCCAAAGAATTGGCGAAGGTACAAAAATAACTTGAAGAAAAATAAATGTTAAATTTTCAATTGTAATATTTATGTTAAACATTGTTCACAACGATTCAAACATGTTTAGAGGAATAAATTATGTCAATATACTCACTAGTCAGGAGTATTTAAATGCCATGGCGATACATGGTTATAACCCTCAAACTAACAGCCCCACGCGCGAGACTGCTTTTACCAAAACGTGTATTGACCACATCTTCCTACAAAGACAACATCACCTAACCTGTACCTCAGCCATAATAAAAACGTTTATTACCGACCATTACCTCACTTCGCTCAGTTTAAACCCCTGCAAAAATAAGATCAGGCAAGACTCACCAAATGTAAACACGTTTCATCACAAAATTAACTATCTTAACTTAGAACAAGATATCTCAAATGAAACTTGGACCAAAGTTTATGAAACAGCAAATGTAGATCCAGCATGTAATCTATTCACGGACAACATCAAAACATATATACAAAAACACATTACCGTTAGCATGGTAAAAAGTAACTCAACAAATAAAAAAAATAAAACCATGGGCAACCACCGGACTAATTACCTCAATAAGATATAGAGACAAGTAGACTACAGTCCACCTCAAATAGACTACAGTCCACCTCAAATAGACTACAGACCACCTCAAATAGACTACAGTCCACCTCAAATCCAATCCCAATCAACTGTTACGACAGGAATCTCTAAAGACCAAGGCAGGACCGCAGGAAAGGGGTATTGGTCACAGACACGATCATTTCATCTGGCGTTAACTTCATAACACAATCCCAACAAAAATAAGATACCTAATGCACACAAACAAAATTCTTTTCAACAAACAAGTTAAGAAATGTATTATGGAAAAGGGTAGAGAAATCTCGTCGTCTTGTGAATAATGTACATTAAACAAACACATTCTTACTTACCTACCTAAGGTTACTCGGTTATTAATATAAAAAATGGTACTTTTTATTATACATCGTGTTATTCACATACTACCAGACTGCAATGACTGCTGTACTAAAACGTAAATTTTACCCTATGTAATGAATAAAATCTTTAGACTTGTTAATTATATTCACTGTAATGAAATCATTCTATATTTTGTAATCCCTAAATTCTTAAATTCCTAATATAATTCATATTGTAAGCAGCTAATCACTAGCCACATTCATGATCTGATACATATGTCACTGCATTTAGTTTGTATACCAATTGGTAGCTAACTACAACTCTCTGCAAATTAAATTAATTTCATTCATTTAATTTAAATATGTGGTATAAGTAAAGTAGGTAGGCCTACCGAACACATTCACTATGTTCATTTCATACCTGCATTTCCTTATATTAAAACTTTACTTGTTTTATTTTTATTTTCACTACCTGTACTAGGGTTTAGATGCAAGTCCCAAATCCATATTAATTACGTTAATTATTGACGGTAACCATCATGCTACCATATACCATATATCATACCATTTGATCATTATTGGAATGTTTGGTTCTGCTCTATTTTTTTTCAATTCAATACTTGTTACTTATAATAAGGATTACTGCCACTACCACTGTAACCATCATGCCGCTATCTTGCACATTTATATAACTGTAAAACAATATAAGAAGACTGCCACACACGACTCCAATCCTAGGTGGGTTTTCTGCCTTTCATAAACTACCATGTACTAAAATGCAATTTGTATTGTATAATAAGGAGAAAATAAAGTCATTAGCTATTCTATTCTATTCTATTCTATTCTAATATCAACCAGTATTTAATTCGATTCACGTAATACTATAGGGTAGTTCTATTGTTGGACTCACTGAATGTCTACAGGAAGAATTTAAAACTTTGTATAAGTTACAATATATCGCCACCCTTTACTGTGTCTCTTTGCATACACATCCCCCCCCCCCCCCCCACAATACTCGCTTCACTTCATAGAGCCACGCTCAACGTAGTGTAATGGGGATGACCGGAAAGACGCTTAGAGACCAAAAGATCAAAGTACCCACATAACCGAACAAATGACACACCAGCCAACAGTGCAGCAAGTACAGTGCTTCTCATACAGTATGCAGGGCATATAATTTTTTATGAGTCTGCTATACATTTCAAACTATCAAGGAATAGCGCGCGCTGTATCATTGTCCGTGTTATGTATGTTCAACAAAAGCTGAGCAATTCAAATACAACAATTGAGAGTAAAACATCGCCAGTGCGTTAGTTCATTTTTTAGCCACCAGAATACGAAGTGTGTTTAGTGCCGTTATGTCCATACATAAGGACTCTTGAAATTTTTAGAAGAAATTATTTCCGTAGGGCGTTTGTAGGTCTATCCCAGAATTTTTCTTATGACTGAGAAAAGTCTTGGACAAATCTTTATTAAAGGTTTCCGGTAGCCGAAAGAAAACTACCACCTCCCGAAAAAAGAGTCAAGCGTGTGACCTCTGAGCTGTCTTTAATACATGACACCCCTAAAGGTTCTTCGGTTCAAAGAAGTCTATTATTAGGATCTATTATTTGTTGTTACCGACAAACTCGACAACCATGAACATATGACGTCGGGGTTATTTGGAGGGAAGTGACAAAACTATGACTTAATGGGAAGAAAAAGGAGAGTGGGGGACGTTGATTGCATTTCGTTTGGCTTCTTCCCCTCGACCTGTCCTGCTAGGGTGGCCCTACCAGAAGCATACGCTTCCACCGGCAAACACCTGCTCACGATGAGGTAGGAGATCTGTCTGATCAAAGAGGACTTCCACGTATGCCAGTGCATGGTCACACAGCCTAGTATTCATTATACTCAAAATGTGAAATTCATTATTAGGTGATAATATTTAATTTTTAAATAAAAACCAAGACTAATTTCAGTAACAAAAATACTACAGAATACTGACACAGTAGTCTTAGGAAAAGTTTTGATCCCACTTAAAAACTTCGTTTCTGTTCAAGCCTACCAACTCCTTTTTTAACGCCGCTCATCCATCACTTGTGCAAACTTGAGGGAACGAAATCATAACTCGGTTGGCCCAAAGTGCAGTTTTTTATTGCCGCTATTAGCGAACTTTCTCTAAGAAAGTTTTCTTCGGCCAAAGACTCCCTTTTAAGAGGGCGCACTATTAAAGATTTTGTTTTAGCAGTAAATTTTTATGTGAAACTTTTTGTTGTACCCCAAATTCTTTGGAGGGCTGCGTAAGGGTAATGGAAGAAAATCAAAATAAATAACACTCTGGTTAACAAATATATTAAACACAACACTCGGCAGAATTTCACGTCAGCACGTTATGTTCAGAAGAACCTCGTATTCGTGTTGACACTTTTTATCAAGATTACTTGTAGAGTTGGTTCAACGCAAGTATTCTCATGCTTACGACATAGCCGAGTCTAATAGTACCAACTTGATTGTCTACTTCTGTAGTTTGTGACATAAAACCGTCACAAAGGCGGGTGACCACGCAGGGGTTCACCCAGGCTAGCTGCGGCCGGAGTTGGGTTCGTGGGCGTTTGGCTAATTGACGGCGGGTGAGAGTGGTGGTAGGAACTATTGTAAATATACTATTATAAGAATAAAAGCGGGCTCCATCTTGTTCTATAGTGAATTTGCAGGGACAAAACAAGAAAGTGTCCAGGGGATGGGAGGCTATTGTAACCAGTGAGCAGAGCATAATATAGAAATGATAATTTATTGTTGGGATAAATATGCTTGACAAAAAGTTGATTGAAATAGTTACAAAGACTGCAAGAAACATTACTTTCTAAATCGCCACAAAACAGTTTTGACATGAGCACATTTAAATGGGCGCTTCTAAATTTAACAAAAGAAACAAAAACATTCGTGCAATGTGTCACAACTATGTGCCTGAATAAATCCTTTAGCAATAACAGAAAGTCAGCGATACGGTATGTCACAGAGATATCTCGATATTGAATACAGGCTACATTTACAAAATTTGACACACAGTAACAAATGGCTCCACTGCCCCCGTGAGCACTTGCGAACTTACACACACCCAAATGAATCCAGAAAATTACGGAATACCACGGTATGAAATTTACCAGCATTAGAAGGCAATTAAAAAGAGCAAATAGCCAAAGACAACATGTCAATACATACTGTTACAAATACTTGGATGCTCAATCCAAAATACAACCTGTGGCTCATGTGTGTAAGATCCGGTGTACTCACACTTACGGCTCTGAGAGAAGTGGGGCTTGACAAATGTATGAAATGACTTTTATAACATCGGTAGAGATAAAAGAAAATGACGTTAGATTTATATATAGAAATTACGTCATAATGACGTTATGCATCTTCACGAAGACAGACGAGCATGTACGAAGGTGGCGAAGCAGAAAATCAATACTGGAGTCGATGACGCTGAGGTGGGTGCAAACGGTGGAGTTTCAATCTTGATTGCCGAACACACGGACGTCTCGATGTGAGGGCTACACGACGCTAAATGGACGTCTCCATTTAGATCGGAAGATCTACATGTTACAAGTTACTACCATCTATTTGGAAAAGTTCCAACAGGGATAACTTACGACCTTTTGTTTGTTACCTGAAAACAGTAGACGTGAATAATACATTTGTGGTCTCTTTCTCAATGTATATATTTATTCAATAACTCTATCAGACAAGCCACTGTTAATATGCCCACACTGTAATTCGAAATTTTTATTTCTTTATAGTCTTAATTTCACTCCACACAATGTATCCAAGCATTAACTCTTACAATAATTCTTGTATTATATTATTCTTACCAGCTATTGTAGTAACTTAGAACATAGTGCTTATGTGCGGAACTGCCGTTTAATACTAAAATGTAGCTAAGAGCTGTAGCTAGAATAGGTACAAGAGGTCAAATAGAAATTCCATGATGATGATTCCGTTACGATTCATAACCACCGCAAATACAATTTAAACAAATAAATAACGGTAGGCCTAAAGCAGCTATATACGGATACGTTTCAAGAGAAGGCCTGACGTGGCAAATTTAGCTGGAGAATCTCCTACGCGTGTTCCGATAACAGTTAACACTTCTGTGGTATCATTTGAGTATCTCCAAACTTCGTTGGGTTCGATTTCGCGTCTCAGTCATCTCATGATCCCCTGATAAGACGATGACATGCAAAGTGCGGCGAAATGATGAGGTGCCGGGCTATGTACCGTCACACTCAAGATGTGGTACACTTAGTTGCAACGAAGCCTCTGTATTGTCCTAATCCCCTGATAAGACGATGACATGCAAAGTGCGGCGGAATGATGAGGTGCCGGGCTATGAACCGTCACACTCAAAGTGTGATCCACTTAGTTGCAACGTAGCCTCTGCCTTGTCCTGATCCCCTGATAAGACGAAGACGTGCGAAGTGCAGCGGAATGATGGGGGTGCCGGGCTATGTACCGTCACACTCAAAGTGTGGTACACTTATTTGCAACAAGGCCTCTGACTTGTCCTGATCCCTTGATAAGACTGTGACGTGCTAGGTGCGGCGTATTGATGGAGGTGCCGGGCCATGTACCGTCACACTCAAAGTGTGATACACTTAGTTGCAACGTAGCCTCTGCCTTGTCTTGATCCCCTGATAAGACAGTGAGGTGCTAAGTGCGGCGGAATGGTGGTGGTGCCGGGCTATGTACCGTCACACTCAAAGTGTGATCCACTTAGTTGCAACGTAGCCTATGCTTTGTCCTGATCCCCTGATAAGACTGTGACGTGCGAAGTGCGGAGTATTGATGGAGGTGCCGGGCTATGTACCGTCACACTCAAAGTGTGGTACACTTAGTTGCAACGTAGCCTCTGTATTGTCCTGATCCCCTGATAAGACGGTGACGTGCGAAGTGCGGCGGTGATGAGGTGCCGGGCTATGTACCGTCACACTCAAAGTGTAATACACTTAGTTACAACGTAGCCTCTGTATTGTCCTGATCCCCTGATAAGACTGTGACGTGCGAAGTGCGGAGTATTGATGGAGGTGCCGAACTATGTACCGTCACACTCAAAGTGTAATACACTTAGTTGCAACGTAGCCTCTGCCTTGTCCTGATCCCCTGATAAGACTGTGACGTGCGAAGTGCGGCGTTATGATGGAGGTGCCGGGCTATGTACCGTCACACTCAAAGTGTGGTACACTTAGTTGCAACGTAGCCTCTGTCTTGTCCTGATCCCCTGATAAGACTGTGACGTGCGAAGTGCGGCGTATTGATGGAGGTGCCGGGCCATGAACTGTCACATTCAAAGTGTAATACACTAAGTTGCAACGTAGCCTCTGCCTTGTCCTGATTCCCTGATAAGACGGTGACGTGTGAAGTGCGGCGTTATGATGGAGGTGCCGGGCCATGAACCGTCACACTCAAAGTGTAATACACTTAGTTGCAACGTAGCCTCTGCCTTGTCCTGATCCCCTGATAAGACTGTGACGTGCGAAGTGCGGCGTTATTTGTGTGGTGCCGGGCTATGTACCGTCACACTCAAAATGTGGTACACTTAGTTGCAACGTAGCCTCTGTCTTGTCCTGATCCCCTGATAAGACGGTGACGTGCGAAGTGCGGCGTAATGATAGAGGTGCCGGGCTATGTACCGTCACACTCAAAGTGTAATATACTAAGTTGCAACATAGCCTCTGCCTTGTCCTGATCCCCTGATAAGACGGTGACGTGCGAAGTGCGGCGGAATGATGGAGGTGCCGGGCTATGTACCGTTGGGAAGGAATAGGGTTGGACTGAGCCTCAGGGCAGATGCAATTGCCCTGCTAGCATGGGGTGCGTAGCCGATGTTTTAGCTTTGCGGCTCAGTCCCTCCCTAGTTCTGACCAGGACCAGTATTTGTAGGGATGGATCATGCGAAATTGCAAAGAAATACACTGAATTCAAATAGCAAGGGTTACGTATATTTGCTTGCGAAAGTGCCCTATCGGTCTTTAATTAACGATAACGTTGTGAGTGTGAGTGCGTGGTCAACATGTATTTTCCTACCCTTTTTACAGCGGCCTGACGCAGTGACTGGGTCAATCCTCCGATCCACTGTTATCCTTGGTTCGATCCCCGTCGGCCGTTATCAGTCTTCTCCTCGCGATCAAATGGCCCGAGCCCGTCGACCACTACTCCCTCTCTTCTCGTTCCTCTCTTCCTTGGTTACCAAACTGAATCATCAATAATATTCCTTTTTCCTTCTCCTCCATTGTTTCGGACCCACCGCCTGGCCAAGCGTGATTTAAATAAATACCAAGAATCCAGAAGAAGGACCATGAAATGGTCCCATTCTTCACATGCCCGGCCTCCCAATGAACGATGACCTCATCGTTCGTAGAATCTCTTCATCCCTCGGGCACCACGGGATCCCTCGGCATCTCCTCAACACAGCAGTTCCATCAGGCATGTATATGGCGTTGACCAGTTTCTTGTATAATCCCAATATGGTTCAAGTATCCTCGTATGATCTCGTTAACGTCTCAGGTAGTTTCGTCGTCGTCCCGGATCAGTATCATAACCCAATCATTGTACCAAGCCTACCCGCAATACCCTACACCCCGCGCTCACAATGTTATCGCTTACCTCAGATTCGTACAGGCCGCTAAAATCCTAGCTGAAAACAAAGACTCTTCCTATATAAGGTCTACCTGAAGGGGAGAAACCCTAGCGGCGACAAATGCCTCTGATATAGCTAACGAACTTGCACACAGGTGATAGCAAAGAAAAAAACTGAAAAATATCAACACCAAGACCTGTGTGAGAAACCAAAAATATAAAACAATGTATCCTACCTACTGAGTCTTTGTCCGAACCAATATCAAAATAAATTTATTACGTAACCCTTGTGATGTACAATTGAGCTCGCCCCGACAATTCTCAGCTGGCGGCTCGTCCGCAGGCATGTACTGCGTACAAGACAGCAAGTTAGTGAACTGTGCCTGTAACAGAAAACAACCTTGCGCCAGTCACAATTCAAGGTTGCCTTTACACACAACACACAGCGAATTCCACTAACGCCAGAAAGAACCACTAGGCCACGCACGTAATACAACCAGACACATGCTAATAGATGCAAAGAAGAGTATGGAAAACTTTCCATACTGAAAGTGGTGTCAACATATCCGGCGAACGCATTCCACATAAGTCAAGCAAACACATACCACGAAAACTATTGCCAATAATGTGACTATACAGCCAGCAGATAACCTCCGTCATAATAATGACCATCGTCATACAGCCCCCCCCCCCGCATGACGTCACTTATTAACATTAACTGTGACTATAGAGTCACCAACCAACCAACATCATAACATTGACATCATACTCATACCCCCTTTAAATGTCCACAAATTCCAAATATGTCCCTCATTGTGACTATAAAGCCACTCACAAAACAACAGCCAAATTATGACCATATCTCCGTTAACCTACGTTTCTTAAGCGCATCAACTCACAATAACTGTGACTATAGAGCCAACAATAAATATGTCAAATTAACGACCAAATATCACCTTCCAACACTAGTTCAAATAAGTCATCAATCCTCCAATATCGTAACCAGAAAGTCACCAAATAAAAGTCGTCTCAATAACGACATCATCACACCGTCACTCAAATACATCACGTGTATCCCCGTACCTCGGCCGATAACTTCATCTTTCAACGACCAAATTAGCGACCACAACGTCGAAACACCACCTCAACCAGAAGTTCCTATCCGTCTTTCCTAGAACGAATGCACCACAGGTACCAACAATAACTAAACAATCAAGTTATACACAAAATGTACTTCCATATCAAGCATCCAAACGACATATATACATCAATAATTACAATCCTAAGAATACAGTTCATTCCTAATAATCTAATCTATCTACATTTTACATAAATTATTTAAACAACATCATCATTCAGTTCGAATCCAGCTCAACACAGTAGAATGACGTCACGCCTGCAGCGATAAACGTTATCAGTCCGTCAGAAAAGGCGCGTGCCGTTAGCCCGAGAGTCGAACCAAAGGTCCCTCGCTCTACGTCCACACCTTCCAAGTGATCGCACACTGGCCCCCAGAGCATTCAGGATGTAAACCCCTACGTTCAATGTACAATACACCCTTCCAGTGCAAACGCAGACCGTACCCACAATTCATGCTACAATCCGAAACAAGCTAGCTACTAAACCGCAATCAAACATACCATCAATCCACAAACGTACCAACCATTCACGTTTCTGGCCATGGTGCACGCCACTCTTCAAGGTCGTACCACGGTTTAAGTCGAGACACATGTACGATATCCTCCGACCATTAATTATTCAATTTTAGTTTAATTCTATAGTTCAAGTCGGACAACTTTTCCACAATAGGGAAAGGGCTCAACCACCTATGAATAAACTTTTCCACTTTGCCAACCTTGCGAATTGGGAAATAAACTTTTACATAATCACCAACTGCATAGTCAACATGTCTACGTCCTTTATCATATCGCAGCTTCTGCTTATTCTGTTCGATCTTTATCACATCCAGAACTTTCTGTCTGGCTTCTCGAAGCAAAGCAATGCGTGCTGTACTATCCACTCCCAGCTGCAATTCCGGTTGAACCCCCGCATCGATAGGAAGGGTGGGCTCCCTT
Source organism: Isoperla grammatica (assembly GCA_945910005.1). Taxonomy (NCBI): domain Eukaryota; kingdom Metazoa; phylum Arthropoda; class Insecta; order Plecoptera; family Perlodidae; genus Isoperla; species Isoperla grammatica. Next base: position 81,996,434 of record OX246738.1, read on the forward strand.
CCGTATACCAAATAAAATGGAGTACGTTTCGTTGTAGCCTGCACCGAGACATTATATGAAAACGTGCATAAAGCGACATATTCGTCCCAATTATCATGATGAGAGTTAACAAAGAATGACAAGAGAGTGCCTAAAGTCCCGTTGAAGTGTTCATCCAAGCCATTCGTGCTAGGTCTGTACGAGGAGGTGTACATAGAACGAACGGCGTACAATTTCTGAAACTAGACTTCCCCGAAAGACTGCTCCCCTATCACTCAGAATGACTCTCGGACAAGAGTGTTGACATATGACGTGTTCAACAATGAAGTTAGCGACATCATCAGCACCTCCCGAAAAAAAGCTTTAGCTATGGCCCACTTCGTAGCGTAATCCGTCGCTGTGACAATATATTTCATATGGTTCTTGGTGAGCTTGAGAGGGCCCATTAAATCCACCCCTATCATATCGAATGGAGTAGCTACCGGGATTGGCTGCAACAACCCCGGCGGTTTGAGTCTAGGGCTTTTCTTCGATTGACAATCACCACAACTTTTCACGTAACTCGCAACCTCCGTACACATATTATCCCAGTAAAATCGTGCCTTCAACTTGCCATAAGTTTTCATAAAACCAAGATGACTACCCCCTCCCGGACTGTAATGGCAATCATACAGCACTTCAACCTTCAAATTATCAGGAACAACAAGCAGCTTCGTCGGTCCGTTGGGGACAAAGTTCTTCTTGAAAAGCACCCCATTCTCTAGTACGCAACTACGCGACTGACGCCGGACCCTAGAAGTAGCCTGATCGGGATCCAATATGGCGTCCATCAACTCAGCTAGCTTAGGATCCTGCCTCTGAGCGATAGCCATCTCATCCATTTGAATCGGCAATGTCATAATTTCCATTGCTCCCTCTATATCCTCCGGCTCAGAACCCTTTTCAGGTAACAACCGTGACAAACAGTCCGCATCTAGATGTTGCTTGCCAGACTTATACACGATTTCCATGTCATAGTCCATCAGAAAGAGAGTCCATCTGGCCAGCCGACCACTCCTTGCACTGCTCGTACGCAAGTAACACAGTCCACAATGATCTGTGACGACTTGGAATCGTCGACTATAAATGAAATGACGAAACTGCTTAAGGGCATAAACCACCCCTAACAATTCGAGTTCAGAGACCCCATAGTTCGCTTCCGCAGCCGTAACACGGCACGAGCTATAACTAATCGGGTGCCACTCCGACTCAAACTGCTGAAGAATAATGGCCCCCAACCCCTCTCTTGATGCGTCTGTCCTGATGTGAGTAGAAGCATCGCCTGAATAGTGTCTTAACACATGGGCTGAGACCAACTTCGATTGTAAAGTCTTGAAGGCCGTCTTCTGCTCGTCATACCAAGCGAACCGAACGTTTTTCTTAGTCAAATTCGTGAGGGGCGCACAAATACGGGCATAGTCCTGTATAAACTTCCGGTAATATGAAGATAGCCCAATAAAAGATCTTACCTGTCTCACCGTTGTAGGGACTGGAAAATCCAGAACCGCCTGAACAGTATCAGGGTTAGGAGAAACTCCCATAGCATTAACCACGTGCCCTAGAATCGGAATTTCCCCAAATCCGAAAGAACACTTTTCCGGATTCAACGTCATATTAGCATTCCTGAATCTCTCATACACTACCCTTAGTCTGTTTAAATGGTCATCAAAGCTCTCGCCCAGGACTAAGATGTCATCAAGATAAACTAGACAATGAGTATATAACAGACCCCTTAGCACTTTATCCATTGCGCTCTGGAATAGAGCTGGCGCCGTAGAGATTCCGAATGGCAGTCGCTCAAACGAGAACAAACCCACACAGGTAGAGAAACTATATATTTCCCTAGCCCGAGGCGTAAGTCCCAGCTGCCAAAACCCCGACTGAAGATCTAAAAAGGTGAATACAGTACAGCCATTAAGACACGCTAACAGACTGTCAGCATTAGCACTAGGGTAACTATAACCCTTAATCTACAAATTGACCTTCCTGAAATCCACCACAAGTCGTAGTTTACCGTTCTTCTTTTTCACCAAGAAAATGGGGTTAGCCCACTCAGACATGGAGGGAGAGATGATACCAGCCCTAAGCATGTCATTAATGTGTTCAACAATGGCCTCCCTCTCTGCCGCACTCACACGATAGGGCTGCAGACGTACAGGCTTGGGATCTTTCAATTCAATATCACAATCTCCAATATTAGCCCTTCCAATCAACTCCGACGACCAGCCAAAAACATCATGAAATGACGTCAACAGTTCTATCAACTTGTCACGTTCAATGTCCGGCATGTCCCCATTCACATTAAGTGATGCAATATCAGCCGGAACATTCCGTTGAGACAGCCGAGTGCACCTGTCGTAATTCATAACATCGGTTTCTATAGTCAGCATATCGGCGGCACTCGTCTCCAGGTTGTCTACGCTCGTTATCTGCTGAGGCAAAATGGCCGTTACACTCGCATCACATGAGTCTGGGACCTCCAGCGCATGTTCTTTATTCATAGCAACTAATTCCGCGTCTTCAACCTCCCCTAATACCAAACCCTTGTACACACATACTGGGAGCGATGAAAAATTAGCTACCGGTAAGACTCCACACATTGCAAATGACAGCATCATTGGGGGAATAATCAACCCCTTACGTTCCATCCAAGTCACCTTAGGTTCAAAGACCCCGACCTCATACGGAAAACCTCCTTCTACTGTGAATTTAATCCGTCCCATCATGCCTGGACCAATAACCACTTCCTTGGCAGCCTTCAACAGCAAGGGCCCAGTCTCCGTGAGATCTATAGAGAATAAATAATCGTTTGACTCCCGCTCCCCCGAAAAGGCAAATAGTGGAGCCTGATTGACAACGTTTGGTATATCCAATCCACTAAAGTTGAGAGTGACGTCAACATCCATTCCGTGCATTGACACGGTATCATTAGAATAATCTATAATAACTTTATATTGGACACAAAAATCACAACCAAGCAAACATTTCACAGACAGTCCCTCGACCGCAATAAAATCCATCGGGAAAACAGCGCCTGCTATCATCAAATCAACACCACAGGCGCGACCAACTACCCTTAAAATTGAGTTATCCGCCGTACGCAACAACAACCCGTTTACCGGGCTTAACTTCAAATGCCGGACCAAATCCGCGCGAATGCAGGAAACCCCGCCCCCGAGTCAACTAAGGAAGAAAAACCTTCAACGCCCAAACTCACAGGAATCCTTAAAGATCCCAACGTAAGATTCACCACAACATCAACTATATGGGTAGCCGTCCCCACCTCACAATCAGCAACAATAACGCCTTCAGCCATCACCTCAGAACTATCCTCATTATTCATAGCAATTACAACCCCCTCTTCAACCGCAACAATCTCCTCCTTAACAGCAATCTCTGGTTGTGTATGATCAACAGTTTCCTGTAAAATGACAGCCATTATTCCCGGGATACGACGCAAAACTTGCGCCCTATGCCGGACAGACGCCCTCCTAATAAAACACTTCCGCTTCTTGTGCCCCACACGAAAACACGAGAAACACGTACCCGTAAAACGGAAATCTTGAACACATTTCCCCTCATCATGCAAAGAGACTCTATCGTTAACCACCGGAGACGTCCCGCACCCCGGCGTGTAACTCAGTTTCCCGCAGGGGGGGTGGAATTTCGTGGTGGCTGCTTGGGCTGTGACCCAGCTGCTGGGCCATTCTGCGCCTGCAGAGCCTTCAATTGAAAACAGTCCCTTATAAAATGGCCAGGCTTCTTACAGAAATAGCACACCACCCGTCCATCCACCCCACGTTGATTACCACGTGCATATCCACGCTGATAACCCCCATAACCTTGAAGCATACCCTGCTGTTGTTGGCAGTGATGTTGCTGTTGCTGTGCCTGTTGCTGTGCTTGTTGCTGTGGCTGCTGCTGCTGTTGCTGCTGCTGCATACAATATCCACACTGCTGTCCACACCCCCCCGTCGGCTGAAGCGCACACATCGCCTGCTGCTCCCGAGCGCTGTTCTGCCCCTTATCCGCTGTTTGCCTCTTCTCCAGCGAATCGACCTTGGCCATCAAGGCTGTCATCGCCTTCACCAACTCAGAAACAGCGCCATCTCCTGAAAACACAGGTCTACTCGACGTCCCCTGCCCCCTTGTATGCTCAACGTGGACAGGCGCAACCACCGGCTGCTTATTCCCCCACTCAGCTGCACTCTTCCTGAACTCTTCGATATCACCAAGCTCATCTAACAGCTTATCCACATTAACAAAAGTCATGTGCCGTATCGCCTCCGCCAAGTCAGGGCGCAACCCCCGAATAACCCACTGAACCCGCTCCCCGTTGGACATCGTAGAGTTCACTTTATTCATCAATTTAACCCTGGCAAAAGCGTAATCATACACACTTTCCCCCATGCGTTGAAGTCGTGCACACAACAACCCCATCCAATACTGTATATCCCCCTTCTTGACTCCCCAAGTCTTAACGAAGTGGGTCTTTAGTCTTTACATCTGACCAGAGCAATGGTTGAACAGTTCCGTCGTCTCGTACAGGAGCTTCCGCCAACCATCTCGCATCCAACGCCGAATACCAATCTGCCTGCCCCCCTGACAAGTAGGACGGCAAAGCCTTCAATTTTTTGTCATCCGACCACGAGTTCACATCACCAGCTCTATCAAAATCTGCAATCCATAATTCCGCATCATCCTCACCTGGCCGAAACTTATCTAAACGCACAAATACGCCCCCACCGCCCTGTGGCTGACTCATACTAGAAGTAATATGCTCCTCAACTCTCAAGTCTGCCTCGTCTTCAAAACTGTCCTCAGGAAGGGGTGTTAAAAACGCCTCATCCGTTAGATCCCCACTGTCGAGTCTTTGCTGACGACGACGCCACTCTAACAACCTTTCCGCAGGAGAAAGCCTTTCACTAGTATTAGGCACACCCAAATTACGAAGAGACGCCCGTAACGCACGATCAGATGGAACCCCACTCATAAGTGAAAAAAAAACAGCAGCAAGACAAACTAACCCTGCTTACAAAACAACCCTGTAGAAGCAACACTCACCTCATCACACAACTTGCCTATCCTTGCAAAAACACAGAATACAAGTTGAACCACGCAACCTCGCAATACAGTCCGAAACACACACACGTAACCCGAGCCAATAATCAAAAATTAAAATTTACGCCAGCCATAATCCATAATACCTACGGTATTACAACCCATACAAAACCGGCGACCTCCACCATGTGAAGAAATAGGGTTGAACTGAGCCTCAGGGCAGATGCATATGCCCTGCTAGCATGGGGTGCGTAGCCGATGTTTTAGCTTTGTGGCTCAGTCCCTCCCTAGTTCTGACCAGGACCAGTATTTGTAGGGATGGATTATGCGGAATTGCAAAGAAATACACTGAATTCAAATAGCAAGGGTTACGTATATTTGCTTACGAAAGTACCCTATTGGTCTTTAATCAACGATAACGTTGTGAGTGTGAGTGCGTGGTCAACATGTATTTTCCTACCCTTTTTACAGCGGCCTGACGCAGTGACTGGGTCAATCCTCCGATCCACTGTTATCCTTGGTTCGATCCCCGTCGGCCGTTATCAGTCTTCTCCTCGCGATCAAATGGCCCGAGCCCGTCGACCACTACTCCCTCACTTCTCGTTCCTCTCTTCCTTAATTACCAAACTAAATCATCAATAACCTTCCTTTTTCCTTCTCCTCCATTGTTTCGGACCCACCGCCTGGCTAAGCGTGATTTAAATAAATACCAAGAATCTGGAAGAAGGGCCATGAAATGGTCCCATTCTTCACACCGTCACACTCAAAGTGTAATACACTTAGTTGTAACGTAGCCCCTGTCTTGTCCTGATCCTCTGATAAGACGATGACATGCAAAGTGCGGCGGAATGATGAGGTGCCGGGCTATATACCGTCACACTCAAAGTGTAATACACTTAGTTGCAACGTAGCACCTGTCTTGTCCTGATCCCCTGATAACACGGTGACGTGCAAAGTGCGGCGGAATAATGAGGTGCCGGGCTATGTACCGTCACACTCAAAGTGTAATACACTTAGTTGCAACGTAGCCTCTGTCTTGTCCTGATCCCCTGATAAGACGATGACGTGCAAAGTGCGGCGGAATAATGAGGTGCCGGGCTATGTACCGTCACACTCAAAGTGTAATACACTTAGTTGCAACCAAGCCCCTGTCTTGTCCTGATCCCCTGATAAGACGATGACATGCAAAGTGCGGCGGAATAATGAGGTGCCGGGCTATATACCGTCACACTCAAAGTGTAATACACTTAGTTGCAACGTAGCCCCTGTCTTGTCCTGATCCCCTGATAACACGGTGACGTGCAAAGTGCGGCGGAATAATGAGCTGCCGGGCTATGTACCGTCACACTCAAAGTGTAATACACTTAGTTGCAACGTAGCCCCTGTCTTGTCCTGATCCCCTGATAAGACGATGACATGCAAAGTGCGGCGGAATGATGAGGTGCCGGGCTATATACCGTCACACTCAAAGTGTAATACACTTAGTTGCAACGTAGCCTCTGTCTTGTCCTGATCCCCTGATAACACGGTGACGTGCAAAGTGCGGCGGAATAATGAGGTGCCGGGCTATGTACCGTCAACTCAAAGTGTAATACACTTAGTTGCAACGTAGCCTCTGTATTGTCCTGATACCCTGATAAGACGGTGTCGTGCGAAGTGCGGCGTAATGATGGAGGTGCCGGGCTATGTACCGTCACACTCAAAGTGTGGTACACTTAGTTGCAACGTAGCCTCTGTCTTGTCCTGATCCCCTGATAAGACGATGACGTGAGAAGTGCGGCGTAATGATGGAGGTGCCGGGCTATGTACCGTCACACTCAAAGTGTAATACACTTAGTTGCAACGTAGCCTTTGCCTTGTCCTGATCCCTTGATAACACGGTGACGTGCGAAGTGCGGCGGAATGATGAGGTGCCGGGCTATGTACCGTCACACTCAAAGTGTAATACACTTAGTTGCAACGTAGACCCTGTCTTGTCCTGATCCCCTGATAAGATGGTGACGTGCGAAGTGCGGCAGAATGATGGAGGTGCCGGGCTATGTACCGTCACACTCAAAGTGTAATACACTTAGTTGCAACGTAGCCTTTGCCTTGTCCTGATCCCCTGATAAGACGGTGACGTGCGAAGTGCGGTGGAATGATGGAGGTGCCGGGCTATGTACCGTCACACACAAAGTGTAATACACTTGGTTGCAACGTAGCCTCTGCCTTGTCCTGATCTCCTGATAAGACGAAGACGTGCGAAGTGCGGTGGAATGATGGGGGTGCCGGGCTATGTACCGTCACACTCAAAGTGTAGTACACTTAGTTGCAACGTAGCCTCTGTATTGTCCTGATCCCCTGATAAGACTGTGACGTGCGAAGTGCGGCGGAATGGTGGTGGTGCCGAGCTATGAATATATACATGTCACATAGACTACGCACCGCTTGTATATGGTGAAGACGATTTCGGTTCCATTTAAAACAACTGTAACACGGGAATGCCGAGGGAACGCGGCGAGTTAATGCTGAACACATGCATTTGAGCCAGGTTCTGCAGCGGCGACTACAAAACCCTGTGGCGCATCATGTAGGCGCCAGGCTCGATTTTCAGCGCTTTTACGCAAGGTTACTAAATCAATTATTTTGAGGCAAAGACTGATGCGATTTCCAATATTTAAGACATATTGTTAGTAGGGGTGCGACTAGGTACGTTAAAATCGATTAATGAAGTAATACGTGTGTTCCCTGTTGTAACACGACTATTCGTTAATGTTGTAAAAATGTACGTCTCATGTCGTGCGGCTGTTTCACAACGCCCTCCATTGAATCTAGTCACTCAAATACGCCTGCCGCCACTTGAACTTTTGCAGCGTGTTATTTCCTTACAAGCTCTTTGGCAATCATATACATCATCGTGATTCGAGGGCCACCGGAGGGTAAACCAAAGCTCCGAACACGTCGAGTAAATTGCAGATGTGTATTTTACATGTTTGTTGAAAAATCGGGTTGACTCAATCGAGTGTGAAGGTTTTCTGCACATTTCCGGGAGTGACGTCACGTGTGAGAGACCGACTTAATCTTCTCAGTCGCGCCCAATTGTGACGTCCCGTCATTGTGGAACTTGTTAACGGTACCAGTTGTATTACAGTTTTCTGTTTGTCCGTCTTTTTAGGTCTTATTTATTAGGTGAGTTGGTATTCGTGTGTTTTGTTACCACGATAGTTATTGAGAAGGCGGTGACTGTTTGAATTTGTTGATTTGTGTGGCCTACCGACGGTAAAAGAGTTGGATTGAAGAGTTGTGTTTGGACGAGGACGAAGTTTGGTAGAGTGATTGATTTGAGGTCTGCAGTTTGTTTGGGTTATCCAATTCCACGTTTGTGGTAAGTTTCAGTTCGTCAAGTTTTTATTTAGAAGTAATAGTTAATGGTTGAATTTCAATTTTTGGTATTTTGTATTTCGAATTTAGGCGGTTGTGGAGGGGCCATGACACCGGCGTGAGCTGAATCTAGGCCTAGTACGAGTGAAAGGAGTACGCAGATCGTGGAGCGTACAGACTTGACAGTGGTTAACGGGTATTGTACAAGCCGCAAGAAAAGAGATACGAACTGTTTTAGTCAATACCAGATTCAATTATGTGTTAATGAGTTATTTTGGTTAAACCCTAATACCTTATGTACGGTGGCCACCTTTCTTTTTTTCTTTGATTTATACTGTTAAAACTTTTGATACCAGTTCCACGGACGATTCCGCTTCCTCAAATTTATGCTGAAATAAATTGTAAAACTGATTCAAATTGTAAGTCCATACATATTCCACCTCGTCCATACCCAGACCTTCTGTTCTGTGTTCCTCTTCTTCTGTGTTCTTTGTTCCTCCTGTCTGGTGTTTTTTTTTTTTTTTTTATCTGAACAAAGTTGCGCCCAAAGTAGTTTTGTAAAGGTTGTGAGCTACGAGAATGAAGGAGATCCACGACCGTTCTCCACTATGGAACCCCTAGCCGGACCCGTGGTAAGAAATGTTAAACGGTGGCGTTGCATAATTGGCGCTCGAACGTGGGGCCCCTGTGGTTGTTATTGGGCATACGTGGTTGTTATTGTCTCGACTTTGTTGTTATTGTGCCGACGTGGTTGTTATTGTTAGCACAGTACAGGCTGTCTCCATACGTGGTGGATTGTGTTGGTCGCTGTTGCTTGACGGTTTGTTGATAATTGGTTCTTCGTTGAAGTTTCGTCGTTGTTCAATTTAGTTTTGTAGTAATGTTATCGGTTTAATGCTACCTAGTCTGGTTATTCGACTACGTGTTTGGTATTATTTCAAGTTAAATCGTTTTATCTCTATGGTGATTGGTCAATGCTTGGTCTCGGGGTATTGTTGTTTATAGTAGTTGTTGTTTTGAATCGTGTCTTGTAGATTTTTAAGATGGCTGACTTGGAACGAGAACTGACTGCGATTGGTACTAAGCTGACCGAATTGTCTATGCTAATTTCTGATTATGAAGGAGATGCAGAATAATCACGAAACATTTCACTTAGACTTGTATTAGCTGAACGTCGACTTCACTTGTTAGGTGACAGTGATGCGGTGCAGGAGCGTATTCGTCCACTAAATGAGGATGTTGCTCTACTTAATCGTAGATTTCTTAACATGGTTGAAGCAGTAGGTACAATTCCTGCGGTAGCGGTGCCAGAAGTTCGTAGAGAGGCTCAACGCTCGGAGAGGAATATGATTCCGGTGGCTAAGTGGAATTTAAAATTTACTGGTGAGAGTTCTGATATGAGTTTGGGTGCGTTCTTAGAACGCGTAGATGAATTGTGTTCAGCACGTTACGTCACTAAGGAGCAGTAATGGACCGAAGCAGTCGATATTTTCAGTGGATCTGCGTTGATTTGGTTTCGGTCTGTCAAACGAAATACTCATTCTTGGGCGGAACTGGTTACGGAAATGAGGGCTGAGTTTTCACCCAGCGATTATGATAACAGTTTGATGGAAGAGATAAGGGCTAGAACCCAAGGTGACTCAGAGCGAATAGGCATGTACCTAGCTGTTATGGACAATTTATTCAATCGGTTATCGTATGTTGTGTCTGAAGAGGATAGGTTACGAGTAATAAAGAAGAACGTTCTGCCTTCGATTATGGAAAAACTTTATCTTCGAGATGTAGGATCAATTGACAGATTACGAGAGTTGGGTCGTAGGGTTGAGGACAGTTTACTGTTATCTCAGAAATTCCGCCCTCCCCCATCTTCCAAATTATCACTGGAACCTGATTTAGCTTACCAGGGGTTGAGTAAATCGCGTATTAAATTGGAAGCAACTACGACTGTACCATCAGTACAACTTGCGGCTTCCGCGGCTAATCAAGTGAAATGTGCATGTTGTGGTTGGGCCGGTCATTCGATTAGAGATTGTCAGAAAAGAGGTAATCGGAAATATTGCTTTACTTGTGGGAAGGTTGATGCGACAGTTTTAACTTGTTCGGATTGTTCAAAAAACGTCGTAGGGCAACGCAATCCCGTAGGCGAGCGTTGATTGTCCCGGATAGGCCTACGAATAAATGTATGGATAATATTGGAATGACCAATGTTTCACCATGTGTAGTAGAAGGCGTTATGACCAAACATAAAGAGGATTGTCGTTATTATTTGGATATAGATATTTTCGGCCGGAAGGTTAGAGGCTTATTGGACTCTGGCGCTTCACGCACGTTCTTAGGAGGCAAAGGTTGGAAAATTGTACAACAACTTGGGTTTAAGGTTCAACCAACAAATATTAGTGTGTTAGTGGCGAATGGGGCTGAATGTGAGGAAGAAGGTATTGTCAATTTACCACTCACCTTAGACAATCGTTCTGTTGTTCTTCCGGTCATGATTGTCCCCGAAGTTAAATCTACCCTAATTCTAGGCATTGAATTTTGGAATGGTATGAAATTGGTACCCGACGTTAGTGAGGGGACTTGGTCATTTTCCGACACCCCTGATATAACCTGTGAGTCTCTACGTGTTCCACAACCACGTGAACACTTAACCCTTGAGCAAGAGAGACGTTTAAAAGAGTTGTTAGATAGAAACATTGCCGAAATTGTAAATATTCCTAGTGAACCTACGCCGTTAATACAGCACCGTATCGATTCGGGTGATGCGTTACCAATTAAACAGCGATATTACCCTGTGTCCCCTGTAGTTCAAGCAGAAATTAATCGAGAATTGGATCAGATGTTGAAGGATGGTATTGTGGAACCTTCTTTGAGTCCTTGGAGCTCACCCATTATTTTGGTGAAGAAACCTTCTGGCGCGTATCGTTTCGTGGTAGACTACCGTAAGGTTAATGCGTGTACAAAAAAGGATGCGTATCCCATACCTTATGTGTCAGCAATATTGGATCGTCTTAGAGATAGTAGATATTTATCTTCTCTCGATATAAAAAATGCTTTTTGGCAGATCGGAGTGGAAGAAGCTAGTAGAGATAAGACAGCGTTCACAGTACCAGGTAGAGGGTTGTTTCAATTTCGGAGGATGCCGTTCGGGTTACATAACAGTCCCGCGACTTGGCAGCGTTTGATCGATAAAGTTTTGGGTCCCGATCTTGAACCCTATGTCTTCGTATATCTGGATGACATAATCTTGGCTACATCCAGCTTTCAGCAACATTTGGAACTATTGGAAGAAATTTTCCGTCGTTTACGTAAAGCGTCATTGACACTAAATATGGAAAAAATGTCATTTCGTGCGTCCTGAACTTAAATATCTTGGTTACGTTATAGATCGTTGGGGTCTTCATGTTGATCCGGCCAAAGTAGAGGCAATCGTTAACTATCCTCGCCCGACGAAAGTCAAAGAAGTACGTCGTTTTTAGGGATGGCTTCGTGGTATCGACGGTTTATACCGGAATTGTCAACTACGGTTGCTCCACTTACGGCGTTACTTAAGAAAAGCACAGGTTGGAAGTGGGAAAGCGTTGCCAAGGAAGCTTTTTGTAAAGTTAAAACTTGTCTGGCTAGTGCTCCAGTTCTTACCTGTCCCGATTTCTCCAAACCATTTGTTTTACAGACCGATGCTTCAGAGTTTGGAATAGGTTGTGTTCTATCTCAGGAATCCGACGAAGGGGAACAAGTAATCGTCTATGGTAGCCGTACCCTTACCAATGCAGAAAGGAGATTTTCCGTTACCGAAAAAGAATATTTTGCTGTCATTTGGGCGGTAGAGAAGCACCGTGCTTAATTAGAGGGCTTGCAATTCACGGTCATAACAGATCACCATAGTCTTCTGTGGTTGAATAATTTGAAAGATCCTGTTGGTCGACTAGCTAGGTGGGCGGTCCGACTTCAACAGTACAATTTTACAATTATACATAGGAAATGGTCTGCACATGTTGCTCCCGACGCTTTGTCAAGAGCGAAAGAACCAGTGGCAGTGTTGAAAGTTGTAGCTCCCATTCTAGGTAAGTGGTATTTAAAACTGTGTCACCAGGTACGAGAAAAACCCTAAGATTTTTCTGTTTGGCGTCTAGAAGGCGTGAAACTTTTCAAATTGTATTACGATTATAGTAAGTTACCTGTGGAGGAAAGCGTGTGGAAACGCGTGTTACCTGAAGAGTTGCGTCGAGAGGCTATTATGGAATGCAACGACGAACCCAATGCTGGTCACCGAGGAATGTATAAGACTTTAGCTCGACTCGCTCAAGAATATTATTGGCCGAAGATGAAATTTGATGTATGTCGCTACGTGTCGTCTTGTCACGTGTGTGCTCAGCACAAAGTTTTACAGAGGCGTCCTGCTGGATTACTAATACCTCGAGTGTTTCCGTCTTGTCCATGCGATTTTCTTACTTTGGATTTAATCGGTCCATTACCCCCTTCCTTGAAAAGGAATAAATTTATCCTCGTTGTACAGGATACACACAAAGTGGACTTATCTATTTGAGTTACGAAACTCAACTAGTCAAGAGGTACTTTTTCCGTTAATTAACTAAGTGATTCTCGACAATAGAGCTCCTCGTCGTATCATTGTTGACATGGACCCCAACTAGCGTCTAACGATTTCAAACAGACCATGGATGCCTATGGCGTGGAGGTGCATTTCACCCCACTTTACCACCCACAAGCTAATCCAGTGGAACGAATGAATAAGGAAGTTGGCAACATTATTGCAATCTTTGTTGGAGAGAACCAGCGGAAATGGGACATATTGTTAGATAGTGAGAACCTACCGTGACACCTACCCAATTCCGCCGGCTCAGCCTCGAACCCACGGACTCCAGAGTCGACGGTCCCGTAGAAGTACTGGGGCGCAGCTCTAAGGGTGGTCCTCACAACTAGGGGATCGGGACGTACCAGTCCAAGCAGTTAAGGTTTCAGGAATGAGAAGACTTGATTCAAACAATAAAGGAACCGTGATTTATTTAGTAAGACATTTATCCTAACCGTGGCTGAGAAGTGGCGAATCTGTCTACGGGTTTCCCTGTACAACTTAGTCTAGACGTGTGGCCGGAGTGCCTCTACCTTGGTATCCTGGCGTCGTATCCCTTTCTCTGTGTCCGCCTCGGTCACGCTCGTGACGTTTCCTTGGCCTTGTCGTTCTTCGTTCTCTTCGCACTGTTGGATCCTCAGCCGTTCTACCCAGGTGTCGGTCCTCCGTCCGTCCTCGATTCCAGTCCAAAGCCAATTGCCCCGAAAAAACCCCGTGAACCCTCGCACCTAAGCTTTCCTACGTCATACCCCAGTCACCCCCTCTCTGCCCAACTCAGGCTGTCCCCAGTCATAATTTACCAATCAAACTACTCGGTTCGACCCCCTCTCATAGCAATCACGAAAGAGTGGGTCCGGGCCTCACTGACGAAGTCAACGAACCGGCCCCCTCCCGAACCGAGCAGTCAGCAAAGTTGCTGCATAACCAGGAAATTATAACCGAAAAAGACTGACGAAATAGCCGAGCACAGCGCATACCTTACGGTGACGACAGCTGTGAGCGAACAGAAGTGTCACCGTAAGGTATCCATAAATCACGCAATTAAATAAAACTAAGTAAAAATGAAATAATGAACAATACTTATTTTTATCTCACAATATTACTACCTCAAGTTCAATATGTGCTCCGGACGAGTAAACATGAGACGACCAAGTACACTCCTGCTTATTTACAATATGGACGAGAACTGAGTCTTTGCGGGAAACGTGACCGTGCCACATTCGACACGTCTGGAGAGAAGATCGCAGTGGGTATAGAAGAGAGATGGGCTGGTCTCTAGAATATTCGTGAAAGAGTGCAGTGTAACGTTGCAGAGGCCCAACGTCGTCAAGCACGGAATTATAACTTGCGTCACCAACCTGTTGAATATCGAGATGGAGACCGAGTGTGGAGACGTAACTTTGTTTTGTCTGATGCTACTAAATACTTTTCGGCCAAACTGGCAAAGAAATTTGTAGGACCTTTCGTTGTTTCTAAGAAGTTGTCACCTGTTGTGCTAGAACTCAAAGATCTGACTGGTAAAGCAGCAGGAAAGTGGCATGTGGTGGATCCTAAAAATGTTGTCTCAGGCTAAGATTGGTTTTCTAAGAAAATCAGGATTTTCTTTTGTAGGCAGAGGGGGTGTGACGTCCCGTCATTGTGGAACTTGATAACGGTAACAGTTGTATTACGGTTTTCTGTTGTGCCATCTTTTTCGGTCTTATTTATTAGGTGAGTTGGTATTCGTGTGTTTTGTTACCACGATAGTTATTGAGAAGGCGGTGACTGTTTGAATTTGTTGATTTGTGTTGCCTAGCGACGGTAAAAGAGTTGGATTGAAGAGTCGTGTTTGGACGAGGACGAGGTTTGGTAGAGTGATTGGTTTGAGGTCTGCAGTTTGTTTGGTTTATCCATTTCCACGTTTGTGGTAAGTTTCAGTTCGTCAAGTTTTTATTTAGAAGTAATAGTAAATGGTTGAATCATAGAGATATATACTACTTCGTAGAGAGACGTAACTCAATGCTATCGAGGCGTACACAAAGTTGTTCTCGTCTGTGGCCTAAATCGGCCATGTTGGCCCCGTAAATCTTGTGTATTGGTTTGTTTACATGGTCAATAGTGTGTAGATTAAAGGCTTTATCCAATTCTTCCTGTATATTTCTATAGTTCTGAGGTAAATACATGATTGAGTGATGTCGGAAGGAGATATTTACATATATATATATCCTATACTAATAAAACAATGAACTAAAGCTCAATTCTCCAGCGAGAGCCCTAGGCCTAGGGCCTACACTATATTAATAACACAATTACCTTCAAGCTTAGGTATATGGCCATAACACCATAACATAGGGCCTAGGCCTAGGCTTTACGCCTACATTAGCCTATACTAATAAAACAATTAACTTCAAGCTCAATTCGCCAGCTAGGCCCTAGGCCTAGGCCTGTGGCCTTAATTGATCTAGGCCTATATGCCATTGTGTCATAATGAAGTGAAAAATAGTTCAACCATTCTGATCATGTTGGCAAAACAAATTAGGGAATAACCTATAATAATTTCAAAAAGGAATGATATAATTTTGTACAGAGCTAACTTCTCCTAGGCCTAGCCCAGGCTACCTTAACTATGGAAATATGGAATATGTCACATGTAGTTTGGACACAGCTTTTAGCTGAAATTAAAACGGAGTGATTATGATATTAATACGTTCATACTATGGAACAAACCTTGAATATTTCCATCAGCCATTTCGTCAAAACGGATGAGTGTATGACATGTCAAGCGCACATGGCTATGGAACACGCGTGTTATTCAGATGTAAACAAACCCGGAGATGGTCCAACATGGCGGCCGCGCGCACCGAGGCCTATTCGAGCATAGGTCGCCTACTCGCCGCTCAGTTACGGCTCTCTACGAAGTAGTATATATCTCTATGGTTGAATTTCAATATTTGATATTTTGTATTTCAAATTAAGGCGGTTGTGGAGGGGCCATGACACCGGCGTGAGCTGAATCTAGGCCTAGTACGAGTGGAAGGAGTACGCGGATCGAGGAGCGTACAGACTTGACAGTAGTTAACGGGTATTATACAAGCCGCAAGAAAAGAGATACGAACTGTTTTGGTCAATATCAGATTCAACTATGTGTTAGTGAGTTATTTTTGTTAAACCCTAATACCTTTGTACGGTGGCCACCTTTCTTTTTTCTTTGATTTATACTGTTACAACTTTTGATACCAGTTCCACGGACGATTCCGCTTCCTCAAATTCATGCTGAAATAAATTGTAAAACTGATTCAAATTGTAAGTCCATACCTATTCCACCTCGTCCATACCCAGACAGTTGTTCTTTGTTCCTCCTGTCTGGTGTTTTTTTTTTTTTATCTGAACAAAGTGGCGTCCAAAGTAGTTTTGTTAAGGTTGTGAGTTACGAGAATGAAGGAGATCCACGACCGTTCTCCACTATGGAACCCCTAGCCGGACCCGTGGTAAGAAATGTTAAACGGTGGCGTTGCACAATTAGCCGGCGAGCTGTGATGTCATGGCATTCATTCTCAGGGATACGTGTAGCCAGGGGCGGCTCTACTGTAAGGGCACACGGTCACGTGCCCCACCTATTTATTGGCAACCATTATTATAAATAAATAAACCTGGCCAA
Organism: Isoperla grammatica; assembly: GCA_945910005.1. Lineage (NCBI taxonomy): Eukaryota > Metazoa > Arthropoda > Insecta > Plecoptera > Perlodidae > Isoperla > Isoperla grammatica. The sequence goes on from OX246738.1 coordinate 82,013,098, forward strand.
TAAAACGTTTCTTAAATACTTACTTATTTTTAATTTATAAAATGTTTTGAAACTTTGAAAATGTTTCTGTTACGTTTGTGAAGCCAAATGTTTTAGTTTGAACAGTAGTTAGTGCTCTCCGGTTACAAGCCTGATGAGCCGGGACTGCTCTCGCAAATCTTATGGGGTCTAGTCAACACTACCTGCAGCTATGAATCCCATACTTAACACGTCGTTAAATGCAGCCTCCTCGGTCACAGAGAAAGTGGTGACCGAAGCCAAGTTTGGGTCGAAATCGAATGTGTTTCAATGTCTATCCTCTTTCGCGCCAGATACCATAGGGAGTTTAAGAAATATTTCTATTCTCTGTGCAAGTTTCAAGGGTAGTAGTACAGCACATTAATAAACAACCTGTTGCAAATATACTTTTATAAAAGCTCAGCCTATTAGTGTGAAAGCCTTCCTATTGGAGAATGGTCCCAAACTCGCATTCTGATTTGTGGTCACTTTCAGTCCACGTGGAGTGGACATCTCCTTATCACATACCTGTCTCAATGGGTACGTGCCAGTCACACAAAGGACGAAGATAAGGAAGGAAACAAAGTAGTTCGCGGAAAACTCTCACCCCTCCCAATGTAATAACAATAAGAGTTCCTCGAAAAGACAATTTGACATTTATTGTTGTAATATTTTACTTGAACAGATCACCTCCGTTATCTATTTGTGGGTTCAGTCTGTGTCGAGATTTCGATTTGTGCGGTCAGCTGATGTTGTGAGTGCTATTGGTGAGTGTTTAAACATGAATTCAGTGCAACACATTTTTAAGTTAAATTGAAAATCAGTTACCATTTAGTGTTAAGCTAGAAATTAAAAAACAACAACACTCCACTGTTAGACATCCAACATACTGATATAGGTAAAAAGGTCTTTCCGTAGAAGTTTTAATAATAAATGTTACGAAAAGTATAAGTGGCTGTGTGGTTGTGGGATACAAAAATGCATTGTTTTGCTTCCCGTGTTTATTGTTCAGTGAAAATTCGATAAAAAACAACTTGTAAATAAACTGCCGAACTTCAATTATCTCGTCATTGAGAAGTTTGCGCGAGCAAAGGACAGACGTGTGGACTTCCTCTACCAATAGGTGAATCATTAACTCCTCATTAAATGTATCGAGTAATTTTAGGTTGTGTACTTGTGTTTCACAAGTAACATGATTGTGCCCTTCCCCGGACAATTGCCCACGAGCCACCACTGCGTGTAGCATTTCCGCACAACCCAGGAATGTACGGGGAAAGCTGAGTCTATAGCTACTAAAAGAGTGCAATATTGTCTTATTTTAGTACTCTCTTGAGAATGCTACACATAACAAACATAAACCATTATGTCAATACCCACATTTAGGTTGATTAAAACTAAAAACTATAAAATTAATTAAGCGAGCGTCTCCATTATACCTTCATGGCACTTCGTTCATTTTTTTATTTTTTTTTATTTTAATGTATGTCGATAGAGGTCGAACAGAAAGTCCGATCAACTTGGAATTTCAACCATCCACAAGCCAAGATGTGGATTGAAGGTTAGTTTTGTGACAAAATCGTTCAAAAAGTTAACATGTTACACCATAGTTTCTGCAAAATATTTTTCTGACACACAATGGCGGCAAAATGTAAGATAGACATATTTTTATAAAGATATTTCACGTCTCGAATATGTTCGTTTTATGACGATCTAATAAGTATTGGCAAAGTTACACATAAGTTCGTTCACACAGGGAGAAAATGACATTTTAAAATAAATAGTGGTTCTATATGCTTCTTTAAAAGAAAACAGGAAAATCGACACAATTCGTTACACCAGAAAAAGAAAGCCTGGATTAAAATAACGAGTGCTTTCAGCTTGTATGCAAATGACCGCAGGTATTGTTACGTGAAAGGTACTGTGGATGCTGTGGATAAAGACAAATACTAGAGCTCTGTAAAAAGTATGTAAGTTTTTACTCTCTAATGCCCGATTCCACCAAATGGATTTAAACTCGAGTTTAACGAAGCTAAGCTTATTTTTAAACTTAAGTTTAAACCATGGCCGATTCCACCACGTTTTATTTTCCTTCAGTTAGCTATGCCAAATTTATTTTGTAAGGATGTCTGTGATTGGTTGTTCCAATCACGTGATTTATTTTCATGGCGGACTGTAGCAGTGAGGAGCTTGGCCAAACATAACCTGAAGAAAGATGGAGAAAAAGCAACAACGTTCGCGTGGGAGTAATTACTACGAAAGTGACAAAATATGTTATTACAAATTGTTGAGCAATACCATGGAATAATCGAAAATAAAAAGGAGTAATCGAAAATAAAAAACCGAGTCTGTTTCGTGGAAAGAGAAGGAGGAAATATGGGAGAGAATTGCGGGTGAACTGAACGCTTACCCTATGAGCAAGGGCCAGGGCCAAGGCCTAGGTTAGGTTGCGCAAGGGCTAGGGTCTAGGTCTAGGCTGGCCATGGCTATATGATAGCCTATGAAACACCGCATCAGACGTGTAGCCTGCCATTATAGGGTTAGCATACAAAATAGAACGATGACAAAAGGCAGACACCTCAACATAACCATATTTTGTCGCACACACACTGACAGGCAATGACGAAATCAAAACATTAGTATCACGGCTTGTTATATTTGAAAATTCGAAACTTCGAGCATCGTGTTGGCGGTGAGTCGTAGTTAAAGATCTAAACCGGACCGGAGGTGGGGTTTATTTTAAACTCGAGATAAACTCGAGTTTAGTTGTGGTGGAATGCATAACGACGTTTAAAATTTTTAAACTTAAGTTTAGCACTTGGTGGAATCGGGCATAAGACAGGAAGTGAACAACGCCTTTAACCGAAGCGAAGGAAGCCGTTTAGAGCACTTTTGTGGCGTCGGAAAGGTAACTAGCTGATATTTTTAGAATATGTTCTAAACAGTTCCACGATACTTCTGTAGAAATGTTTCACAAAAAACCGTGTCGGAACACCACCAAACAAATTATCAAACACCAAATTTTGATTTTTTAGGCTGATGCATGTTTTCTGTAATAACTTTGGAAATTATACACTTATATGCCGGATTTTCCACTTTGAATATGTGTACACATAATATCGTTTCATATTAATTCAAATAAGTTAATGTTGTTATTATTTTATACATAATACATCAAATAAATGGCAAAGAAAATCGAAAAAAATCGTTCCGCCCGTTCTCCAACTCGATCACAAACTACAAACGAAAAATAAGAAAATAATTATTTGTACTAGTAGATAGGCCTATTCATTGACTACAAAACTGTGTATTTCAGTTTTCGTTTACGTAAACTTCGTTGCATTGATTGTTGCGTTGTTTGAGAGACTGTATTGCGCGTAGCGCCGCCTCAGCCGGCTGCGCGTAAGGCACAGTATGCAGATAAGCTATCCGCTAATGCAAGCGAATCTCGACCACCTTGACTTCACACAAGTATTACCAATCCCTTCCAACACATGCTTATCAACACACAACAAAATACTTCTGATAGCATGTTTAGAAGGTGGAAACCCTTCTACCACTAATACCTTTCATTCTATTATTTATTATATATATTCTATATATTATATATATTATATGTATTATATATTCTATATTAAAATGAAATTTACGATTGCGTACTTTCATTCGAACTACAGGTGTTTCGGTTGTTTTGCACAGAACAGAGTGAATGCACACACTCACTTACCAAGTAGATTATAAGTATTTAAGTAATAGGTCCTCAAGACAGTGGATGGGTGACAAATGAAAATGGCCTTCTCATACCTCTTTACTACGAAGGTCCGTGTGCATTGCAGATGCTCAACAACTTCTTTTTTGCTTGCAAATCAAAAAAGACGTGTAACACAACATCCTGCACTTGCAATGCTAGTGGCATTGGATGTACAGATACTCCGACAATATACTCCAATGCGCTTTCTCCCCTCAATTAAAATGACGGAAATTTAAACTTGCTTCAAAAACTAAATTCTGACACAGCAAAAGAGGTCAGAATATCAGAAAAGACGTTACATAGCAGACATTATAAAGAACTTCTTAAGGATAACGACGATAGGGTAGCATCGAACAAATGCTTAAAGTCCGGGGACATTTTCAGCGAAACAGAGGGATTTATGGTCGCTATTCAAAATAAAGTAATCAAGACTAGCAATTACAAAAAATACATAATGAAAGACTTCACGATGGATGATAAATGTATAAAATGTAATATGAAGGGCGAAACAATTGAACATATCGTATCTGAGTGCAAAATGCTTTGTAAAACAGATTATCTTCATAGGCATAACCAAGTTGCAAACATTATACATAAAAAATTAGCCATAAAGTATAAACTTATAAACACAACCACTGTGTATTACAAATACAAGCCTGAAAAGGTAATAGATAGTAAAGACTAGAAATTATATTACGACCGGGCAGTTATAACAGACCAAACCATACATCACAATAGACCAGATATTATACTAATTGACAAGAAGAAACAAGAAACGATTTTAATTGATGTTGCCGTCCCTTTATGCCACAATGTAGAGACAACTTGGCGGGAAAAGATAAACCGATATAAGGAGTTAGGTATCTATTGAAATAAAAAGATTGTAGAAGCAGAATAATGTAACTGTTATACCGTTAATTATATCAGCAAATGGCATTGTTTCACGTAAACTCCATGACATTAAACTAATTGGTCTCCATCCGAACACATACATCGAGATGCAAAACGCAATAGTTTTGAACACATGTAGGATAGTGCGAAAATTTTTTAACTAAGAAGAATGAAGACTTCAAGAAGTTCTCCATCCTGATGGTGGTTTTCGTGGTTTTCAACCGTACGAAGAGCGAATGCTTGCTGGGATGAGTACAAATCGGCCACGACCGTACATAGCATCTACAGTTTGGTTTTGAAAAATAATATGGACAATGATATATTTAATTAGTTCTAAGTAGATTTTAATAAGGTTAACGCATGGAAATACTTGACATTTGTGTCCGTACAACATGTTTATGCCGGTTTTGACCGAGTTTGTATGTATTGCAACAATAAACTAATGCCACGCAAATAAGATCATAATATCATTATGCAGTGTATATACTATGAACAAGTACTAATAAGACAGTAACGACTGAAGTTAAACAAGGTTCCTCATGGAACTACTTGACATTACATCTGTATTGTCCGTATAACATGTAAACACCGGCTTTGACCGAGATTGATGACTGTTTAAACTAGTAACATGTAATTAGTGAAGTTAAATAAGGTAGACACATGGAAATACTTGACATTACGTCCGTATAACATGTTAACGCCGGTTTTGACCGAGATTGTATGATTGTGATACATTCAATAAAATAATAATAATTTTGTTTCAAATAATATTTTATATGAATTACCTGTACTTGTGAAGGTATTGCGGTGTTTGAAAGAGTTTGGGAGGAAAAACCGACAGCTGATAGTATAACTCAGTCGCAGCATTTCCTTGTGACTGAGGAAAACATCGGAAAAACTTGTCTGGACTACCAGGGGCCGGTATCGAACCGCTATCTCCCGAATTAGAGTCGAGCGTCTTATACCACTGGGGGTCATCTAAATCATTTTTAAGTCCGACTAGCCCGTCTAGGCCCGGGGAAGAATAGGCCCAGAGTGACTCTGCTAGTCGTAAGAGGCGACGGAAGGAGACCTTGTCCCCTTTCCCTCCACTGTCCCACTGAATATTTCTCCTCCCACTTGGCCCTGCCCTCCCTTGCTGGACTCCCGTATGACGACCCACGCGACGTACAATGGATCTGATTCGGATGTGGCTTTATTCTTCATTATCATCTTTCTCATCTTCATTAACCGCTCATCGTCTCGATTAGCCATTGTTGCAAAAATATGAGACGTTAAGCCCCATTAATCAATCATTAAGTCCGACTATTATTTTGTATAAGATCTTTATACTCAATATCAACCTGTCTGTAATATGCCTGTATATTAGTCGTTGTTGAATTTAAAGTGCAATATACGCTCAATTTCACCGCGACATAGAAAACATCAAGGAGGTGAATATGTGAGAGTAGGTAGGTAGGTAACTTTATTTCCGATTACGTCTAGAAAAACAAACATAACTATCATTGATAAGTATAATATACAATCGCATATAACAATGTATCTTAATCTAATTACCTAGAAAATAAATGTGGATGAAGCAAATTAACCATAAATGATAAGGAGGCCGATGACACCCTCTAAACATACTTTGCATATCGTTGTATGTGTGACTGTGATTGTTCACGACTATGATAGGTCAAAGCGGTCGAAATTCGCTTGCAATAGCACTGGCTGTAGGTGTGATACTGCGCCGTAAGCGCGCAGTCGCCCCGAGCGCGCTGGATAATACATCCTTTCAAACAACGCGATAATCTATGCTACAAAGTTTACGTAAACGATTCTGAAAAACACAGTTCTGTAGCCAATGAGTTCGTCTATCTTATGGTGCAACTCATTTTTTTTTAGATTTTTTTGTTAGCTTTTGATCGAGTTTGAAACCGTGCAATGAGATTTTTTGCTGTTTTTTCCTCCATTTTTCTAATGTACCGTACATAGAAATTCATATCGCTGTTGTTTTTCTTCTTATATTGTTAGACATACACTTTATACACATTCAGAAATAAAAATTGGGTCAAGGACTTTCTTATGACCGAAGTAGTCGAAGAAAAGAAAAACATCTCAAAAAAACAAAATTGCGTCTTCAATATTTTTTTTGACAGTGTTCCGACATGCTTTTTTGTGAAACATTTCTACCAGAGTATCGTGGTACTGTAAGGAACATTAACTGAAAATTTCAGCTAGTTACCTCTCCGACGCCAGTAACTTCTTTAAATGAAGAGCTAGGGCCGACTGTCGCTCTGGCTACTTGTATAGATGACATAGCTAGAATTGTACATGTGTGATATAGTTAGAAGGCGCTGGATCTAACCTAGCGGGCTATTCAAAATGAATGCGTATACATTAGTTCTGATTACTACTGCATAGAATACAACACTCTCCCTTAATCATAACTAATGAACTAGAATGAAACACAAAAACTTAAGTTCTAGTACTAGGCTATACTTAACATTGCTTGTAAACCCAGTTCTTTCATACAGAAAACATGTTTGGGTCCACAGAGACCTTTAGTGAGTACATCAGCTATCATTTTATCAGTTGGAGTATACGTCACCTCAATCTGCTTTTCTTCAACTGCATCTCTGATGAAGTGGTGTCTAATGTCTTTGTGCTTCGTGCGATTATGGAACACAGCATTGTGACCCAGTTTCTGAGCACCTTGATTATCGTTGTGCACAATGACAGAAAAGTCTCGGAGAAACAACTCTTTCAGACATCCCTTCAGGTAAATCGCCTCTTTTGTGACTTCGCCGATTGCCATATATTCCGACTCTGTGCTGGATAATGCCACGGTCTTCTGTTTTTTCGACTCCCAGCTCACAGCAGCTCCTCCAAGTAAAACTGCATAGCCTGTGTAACTTCTGCGGTCGTCTTCTGCACCACCCCAGTCTGCATCCACATATGCGTTAACAATGGTGGGATCTTCCACTTTCTCATATACCAGGGAGTAGTTTAGAGTACCGTTCAGGTATCGAAGAACCCGTTTTGCTGCCTTCCAATGCTCAAGTGTGAATGCTGTAATGATTTGGCTCAATACACTTACAGCGTGCATTATGTCAGTCCTAGTCCACACTGCCAGATACATTAAAGAACCAATCAAACGCTGGTATGGAATGTTCGGCGAGTTCTTCTCAGCACTGTTGTCGTTCCTGGACAACTTCTGGTTCACATCTAGTGGTGTCGCAGTCGCCTTTGAATCGCTCATCCCAAACTTTTGCAATATTTCTTCAATATATTTCCTCTATGGTCAATGAAGATTCTCTTGTTCTTCCGATCTCGTTGGATTCTGATCCCAAGACAGTGAGCAGCTTCACCTAGATCTTGAATCTTGAACTCCTTCGCAAGTACTCCTTTTATTTTTGCTTTATCTTAATCGCAGTTAGACAGAATAAGAAATCGTCGACATACAGGGCAACAATTAGGACAGATTTGCCTTGAATCTTGTAATATATACAAGGTTTGTAACCGGATTTTCTTAGACCTGCTTCAATCAATGTTGCATCTGCTTCCTTATTCCACATTCTGGACGACTGTTTTAGTCCGTAAATGGCTTTCTTCAGACGACAAACTTTAGATTCCTCACCCTTTTTCACGAATCCTTCAGGCTGCTGCATGAAAATTTCTTCTTCCAATTCTCCATGTAGGAATGCTGTGGTTACATCGATATGATCAACGTCTAGATCAAGTTGAGCAGCTAATGCAAAAAGCATTCTCATGGTCGAGCTTCTAACCACTGGCGAGAATGTATCTTCGTAATCTACACCTTGATTCTGGGTAAACCCTTTTGCGACTAGCCTTGCTTTATATCTTGCAACTTTCCCATCTGCTGTCTTCTTTACTTTGTAAACCCATTTATTGTCTACAATTTTTCTATTTGCAGGTGGATCGACCAAATCCAAAACTTGGTTTTCTATCAGCGAATTGAACTCTTCTTGCATAGCCGTCTTCCACGATTCTTGTTCTTTCGATGTCATAGCTTCTTTTATTGTATTCGGTTCTTTGATTTCGGTTCACATAGCCTCATATGCCACCATATCAGGATACTGTTTGGGTTTTCTGTTTCTACATGGGTACCTGGTTACAGGCTCTTGATTGCTTGCAACTTCCCATTCGTCAGGATTTGCTTAATCATGATCCTCATCTTCTGAACTTGAAGATGAATCGTCTGCTTCAACATGATCTTCTGAATTATCCGAGTGAACAACATTGTCTTCAGCCTTGGACTTGACGTCAGAAACTTGTTTGTTATCCAAAGCGATCTTCTCCGAACCTCGTGTCGTATTTTCTTCAATGAAAATTACGTCTCTGGCCTTGATCACTTTATACGGCTTTTCTGGATCTAGCAGACGATATCCCTTGGAATTTTCACAGTATCCCACAAAAATCAGCAGTCATGATTTTAGATCCCATTTCTTGCGCAATTCCTTTGGAATATGTGCATACGCACGACAACCAAAAACTCTTAAATGACCGATAGCAATCTTCCCATCAGCCCACGCTTCTTCTGGAGTCACACCTGGGACTGCTCTCGAAGGCGATCTGTTTTTCAGATATATGGCAGTATTGATAGCTTTTGCCTAATACCTTGTTCCAAGTCCCGAGTCCAGAAGCATACATCTAGCTTTTTCAACTAATATCCGATTTAACCTCTCTGCCACACCATTTTGTTCGGGTGTATATGGCAGAGTCGTTTGGTGTCTTATGCCATTTTTCTTGAGAAACTCCTGAAAATTTGTGTTGGTGTACTCAGTACCATTATCTGTTCTCAAAGTCTTGATCCTTTTGATGCATTGATTTTCAGTGAGCGCTATAAATTCTTCAAACTTGGTCTTCACTTCGTCTTTCGATTTCATCATATATCCGAAAGTCTTCCTTGTTTAGTCGTCTGTGAACGTCACGACATATCGAGCATTTCCCCATGACGGTTCCGACATGGGTCCACAGACGTCGGAGTGTACAAGCTCTAGTTTCTCTTTATCGCGCTTGCCTCCGACAGTCTTGAATGGAGTTCTGCTCTGTTTTCCTTCAATACAAGGTATACACTGTTTATCACTGCCTCACTGGTTCCTGTAACATGCATGCCAGTAGCCAAACCTTGAGCAAGCAAGCCCATATCTCTACGGTTCAAGTGAGCTAATCTTTGATGCCACAATTTGTGCGTGTTGGTCACAGCTGCAGCATTTGCTCTCTCAGTTGTGTCTAGCTTGTACATTCCACAAACATTAGTAGTGGTAGCCATTATCTCCCCCTGAATGTTGTGTCCAACTTGAGGCCCATAGATATGGCACCCTTTCTTAGAGAAGTTTACGTTCAGCCCATTGTTGACCATTGTACTTACAGAGAGAAGGTTAGCGTTCAGATCTGGTACATGCACTACATTTGATATCTTTGTATTACCTGTGTTTGTCTCCACAACTACATCCCCACGACCTTGGGTATCAAGCTTGGCATTATTGGCTACGGTTACCTTCTTGCTTTCAGTATTGCTGAAATTCTGTAACCACTCTTTGCAATTCGTCATGTGCGAAGTTGCGCCAGAATCAACGTACCAACTATTGGATGCTATGTTCACCATCATTGCACTCAGCACGGCATTGTCACCTTCCTTGACTTGTTTTTTGTCCTTATCTTTAGGAGGTTTATCACACTGAGGCCTTATGTGACCTAATTTGCCACAATTATAACAGCGTACTTTCTTCTTCGGCTTGGATGAAGTTCCCTTGTCCTGTGACTTGCTATGTTTTGCAGCTAATGCACAGTCTTGAACTCGTTTCTCTACAGCCTTTCTGCTGTCTTCTTTTATGAGTTTTGTCTTGACAAACTCACTAGTTATCTTGACTCCACTGTTCTTCATTGCCATAATAATAGGATTGTACTCTTCTGTCAAACCAGTTAACATTATGACAGCTAACAACTCATCGTCTACTGTTGCTGAAATGGATTCAAGTTTTTGTGCTGTTAACATTACCTCGTTGACATACTCATCTTTTGTCGAGAATTGTTCCAGCTTGGCAATAAAAAGACCTCATCAACCCTAGTCGTCTAGTAAGTCCCGTGTCTTCGTAGGCCCTTTTTAAACTGGCCCATACTTCCTTGGCAGTTTTTGCTGTCCTTACATGGACAAACGTAGACGATTGTAGCGTAAGACATATCCTTGCCCGAGCACAGCGATCATTGGCATCGTCGTCGTCAGTTCCTAGCACGCAATCCCACAAGTTGTCATTCGTTAGGTTCATTTCCACTATGAACTTCCAATTATTGTAATTGGATTGGATGAACCTTCCAGCTTTTCAATCATCGCCCAATGACTATTATTTGATACTTTGGAAGGCATCTTGAACTTCTTGATATAGGCCTAGATACGTCTAGGGCAACCACGCCGGAAACCAAACATATAAACCATTATAGACCCTATGGTAAGATTGTTGTGCTGAATAGTGAGGGTAGACGATGCTACATCACTAATCTCACTCAGCTCAACAACCTTGGGGCTTAACCATATACTATACAACACGATCTTGGGGTTCTACATTCCTAAGTAGTATAAGTGGTAGTAAATAGTAAATTAGCATTAGCTTAATTTGTTTTTTATTTCATTTTACTTTATTAATTTATTTTTGTTTATATATTACAGTTAGAGGATAATATAAATTTGTATGACTCTGGTAAATAATTCCAATTCTAATATTAATGAAGACACGGAAGCATCCACTAATATATTGTTAAATAGAGCTTTCACAACACACAAACGAACTCTCAATGTCGCACACATAAATGCCCAAAGTCTTCTGTCACATATTGATGAATTTCGCATTACGTTTTCGGCTACAGATATACATGCTATACTTATTTCTGAAACATGGCTTAAGCCAACTTTGAGCTCTGAGTTAGTTAAATTTGATGGATACACGCTCATTCGCAATGACCGTACAAACAAAAGAGCTGGTGGCGTGGGCATCTATGTTCGCAATGATTTTAAAACAAAAGTTGTAGCCAAGTCGTTATCGCCTTATGCAGGCCGCCCAGAATACATCTTCGTTCAGATAAAAACGGGTCTCTCTAAATGTCTTTTGGGGGCAATTTACAAACCACCCAAAGTGGGTCATTTATCAGACATTGAAGATGTTCTTACCAATGTATTACCTATTTATGATAATATCATTGTAATGGGCGATTTTAACACAGATTTAACTGTCAACACGAATTCTAAAGTACATCTCTTAAGCTTATTTAAATCATTCAATTTTCATCTTGTACCACTGCAACCAACTCATCATACAAGCCAATCTCACACACTTCTTGATCTAATAGCAACAACTAATAATAATAAAGTAATACAGCATGGCCAACTGCCAATACCAGGTATTTCAAAGCACGATCTCATCTTCATGTCATATTCTCTGCGCTGTCCAAAATTTGTACCTAAAATTATAACATATCGCGACTTTAAGAACATAAATACAGATTTTCTCCTTGAAGACGCTTTTGCTGCACCGTGGCCAAATATTCAACACAAGGCTACAGTAGACGAGAAATTGGATCTTTTCAATAGCATGATACTGGAGCTGTACAACAAACACGACCCTTTCCGCACCTCTCGCGTGACCCGGCCTGTGGCTCCATGGCTCACGCCTTACATAAAATCTCTCATGAAAGATCGAGACATAGCTTATCGGCTTAAAGTTAAAGACTCTTCTCCAACCAACATCGAAAATTACAGAACACTTAGAAACAAAACTTCACAAGAAATAAGGAACGCGAAATTAAGGTACTCGTTTCATTCATTTAATACAAGAGACTCAGGTAAAATTTGGAAAAACATACGTGATATGGGACTGGGTAAGAATAAAAACAGCAGCAACTCTCTCATTGACATACCTCTTAATGTCCTCAATACGCAATTCTCAACTCCACCAATAACTATCGACAGCAAACATAAAGAAGAAATAATAAATAGAATTAAACTAAGCTCTGGTCCAACTCATTTAAATAGTGGAAGTGATGACAAATTTCATTTTCATTATATAACCGAAAATGCGATAAAAGAAGCTTTGAAAGGTATTAAAACCTGTGCGAAAGGTGTGGACCAAATAGAGATAAAACTTATTAATTTCATTCTTCCTGCCATTCTTCCAGCTCTTGAGCACATTTTAAACTTCTCACTTCAAAATAGCGTATATCCCTCAGTGTGGAAACACTCTATTATTACTCCTTTACCGAAAAACAGTCAACCAAAAAGCGGCAGTGATTATCGTCCTATAAGTATACTACCAGCTCTTTCAAAGGTACTAGAGCGAATTGTCCATAAGCAATGACTAATTACTTAAACTTGAACCATCATTTCGATGAATTCCAGTCAGGATATCGTACTGGCCATAGTACAAGTACTGCCGTTCTCAAAGTGACCAACGATATCACCTGTGCTATGGACAAAGGACATGTCACAGTGCTCTGTTTGTTAGACTTCAGCAAAGCATTTGATTCGGTTGACAAAAATATTCTTCTAGCTGTCCTTGAAACTTTAAATCTTTCTCAAAGTGTTCAGAATTGGGTAAACGATTATATGACAGGTAGAAAGCAATGTGTAAAATCTAATAATACGTTTTCTGATTGGTTGAATGTCAATGCTGGGGTTCCACAAGGCTCCGTACTTGGACCACTACTTTTCTCACTTTACATCAAGCCAATTGCAAAGATTTTAAAATTCTGTCAATATCACCTCTACGCCGATGATTTACAACTTTATATATCAATTTCAATCCAACTTCTATCCAAAGGCATTCATAATTTTAACTTGGATCTTGAAGCTGTTTATCAAATGGCAAAATTGCTCGGCTTTGTAATAATAGTTTGTGGTTCTTTAGTAATAAGTTGTTTATTCATTATAGTTTAGAAGTAGTACAATTACAGAATTACAGGTTAGGTCGACATGAGTTGTCGCCCGGCTGACGCGTCTGATGAACTGCGCCCACCGCCGCCTGTACACACAGGCTTCTTAGTATGTTACGCATTGAGCGCATAGTTCAAATGTGACATGTCCTTTTTTTTTTTTTTTTTTTTTTTTTGAAATAATAATTACATAATATACCATTGAAATACAATAAGTGAACATCTACTGTTGGTATCGCATTGGTAACTTAATTGCACGGCCTCTACGTGTAAATTTTGGGTTTGTGTCCGGCTCAGGTTGTGCTGTCGGTGTAGAAATCCTTGGAACCGGCTCATCAGTTTCTTGGGACGCCTCGGTCTCGGGAACCTCTTGCGACGATGCGTTGCGAGGAATTGGTGACTCATTCACGTTTTTTGACGTTTCCTGACTCCTTCCTGGCGGAGACTCGCCTAGCTGGATTGGTCTGGCTCGGAGATGCACTCTGCTTCGCCGCAGAACAGAACCTTCTGAGGTGGACACTCTGTAGGATCTGGGCGTAGTATCTTGTTCCAACACACGACCGGGAATCCAGTTCCGATGGGACTTTTGGATCAAGATTGGCTGGCCCGGTTGCAGTACAGGTAGAGGATGAGCATTCTGGTCGTGACGCACTTTCTGGGAGTTTTGTTTTTCTCGGAGAACCTCGATTGTCTTGCTGTTGTCGAATACTGGTTTCCGCAGTGTTGCGGAGCTCGGAAGTAGTGTCCGAAGACGACGACCCATTAGCATCTCTGCCGGCGATGGCAGTCCGTACTTCGGAGTAGTATTGTAATCAAGGACAGCTAAGATTGGATCCCTGTTAGATTTTGACGCTTTCACTAACAAACCTTTAGCAATTCCTATTGCCCTTTCTGCCATACCGTTGCTTTTGGCGTAATGGGGACTGGAAGTGATATGGCTAATGTCCCAATCGATGCAAAACTGTTTAAAGATGTTCGAGTCGAAAGGCGGCCCATTGTCCGAAAACAGGGTTGACGGAATGCCGTGTGTAGCGAATATTAGCTTTAAGTTGGCAACGACTGTAGTAGCCGTAGTCGTCGTCAACTCCCGGATTTCAATGAACTTGGAGTGATAGTCAGTTAATACCATGTACGATTTGTCACAGGCTTTACAGAAATCAATTCCTATTTTATCCCAAGGCCACTCGGCTATAGGATGTGGGAGCAGAGGCTCTTTACAGTTAGCCGCGGAATAATTTTGACATGTAGGACACGACAGAATAAGTTGTTTGATATTTGTTGACATACCTGGCCAATATATTGCAGCTTGCGCTTTAGTTTGGCAAGATGCCACACCCTGATGTGCTCCATGGATCAACGTGAGCATGTGACTCCTTTGTGCTCGGGGAATTACTAGTCTTGACCCTCTGAATATAAGGCCTCCAGCCTCGTGAAGCTCGCTCTGACAGTGCCAGAAGGCATTTACCGAAGATCCGGCTGCATCTGGTTTGTGTTTTGGCCATCCGTCTCTGATGTACTTCTAGACAGCTTGGAGATCGGGATCATTTTGAGTGTCCATCACTAGCTGGGCCTCTTTTTCGTCTGTGACGCTGGTCAGTGCATGTACCGCTGAAGCTTCCCCTTCGAGATAGTCCGTGTCCACGGTCTGTTCAGGGATCGGGGCTCGCGACAAGGTGTCAGCTGCATACATGTTCTTGCCTGGAACGTGAATCAGGTTAGGGTTGTATCGTTGGAAACGTACTAACATTCTCTGCAGCCGAGGAGATATGTTTTCAATGGGTTTCTTGACGATCCCTAATAGGGGCTTGTGGTCAGTTTCCACGGTGAAATCTCTACCATATACGTAGAAATGGAAATGCTCACAACCCCAAATGATGGCCAAAAATTCTTTGTCGATTTGGCTGTAGTTCATTTGAGTTGGCGTAAGTGACACAGAGGCATAAGCTAGAGGTTTTCCATTTTGTAGAAGAACAGCCCCTAGGCCGTAACGACTAGCGTCTACCGAAAGCGTGAGTGGCGCTTTGACATCATAGAAAGACAAAACTGGAGCATTACTCACGAGTTCCTTCAGTTTCTCGAATGAAGATTGTTGTGACTCGGTCCATATGAATTCGACTTCTTTCCGGAGGAGCTGTCGTAGAGGATATGATATCTCTGAAAGGTTTGGAACAAATCTTGCCAGAAAGTTTACCATACCCAGGAACCTTTGTAATTCCACACAGTTTTGTGGTATTGGTATTGCCGAGATGGCATTTACTTTAGATTCATGTATGCCGATCCCTTCAGGAGTGACCTTATGACCCAAAAACTCGATTTTTGGTACTGCCAACTGTAACTTGTCTTTCGAGAATTTAAAATTTCTCTCTCTAGCCCGCTGTAACACCCTGCCTAGTCTCTCATTGTGCTCTTCGATGGTCCTGCCATATACAACGATGTCATCTAGAAATGAAAGACTTCCTTCTATTCCTTCTATTAGCACGTGTATCTCTTTTTGAAGGATTTCAGGATCACTGTTTATTCCAATTGTATTCGTTTGAATCTGAATCTACCCTTGGGTGTTGCAATGGTACAGAGCTTGGAGGATGCCTCGTCTAACGGGATTTGCCAGAAAGCTGATGATCCATCGAGAACTGAGAAGACTGTGGCTCCCTTCATGTCAGCAAATATCCCCTCCGACGTAGGCATGGGGTAATGTTCCCTGCGGATATACTCGTTGAGTGGTCTCGGATCCATACATATTCTCAGTTTTCCATTAGGTTTGGACACCAAAACAATTGGGTGGACCCATTCCGTTGGTTCGTCTACTTTTACCAGTATGTCTTCCTGAACCATGCGGTGTAATTCTTTATTAACTTTGTCTTTGAGAGAGATTGGGATTTTGCGAGCTGCTGCAATTGTGGGCCTGGCACCCTCCTGAAGCCGGATGGTGTGCTCAGTTTCCAGTTTACCTAAACCTTTGAAAACGTCCGAGTATTCCTCAACTAAATCTGTAGCACTGGAAGAAATTGCATGTAAGCGTTGAACAAGATTTAGTTCCTCGCATGCAGACAGTCCTAAAATGGGTGGGGGAATTCCCTTAGCCACAAAGAATTGGAATGGCATGCTTGACTTACGCACTTGACACCTCAGCATACATGTGCCCTCATATGGTATGTTAGTCTTGCTGTACGAAGTGATTTTCTTTTTCGATTTTTCAAGCTGGGGCCTATTTTTTATTTGTAGGTAGACCTTGTATGGGAGCATGTTTACTTCTGAGCCCAGGTCTAGCTTGAAATTTACCCTTTGGTCTTCAATGTTGACTTCCTGTATCCATTCCGTACGGGTCTTCACAGATCCCACATGCAGCGAGTTGATTTCAAAATCTCCATCTGATGTGGAGTCGCTTTCAGAATCTGAGTGCGTGTCCTGAACGGCATGCACTTTGTTTTTGTGTGTGTTTTTCCCACCTTTACTTATGCACATAGAAGAATAATGGTTTACCTTCCCACAGCTATGGCAAGTTCGCCCATAAGCTGGACAGTTACCCCTCTCATGAGTCGTACCGCATCTCGAACATACACCGTCAGATGACTTAGGTTTGCTGTTCACATGAGGTTTCTTATAGTGTTTGGTGCTGGAATGCTGCTTATGTACAGCATGAACACTCTCATCTTGTTTTGTATCCATTTCCTTTGCTTGTTTCTTAGCCTCTTCATTGGCCCGACACAAATTTATAGCCTTGGTCAAGGTCATGTTGTGGTCCTTTAACAGCCTTTCTCTCATGGTTTGGTCTTTTATGCCACCAATTAGGCGGTCCTTTATTAGTCCCTCTGTCAAGGGTCCAAATTCACAGTCTTTAGCCCTTTGCCGGAGAACTAACACAAAATCGTCCGTGCTTTGTAACTCCGTTTGGCATTCTGCGAAAAACAGATATCGGGTATATGTGGTATTTTTGTACGGTACATAATAGTTCGATATGCCCTCTAGAATGTCTGTGGCTGTACACGCCTCTGGTGCTGGTAGGCCCTCCAGGGCATTGTATACCGCTACGCCAGCATCTTCAATATTGTGTAACAAATCGGCAATTTGTTTCCGTATAGGCTTTGTATCGATGCCTGCGGCATCTACATAAAATTGGTATCTTTGGCGCCAGCGGGACCAATTCTCTGCCGGATTTGTCCCTGGTTCAAAAGATTTTGGCGGTTTGTAAGCCATTATGTGCTAGGCCACGCTAAACCTGATGCACGTAGGCCTAAGCCTAGGCCCTAGGCGTAGTTTGCACAATGAATCCAGACTTACCGCCTACCGGCCGCTTTCCCGTCTTCTTCTTGCAGGTTCGTCGCCGTTCGCTGCCACCATGTAATAATAGTTTGTGGTTCTTTAGTAATAAGTTGTTTATTCATTATAGTTTAGAAGTAGTACAATTACAGAATTACAGGTTAGGTCGACATGAGTTGTCGCCCGGCTGACGCGTCTGATGAACTGCGCCCACCGCCGCCTGTACACACAGGCTTCTTAGTATGTTACGCATTGAGCGCATAGTTCAAATGTGACAGGCTTGAGAATAAATCCAACAAAATCGCAAGCTATTATACTCGGTTCAAAAATTTCGTTACATAAAATTAATCAAAATCCAATCCCAAAGCTTGTTGTGAATGCTGCGCCTATAAATTATTCTAGAGTAGTTAAAAATCTTGGACTGATTATGGATGAGTGTTTAACATGGAGTGATCATGTAGCTCAAATTTGTCAACAAGCCTACAAGACCTTACATTCTCTAAATAGACTGCGAAACTTTCTGCCAACAAAAATAAGAACTATGCTCGCACAATCTCTTATATTGTCAAAAATTGACTATTGCGACACATCTTACGGCAGTAATCTAACTAAACATCTCTCTAACAGACTACAAAAGATTCAAAATGCATGCTTAAAATTTATATTTAGTCTGAAATATTACGACCATGTTTCTACACAAAGAACGCAGCTCTCTTGGCTTACTGTAGACCAACGCCGACTTCATCGCTCCCTATGTCTTTTACATCAAATTATAATTAATCCTGTACCAAAATATCTTGCAGACAGTATAAAACTTCTTAACAGTGACCCAGAAAGTAATACACGCTCTACTACAAATTTGACAATGCAAATACCCAAACACAATACATCGCAATACAGCAATTCATTTCCAGTCGCAATAGCTCGTGCTTGGAACCTAGTACCTCCTAGTTTACGGACTTTAAAATCGACAGTGGCTTTTAAGCAAAAATACCGTTCTCATCTCCTTAATACCGCCATTTGAAGACAACAGATTAACCATATTTAAGAATATTTACATTACTTTCATTACTTATTTTTCAGAACTTTTACTTCTGTATTAAATGTAATTACATATAAATATAGGTGTGTTTGTGTTGCTGGCAAAACAGGCTATTTTGTGCTTATTTCTTTTATTTTAATGTGCTTCCGTGATCATTTATAAGTATAAGTATAACGATTGTATAGTATTAGTTTCAATGTTAGTTTTAGATCTAGTTATTAAGTTATTGTGAACACTTTTGTAACCACAAATTGTAACGAAATATGTTTGGTCAAGCAGAAGAAAAGGCCTCATGGCCTTAAGCTTCGCCAAACTAAAAATAAAGACTCATTATTATTATTATTATTATTATTATATTATTACATAAGACAGTACATTTCTAGACTTTAGACGTTTACTCGTCTATTACTTTAACGAGGCACTGGGCCCATAACCTATTGTTACGTGAAAGGTACTGTGGATGCTGTGGATAAAGACAAATACTAGAGCTCTCTAAAAAGTATGTAAGTTTTTAGTCTCTAGATGATTACAAGACAGGAAGTGAATAACGCCTTGTATAGATGACATAGCTAGAATTGTACATGTGTAATATAGTAAGAAGGCACTGGATCTAACCTAGCGGGCTATTCAAAATGAATGCTAATACATTAGTTCTGATTACTACTGCATAGAATACAACAGCAGGTAAGTCATAACTCTAGCCTTCTATCTTTATTATTATAGGCCTAATATCTTTGATTCATATATATATATATTTCGCCTAGATTTCGTTGCACCGATGAATATCATTGGAACATCTAAAAACTTCAGTAATATAGTAGGCCTAGACCTACGACCGGTTCGGTATAACATAACCTAAATAGACACCCAACCCAATGGTCTGACCCTAGATAGGTCAAGGCCTGCCTACATCGGTCTTTATGACACCGAAAACCAAACTTTGCACATTGTCAATGATCTTAACCTAAACCTTACTGTAGGCGAGACATGAGTTTACACCCACAGCCTAGGCCTACACCAAACTGCCAGGTCTAGGTAAGCCCTAGGCCTGGGCTACATATCCCATGGCAGGCATTAGCCTGAGATGATGCTTACAGACTGGGCCTAGCCTAGAGTCATGGTAGGGTCTAGGCTTATGCTGCATATCCGGGATTATACCAAAAACGTAGCCTCTAGCCAGGCGTTATTCTAAACTGTGAACTTACGAATTGCCCTAGAAATGCTCTTAGCCCACATATGTATTCCTAACTTTCTGAGAGCAGACCAACAGTCTAGATCAATAAAATAAGCTTAAAATAGGCTTTAGGATTTCTGAAATCATTTAATAAATTCCAAATTTAATAATTGTGGTTATTTTTTTCCTAGAGGACCATGGCCCAAATAAAAAAGGCTTGGGACAAGTTAAAAGCCGGTAGAAAAAAGAAAACGTCAACTCTAATGCAGCCTCGAATGGTAACCGGTGGTGGACCATCTATGCCTGACCTTCAAGGAAAGGAGTTAAGATTGACTCTTGATGAAAACACCCGCTCTTCTGCGGCTGATGTTGTGGTCTAGCCGGCCTCAGCTCTGGCTTCATTCGCTGGCCTCACAGGGACATCCTTCCTACTTGAAGATGAGGATGGTATGTTAAAGCTAACTAGGGCTCCCATTTAAAAGCAAAATATTCGGACATTTATTTCCAACAATCTTAACACTACCGGACAAAAATCCAGTCACACCTGTGACGATATTTTTAGAATTACTAATGAAAATTACATATTTTTTTACTGAATAAATGTATATACCTACCAAGGCTAAGAAATGGAGAAGTAGGCCTACGCTTCTCCCCTAATCCATACCAAAGTAACAGTTGAATTCAAGGTCAAGATGGTAGTAGGTCTGATCGAAATTAATTGAAAAATATAAATATAATTCAGGTGTGTAGGAGTGATTTCAAATGGGGGGTGGGAAGGAGTTGGGCTTCGTACCCTACATTGTTTGTTCCAGAAGTTGTAACAACACAATTAGGATCGGCACAGTATAATATTGAGAGTAGGCTAATATGCTGCCCCCCCCCCCACAAAAAAAATTGACTAGTCTAACTTGCGTTTAAAGCAACGCGACACGAGTGTAACATATAGATAACATTTTTAGCGTTTCTCCAAACTTTACCTAGGCCTGATTGTTTAGAGTTGTGTTACATTGCTCCAAATGATGGGTCAGTAAACACACCTTTATGAATTTTAATAGAATACGTTCATCGGAATACTTGCCAAAAACAACTGTGACAACCAACTAATTATGTGATTAGATTATGTGTATGAGGCAGATTGGGAGGTAAAAGACACTTTATTGTTCAGCCATTCAGCGTCCTAGCATTGCACTAAAATATTATTAGAATCGAACCATAAAGTCTCGTTTTCATGCTCAAGAACGATCCTTTGAGAAGTGAACTAAAGATTTTTTTTATTCGTACATTTTTAGCGATAAATTGTTAATAAACGTTATTGTTCTATACTTGTGTCAAGCGAATGCAACGAGTGAGTGACATCATATGACAGTTCACCTTATTCGCGGCGCTTTCCTGATCGTGATCCAACCTTATTGGTCCAGAATCTTTTCGGTCACCTCATTCGCGTGCACGAAAAAGAGAGTAAAAATAACTTACGGTATTTTGTAGATATCTTGAGAACGCTACAAGATATTTTAGAAGTGATTCAAACAAGATATTTAAAATATTTATGTTGCTACTATTTGAATTTCTGTACTTAATTAAACGATTTAGAATCAATAACTTATTGAAATTATTACGGTACAAATGATAATAGTTGACCATTTTAAAATTAGCTGATAATAAACTAAATTCCACTTTGGAATCACATTTTAACCGTTCTCATGCTTTCAAAAACAAACCATTAACATGGCGAAGTAGGTCTCATACCGTCAACAGTACGCAAGGTTCGTATAGTGACGACCATGTAAGAATGCTGCCGGAAAGCATTTATCCTTTCGAAAGAAATATATGGCACTTTTCTATCGCTTCCAATTCCACAGGAGAAACAATTTATGTAAAGTACAATACGTACTAATGGAATGGAGGGTCAAACAATTAAGGAGGTTAAGGAGGTCAACGCAATTATGACTAAAAGATTGAATTAAATGGTCCGTGTAGGTGTATTTGAAAATATAAAAATTAATTAATATTCAATGAAGGGTTATTACTGTTGGAATCAATGGGTCGTACGCGGGGTTCCACACCGACCCTAATTGCCCCGCTTGGTTAACCGACGAAACGTTAGTGGCCTACCTATTACATCTACACCCCCACGAGGAGTGACTCAGTTAGTGCGAGATTTCATTTTATATCGTAAAAAAGTTGTTAGATGTGATTCAACGTCCTCTTGGATTTAGGTGTACGGAAAGTTGTGGGACGTAGATGTTGTAATAGGATACGTCACTACCCCCACACAGGTACAAGGAACCTCCCCTCCCCCTCAACCCTGAGGCAGGCGGTAGGCCACTGCAAGGGTGGGAGCGCGAGGGCGGCCAGTGGTTACCGGAGTGGCGAGGTCGATGGACCGGTAGCTGGCGGCTTGTTTTCCATGTGACAATAAAGCTATACCTCCGTGTGATTTGAGAATTGCTGTTTTTAATTGGTAGTTTTAGCAAGAAACCCATTCCCATCTACGGACCCTATTACATCTGGCGCCCAACGAAATTCGGACGTGTTGGTTTTGGTATTTGCTGGGTTGTATACGTTACTGTTGTACCGCGCGCTACTCGTTGTGCTTTGCTACCGCGCTCTAGTGTTGTTGATTGTGTATTTTTGTGTGTTTTTGCGTGTGACTTTTCTTTGGGGATATAGACTTGAGAGGATAAACATTACTCGCGTATATTAAGTAATAACTGTCGTGTGTGACCTGTATGGTTGTGACGCGTTCCGGGCGCGACACGGACAACACAAAGATGGCGACCAACGACGACATCGTTCAGCTCCTCCAGGGACTACGCACCGACCTGACCGAGAAGTGTGACGGTTTGACGACGTCGATAGCAACAATGCAGACGTCGGTAAGCTCGCTAGCAGAGAGGGTACGTGCCTTGGAAGCTGGGACGCCTACGACAGAGGCAGGGAACTCGGTTCCCGCGTCGCCCGCTGTACCTACAGCGGAACACGCCGCGGGCTGGGGGGCGGATTTCAGGCCCCAGACACAACTGCCCTTGTTCGACGGATACGGTGGTCGGATGCATCCAGTTGTGTTTATACACGAATTGGAAGCGTACTACGACCTGGTACGAGTTCCACACCGGTTTCAAGTTTCTTTGGCGACAGGACAATTGCGAGGCCCCGCTAAACGATGGGGAGAAGTCTTTACAGACCGTTTCACCACTTTTACGGACTTTAAAGTGGCTTTCCTTGCCGAGTTTTGGGGCGCGGCCCAACAAAGGACAGTTCGATACGAGCTGTACCACGGCAAGTGCCCAATGCAGTTTGACCAACAGATGGCGGAATATTTCCTACTGGTATTGTCCAAGGCTCGCCACCTTACTCCTAGGCTGTCCGATGAAGATGTTATCGACGCCGTAGTCGATCATTTTCGGCCCGAGGTCACCGCGACGCTTCTCGCGGCGGGCAAGACAACAGTAGACGAGACGCTTAAGCTACTCCGCCGACTGGATGAAACCAGCAAACGTCGAACTACTAACCTGGGCGACGGGAATAAACCATTGTCGTCAGACACCAAGGTAAACAAATCAAACACTACCGACTTTCCCAACTGGCGCCAATCGTCGTCCGACAACACATCACTTCGAGACGGCAGACTGAACAACAGCCAGCAAACCCGCAATAGTAACCCCCAGTGGCGTGCGGACTCGACTCTTCAGCGTCATTCTAATGACAGGCACGCTCATCAAAGTGACGTTGGACGTTCTGGAGAACGCGGTCGTCAGATACGTACGATTGACGTAGAGGAAGACATCGTACCAGACTCCGACGATGTGGCGGAAGGTGACGACGCTGGGAACAAGGAACATTCAAATGCAGGTGTTCACCACCTCAGTAGAGAAGACGCGGGAGAGCTACTTTCCAGTGACGAGAGCGACGTCGCGATACGTCAGGCACCGGAAGTGATTGGCACATTCCAAAAGAGTGTACAGGCTGCTATACTCATCGACTCAGGTAGTGAGTTGTCGTGCATCTCAGAAACGTTTTTCGACCATATAACGGCCGCAAACGGAAGCCTCCCCTCACTACCAATGCCCGCCATTAGGATCAACGGGGCGATAGGCATGGGTTCGAGGCTAGTTTCGACCCAAACACTCGTGTCAGTAAAGATTGGCATGTGGGTTGGGGATGTTGTATGCGTGGTTGTGCCGGGACTTACGAAGCCCATTATCTTCGGGACTGATTGGTTATTTGATAATAGAGCGTTAATAAACTTCGACGCCTCGTGTGTGTCGATACCTACGCAGGGTGACACTATTGTCATTCCGTTCGCACGTATAGTGACCAACCCGCCGCAACAGTTAACTGTCAACAGACTATACCTAACAGAGAGGGAGGTAGCGGACCGTCACAGTGTTGTTCTGGGCGACCCTAAATTACTGTTGCCTGCACAACACCCTCAGGCACAGACTGACGCCACGGACACTTCGCGCCACTCGATACACCTGTGGGCCAACTGACAGCTGCAGCCGGTGGAAGTCAAGTCATTACAAAGTCCGCCCCTTACCTCACTCCGAAGCGGCATTATGTCAACAATGATTATGCCAAGGTCAACTTGATCTCCGCCTAGCGGAGGCTCGTCGAACTCCCAAGTTAGGTCGTCGCAAGGGAACCAAAATCGCCATTTTGGATCCATCTAAAAAAACTGTCATAATAAATTAATATCCGTTGAAGATCATGTAACACAATACTTAAAACACCTAAAAGAGACATTTTGATAGAATATAATGATTGGAGATTTAAAAAAAAGATAAAATATGATGATTTTTCCTTTTTAGGAGGTAATTCTATTTGACAGATCACTTCATTTGTTTTCTTTCACATTTCTCCCATTTGAATAACATGTGGTTCTTAACATTGTGGAACGGACTGCGACGACGTAACTTGAGAGTTCGACGAGTCTCCGCTAGGCGGAAATCAAGTAAACCTTGGCATTGGTTTTTAAACCCAATAGGGAATGCAAGTGCGCCAAAAAGTAACTACTTCCGGTTCAAACTCATATTTTAGGTCCATAAGATTAGCATGGGCGCTGAAGTTTGAACGTGTATGCCATCTTTCCTGTTCAAACAGTTAGTTTCAAAGTTATGCCGTTGTGAACACTGATTGTTCATAATATACTCTAAATTTTTGTGAATTTAAAAGTGTGACACTTTTTAAATTATTTGGTGTTATCGAAACTTCTGCAAACTGAGACGGCGTTGCCACATAGTGCACATCACAGCCTTTTCCGTGACAAGATCAAGTAGCAGTAAAAGGCTGCGGACTGGAATTTATTCAACATGGAGGACCCGTGCTTCTTCAGATTTAAAGCAATTAATTGAAACATTTAGTACACGTGTGTTCCAAATTGAAGGCTAAATTTATATATAAATACTTAGCAAAAACGTATTTCAATCATTTCCTGTTTGAAATACTTTTAATTTCCCGCGAAGTTATAGGTTAGGTTAGCCCCGCCTACCGCAGGCTTCTTGAAAATGTCAACAGCAGACAGCTGACACTTCGAGGTCTCACGTTTGGTTGCGGTTTGGATCGAGCAAGTAATTATTGAGGGGCAACGAAGAGTGTTCCGATAATAGCTGGATCTTCCAAACTACTCTAACAATAAGCTTTTACGAAATTATTACTTTCCATTCACAAAGTGTGTGCCAAACTCGAGGTTGGTTAGGTTAGCCCCTCATAGGCCTAGGCCTACCTGCCCGTGGTTCGATTTGTCCTTGGTGTCACATTCCGTCAGGAAGACAAGTGTGTTTATGCGCTATATTGGCATCTGTCGAAAATTAGCTGGGAAGTGTCAATTGAAGAGGTTTTGAGAAGCCATGGACACATTGCTCTTCAGGCGGAGCCCTAGGGCCTACCCTTTCGAAGTGCTACGCCCAAGGCTATCCTAGGCCTAGGCCTAGCCTCATAGACAAACAAGGTAAGTTGGTGAACAGACTCATTAACTTGACATAATTGGTTCTAGATTCATTCAGGCACCTAGGCATAGGCCTAGGTCAACTGAGCTAGGTCTAAGCTACCGGTGGGCCTACATCATTGTCCGCAGGCCTAGGCTAACCTCTAGGTCTAGGCCTAGCGTAGCCTAGATAATTCCAATTGTAAGGACTAGAACCCATAGCTCAGGCCTACCTTAGGCGTAGGGCTCGGACCTAAGGCGCCAGACATGCGTAATGACTGTTCAATTATGACAATTGACAGTTGCTTATATGCCCAAGCTGTATCCTTGATGTTAATTGGCTGACTTACGAAGTATCTTTTGTATTTTCAGATTTAGCTATGCTTTGTGCCAGTTCCCCAATGCCATTGGGTGCATTGATGAAATACACTTTGGATTAAAAGACCGGCCGAGAACAGGGTGGATGTAGCCTAATTAGCAAATTGTGTAAGTACGCATTTCATCGCACATATTCCAGCAACCCCACCTAGTCTACCGGTAACGAATGGTAGGCCTACCATGTACAGTGGCCTCCAAGGTATAATGTCACAGCAACAATACGTTTGGCAGCAAAGCCACCTTAGCCCTACATAAGTTTCAGCTACTGTTGCCTCTTAGGTTTGTAAAATTTAATCATTTCATGTTACGATTATTCACTTGGTAGGGTCACAGTAGGGTCAGTGTTAAGGAAGAGGAACATGATGCTTAAATGTTGGTGGTTTGAGTGTAGGACAGTGAAGATCTAGTTAAAAAGTATGATTTTATGATACACGTAGTAAACTATAAAACTGTTGGAGGCTACCTACACATAAAACGTAGGTTCAAGGCTAAACAATGGCAAGAACATATTTTACGCAGTCCCCAAAATAATGCATTCTCCTATTCTTTCCAATTATTTTTGTCTGCACTGAGTTTAGTGTCCACAAGAGCTAAATTATCTGTTAATATTAGATTTTTTTGGAACAAATTAGAAAATAGAAACAATTATTAGCGACACCTCACATCAGTCACATGTCGATACACCGGGGTTGGATGAATCGATTAATGAATGTGTAGGCCTACATGCCTTATTCCCACCCACAAAATGTACCTATATGCATACATGATCTTAGGTAAGCACACAGTATTGATAATTAACCTGTTTCAGAATGGTTTACGAGAACAACTGGTACAGATTACTGTAAAAGAGTTATTGGTACAAAAGCTTTATGTAAAACATTCCCAAACAATGTTTTATGTTGATTTTATTCTAATTCTTTTTAAAAATTACTTTATTTATTTAATTATTTGTTAAATGGATCACTTTATTATTTTCCATTACAAAGCTTTGTTATTTGTTTATTTATTTTATTGTTTAAATAAATAAATAGGTAGGTAATTTATTTTCACTCCTTGCTGTAGAGGTGATACCAAAGATTGGTGATACCTAGCAACAAGTATTAAAAAGTAAAAACTAGTGTTTCTCCAGCAGCAAATTTTACTTTAAAATTACTTAATATTATATTTATTGAGTTGGTTTGAATAGGCAATTGTTTTTCAAGCACCTGATACCTATTAGTGGGGGAACACACTTTTGCAATAGAATTTTTAAAATTTCTTCAAATATTACCAATAATTTTCATCTTGTAGCTGCATATTGTCTAAAATTATTTCAAATTGATATTGTTTCAGGTGTGGAGAGGAACTTAACCCCACGACTGGCGCTTACTGTACCACCACCACCACCACCACCACCACCACCACCATGGACCAGGACCAGGACCAGTAGCACACAGCATCTATGATCGGGGCCAAACAAACAGTGCTAGAGGTGCAACAGCAGCAGCTTCATCTCATTGTCAATCGATTTACGTGGGTGTGATTTAATTCGTGGCAATATCATACATCACATACATTAATTTTATGAACCTAGAATTATGTAACTAGCAGTTAAGAGAATGGTTGTGAGGCACATTTCATGTGTATATGGGGCTTGCTCTGACGCTCACTACCATCAGCGTGTTTTGACCGATATATTGTATTGTATACTTGTATTCCTTCTTAACATGTTGAAAATAAATAATAATAATAATAATAAACGTTGGGTGAAAAGTGCTTAAGTGTTTTGTATATTATTCTTGTTTATGATTTGTAGACGACTTGAATCACACAGGTACAGACAGTTAAAATTGTTCCTCGTAAAGTGTTATTGTTGGGGTATTGTTAGGAAGGAGGAAGTACTAGTGTTCAAAAATCAATATAATGCATTTTATATCCAAAATAAGTAAATCTAAATGTTAATTAGATGAGCGCAGCGAAGCGGAGTGAATCTCTCCATACAACTCGATCGGCGCTTTGTCTGTGTGTATGTC
The DNA here is from genome assembly GCA_945910005.1 of Isoperla grammatica. Classification (NCBI taxonomy): domain Eukaryota; kingdom Metazoa; phylum Arthropoda; class Insecta; order Plecoptera; family Perlodidae; genus Isoperla; species Isoperla grammatica. The sequence continues at coordinate 82,041,451 of OX246738.1, forward strand.
TGTATGTGCGCTAAATTTTGTTCGTCGCGCACAGGTCAAACGGCTTGACGTATTTGGCTGAAATTTTCTGTCAACATTTGTGACTAACTAAACTCGATGCTGTTAACATAACCAGCAAAATTCGTCAAGATGCCAACCTACAAAAAATTAATTACTGAAAAACAAAAATTGTTTATTTATTTAATTAAATGAAAACTTACGAACGGATTTGAATAATGTTTAACGTGTAGATTAACATCAATGGTACAAACACTTGACAAAAGTTTCAAAATTGTAAGTTTCTCCGCCATGTTATAAAAAAATATTGTTTATTTACTACAATAATTTCTTCATTTTTACAGTGTTCCACCGATATGATTTTGCATTTGCGGACTATTGCAGTTAGATGCACATAGTATACACTAAACATATTGTACGTAATTATTCATGTTCATTTTTATTTGGAATCTGGATAGCTGTCATAGAATGGCTACAATGACGTAAGATGCCAACCTACAAAAAATTAACAACTGAAACACATGTTTTGTTATTTATTTAATTTAATTAAAACTTACTCACCGATATAAATAATTTTTTTTATTAGAGTTCACATCAATAGTATCAACACACGACAACAGTTTCAAAATTGTAGCTTCAACCGCCATGTTATAAACAAATATTGTTTATTTACGGAAGTAATTTTCTTCGTTTTTGCAGTGTTCCACCGATATGATTCGCATTTGCGGACCATTGAAGCTAGATGCACATAGTATGCTGCCGAAATCGCTTTCGCAGTCAGACCTTTCTCACTATGTATTTGGATTTTTGATAGCTATCATAGAATGGCAACAATGACGTGTTATATTTAATGACCTTCACGGCAAACATGCAAATGTTAACAACGAACTTGGTCGACAAATTAAAAATTTAAAAGCGGGTTATTTTATGATTTATTAATATTACATTTTAGATATAGTCTGTATCTACATTATGGAACTTTCCATACACTGATAGGTTTAATAGTTTATGAATTAGAGCCTATTGAGTAGACCACGGCCGAATGAAATTATGCGTAAATCCATCAACTTGAAGGTTTTAATTTCTTTAAAGAAAACTTCTTAACGGATTTAAATTATATTTTGTGCATTTATTAGCAACATATCAAGAAATAATATACTTAAGTTACAATGTTGTAACTTGAACCGCCATCTTGTAAAAAAATCATATGTTTATTATAAAGGTTTTTTTTTCCAAAGAGTAATATGATATGCAAATGATTTATTTGATTTGATACATTGAAAAAAATCGCTCATCAGTCAACGCGGAGCGTTTTCCTAGTATAATTTATTCACACTAGCTGAAGCTGAATAGCTGAAGGTAGACTATCGGTTGGTACATTTTCTGTTCTTTTAAAACATAGGCCTACTCTACAAGAAGGTCAGACGACTCAATACTTTTACTTGCCTAAATAAGAAAATCAAACCTACCCTGGATCTATTAAACGAACTCTAATTGGTAAGGCCTAGGGTTGATTCTTATAGTAACTTTTTTTCATAAAAAAGGCCATACGTTTATTGCAAGCCCCAATTCAATACAGTTTTAATTCTTTGATGTTGCTTCCTCTTTTTGGTGGATTATTTAACTTTTTTTTAAGAAAACATACCTGGACAAGTGCTATAGATAGGCTATGTTTTAGTAAATAACATAGTGCCACAGGTACATACCATGTTGGATGTATGTTACTGTATGTTGTGTATTGTATAGTAACTTGATACTGTACATAAAAATGAAAACATGCTATAATAAATATTTCTACTACTAGATTGTTTAAATTATTATGTCTAAATAGTTGTTGAGGACATAGGCCCCTACTACATTTTTTTCCTTTCTCATGCAATTGTGTATGGCCAACCAAGGTTAAAGAATATTTGTGGCCCTTGGAATTATTTGGAACAAAAAATGACAGCACATCATGGAGGCCTATAGGCCTAGGTAAGTAGAAGTCTGAGCATAATGTCCTTAAATATAATAAACCGTCATATATAATTAATAAGTTATAACGCCTAGTATTGGCCCTAACCATTATAGGGCTACATTATTCAGGTTTATCACAGCCTTTAGCTCTTGACTTTTCAACCACTAGCTAGCTGACAGATGACATTGCCTGTGTGTTGCAAGAAGCACTTAATTTAGTTATTTTATTTGAACTTTAATTTAAATGCATTTTCTACTGAGGCTCCGATTTTATACAGTCATATTTATTCAACAATATTATTTTTAGACAAATTCATCAATAAAAACAAAGGCTAACAGACAGCTACGGACGACCTTCCCTTGTCTGTCTGCATATTATCGTACTCTAAAGGCATAGGGAACACATATTACTCTTGGTAATCTCTTAGTAATGTTTTCAGTGTCATTGTCTCTTGATATCGGTAATAGGTGTTCATAAATAATATTACAAGCTAAATCAGTCGAACACGAGCGTCAGATAAACCCCCACGTGAAATTAACTTCTGTCAAACATCTGTCAAACACGAAACGGCAATAAAGACAACTGACCATCAACTGACGAAGAGTGCGAAGTAAACATTGCGAACGCCACCTATATGTGCCGTGAAGGCTGTGCGATACGCTTGGCAACGTCGTACAGCCATCGCCTGCCCGTCTTCGTACATTGTTGTCTAACTTCGTGCTAGCGCTAGCTTCAGCATAGCTCGGCTGGCTCAATTTGCGTAGATGTTGCAAGCAGCATTGTGTAGACATTCGGATAACTTGCTACAGTTTAAATTGTATCAAATACTGGATCTTACAAAAATTATTATAAAGAAACAAATAATTCACGGTTAATCCGATACCATTATTATTGGGTAATATAACATAGGGAATAAATGGGAGCATATTCTAGGCCAACATTTCTATTTTACATGTTATTTTCCTATCCCGTGAACACAAGCTTGAACCGGAAGTAGTTACTTTTTGGCGCACTTGCATTCCCTATGACCTTGGATTATGAGTGTTGTATACAAAGATGGCGGTGGTTGCTTGATATTTTGACACCACTCACGTCGAGTGCAGACTGCGTTATAACGATGAGCACTTTTGTAAGTAAGTATTATTGACATTTAGATATTTCTGTTAACTGCTATGATCAGGTAAACCCCACTTTGTGTTTACCACCTCGATGTAACTTTTCGATACATTATTATCGCGAGTAGTACAAAGCTGAGTCTTAAAGGATGGTCCACACAGATTTTTTAAGCATAAGATTTAAGGTTTAACGCGTAGTCGTAAAGTTGG